>CM055106.1:5530360-6100360 GCA_029204225.1 Diphasiastrum complanatum | reverse complement strand
AGGTTCGTCTTCACCATAGTCAACGCTGCTGGCAGATTCAGGTTTTGGTCCAGTTGGATGGTCGTCTTGTTGAGGAGGCCACATGGGAGCCTATTGATGTCCCTTATCATACACCATCACTTGCGGATCAGGATCGTGCTCTTGCTGCACTTGTTGATTCCTCTACATCAGATGCTGCTCTAATTGTTGATGCACCAGGGCTTGCTACTGTTTGATCCAGTTTCTTTTCAGCAGTTGGGTCTTTCTTTTGTGTCGAGGAGAGTTATGGACTGGGCTCATTACATTCGTCGCGTCCATTTACATTTACTTTACTTTATGCATAAGCAGGCCTTGGGCCCTTTTCATTCATTAGTGACACTTAGACTATATGGTTGGCCTTTGGCCTTATTATTCATTATTAGGCCATTTGGACATATTATTGGAGAGTGGGGGCCTTCTTGGAGGGAGCACTATTATCCCTCCCAGTTGGGCCCTAGCCATCGGAAGCTTCCTTTTAGGGCTTCCTCTTGGCTATAAGTAGGAAAATTGTGTCATTTGTTATTCAACTGATGATATTGATCTCTCTCTTTAGCCTCCTTAATCTCTCTCTTTCTTGCTTTCTAGGGCTAAGTCTTGCTTATGTGCTACTTTCATAGCTTAGCTCTAGATCAGTTGTGGCTCTATTCGTAACTGTGTCGCAATAGTCTGTAGAAATGAACTATGTTTTTTCATAGTGTCATCTTTTTTCGAAATGCGACAGTGTTTGCTTTTTCCAAAATGCGATACTTCAACATACTTCAATAGTTCAACTATTTTTAATAGTGTCGGCATTTTGCGACAGTGTCGGCTTTTTCGCACTTTTCCAAAAAATGCGACACTTGCCTTCAGCTTCTTCCTTTCAACTATTTTGAAGAAGTTAAACTGTTTTAAAGACACCTTCATTTTTTAAAGAGCACCTTTGCCTTTTTAAGGGCACTGTCGACTTTTTTAAGGCACTGTCGACTTTTTTGCAAAATCTTGAAGAGAGAGAAAAATCTCAACAATCATCTATTTTCAACGAGGAACGTTCCTAGCCACTTCCCAAAAATGTGATATGAGAGAAAGCCACTTCACGTAAAATGTGAAGTGACGTCCTCGTCCTCGTCCGCGTCAACATTCCCTAATTAGTTGACCATATATACCATGTATAGTTGTCACATAAGCCAAATACTTCCAAGTACAGCGACTTATCTCTTAGAAATCCTCGTCACCATGGTCGAAGTGCATATTGCCAAGATGGATCGCATACCACCAAGCGACCTCTTCTCTTTGACCCTCACCATGGACGATCCCACTCAAAATTACAAGTGGGCTGAGAAGGTAGCAGAGAAGCTGTCTCTGCTTTGAAAGCTAGAAAACCAACTACCAAATGTGGATATCTCCTCCACATGTTGGTCACCAAATAGTTGGGGTCTAGGACGGCTGCTGCCATCAAGGAGCTGGATGATCTCTATCCAAGCACAAAAAAGCGAGTCACCCCCCAACCAACAGCAGAACCAGTCTCATCAGCCCCACCTACTAAGAAGCAGAAAAGGAAGGCGATCAGCACAGAAGCCGATGTCCCTCTCCACATTCTATCCAACGACATCGGGGCTAAGTATGTTGAATCCGGAAGGAGCTTTAAACTCTCTCAGCCCCCAAAGGAGGTCCTAGAGTAGCAGGTGGCCTTACTCCACTAGGCCCAACAACGTAGGCAAGCAGTAGCGGCAGCAGCAGGCAACTCATTGGCGGCAGACACTTCTGGCTCTAATCCTATGGGCGTGGTTCCGTCCACACAGGCAACCTCCATAACCCCATCTCCCTCACTTGCTCTCACACTCCCACCACCACCCCCGCCATTTACTGCCACCTCCTCACCCTCACTAACTTTCAACACGGGCTTCACTTCCACAATTTCACAAAAGTCCTCATCTATACAAATCTCCACCCTACTTGACTCCACAATCAACATAGATGATTTTTCATTACGATTACTAACCGCACTTCTATCAACCGCCGTCATCACTAACCCAATCCACACATCTCCACCACGTAATATCTCCCTACCTCTTTCACCCATCAATCATCAATCACCTCCACCTGCCTTTCATACATCTCCATCTAACCATGCTCCTGATTTTCTACCCTTTAACCCAATGTCGTATCCTAACTACACACGCACCCTCCCTAACATTGGTCCTTGGGAGCAGTTACCCCTTGCAGCCCAAAAGCGGTATGGTTGGTGAATGAGCTGCAATACAATCTATTCGGCACCCATGGGGACAATATACTATGCGGCAATTCGACGATGGTGCTATGGCGGACCTTCAGAAAGAAAAAGCAAGGCTGGAGGAGGAAAACAAACAACAACAACTACAGATTCAGGACCTCACAAATTATAATCAACAACAGTAGCAGATGCTACTCCACCTCCAGAACCAGCTCCAACTGAAGGTATCCAACATGCAGCATACCATCAATAACCTCAAAGCCGAAAGGGATGAGACTGTAGCAGATGCACAAGCCGCACGTTCCGCTATGAAGGAACAGTTGGAATTGGTGGACTTCAATGACTTCGCACCACCAGCTATTCCTGAGGGAACTGCCATTCTAGTGGTGGCCTATCAAACGCTGGCCCAAAGTTGAAAGCCACGATGGAGCAGCACTCAAAATTATAACAATCATACCTTGCTTCCGTCGAGGCCCTGAACCAGCACATAGCCACCTTGGAAGAACGCTTAAAGGCCGCTGTCCAGTCGACACCATCGGTTCATGCAGAGCATGCCTAATTCCATGATTCGGGACACCACTTTGATGGAACAGATGGTGGAAATGGAGCAGGATTCCAGCAGCCTCCTCCTGCAACTCAAGGCTCCTCATTTCAAGGCCAATCCCTGGGGCAAGGAGCTCAAGCACCAACCAATCCATTAGGCTCTGGGGTACCAGCTCCCAACATTATCTTTTTCCTTCCACTGCTTCTAACCCTCTCGACTCCACTAACCCCCCATTCATTCCACGACAATTTTCTCTTGAGTCACAAAGAATTGCTGAAGCGAACCCCTCGCTTCCTCTCTCTCCTGAACCCGATCCCCAAATTCAACACGAGATTGCCTCTGAAGCACCAACCATCCAGCACAGAATCATGCCCATAGAACCAAGCAAGGAGTTGCATGCCTCTCAGGAGATTGCCAAGAAATATCCAACAACAAAAGAGCGAGGTGGATACATATTGCAGATCTGGACCAGAGTCAAACACATAAAGAAGCAGTCAAACTCCTGGATCCACAACCTCTCTGGCGTCATCAGCTCTTCCTGCAAAGTAAGATCTCAATGACATGGTATATCGAAGCTCCCTCCTACATGCGTACAAATCCTTATTACTATCCAGTAGCGAGGCAAGAACCTTTTCCCGCCACCACGGTCAAGAATAGAATATTTTGCCCCAAGCTCACAGGCATCGATACCGGCAACTTAGCTGAAGACATGGTCACCAACTGCCGAGTATTCTACCAGAAGCACCATGGCAATCCTGATCGTGACGTTATATATTTTGTGGATAATTGTGGCCTAGTGGCATTTATGGTAGAATTCAAAGGTTTTTGGGATCGAGGGCTACCCCCAATCGCCCTTGTTATCAATAAACCCCTGCGAACGCAAGACTACCATATCAGCGGCAACAAGGCTCGATTATCGTGCTGCACTCACTTTCGCCCTGCACGTTGATATAAGTAGATCTAGCCACCGCACGAACTAGAAATACTTCCAACAGTGAGGGCCTTTGTGGAAGTGCGGAGTCAAAGCCAGTGTTGAGAGTGAATGACAAGGTGGAGGTAGCAGTAAATAGTGGGGGTGGTGGTGGAAGTGTAAGAGCAAGTGAGAAAGTTGGGGCTGTGGACAAAATCACGTCCACATGATCTAAACCAGAAGTGTCTGTATCAACTGAGCTGCCTGCTGTTGCTGTTACTACTTGTCGGCATTGTTGGTCTTGGTGGAGTAAGGCCTCCTGCTGCGCTAGGACCTCCTTTGGGACCTGAGAGGGTTTAAGGCTCCCTCCAGATTCAGCATATTCACCCCCGATGTCACTGGATAAAATCTCTTTAGGTACATCGGCTTCCGTGCTGACCGCCTTCCCTTTCTGCTTCTTAGTTGGTGGTGCTGGTGAAATGGGTTCTGCTGTCAGTTGTGGGATGGCTCGCTTCTTGGTGCTTGGATAGATATCCTCGAGCTCTTTGATGGCAACAGCCGCTCGAGATCCCAGCTGTTTGGTGACCAACATGTGGAGGAGATATCCACACTTGGTAATTGGTTTCCTGGCTTTTAGGGCCCTGCACAACTTCTCTGATATCTTCTTAGCTTGTAGTTCTGAGTGGGTTTGTCCATAGTGATGGTCAAGGAGAAGAGATTGCTTGGTGGTATGCGATCCATCTTGGCAGTATGGACTTCAACCATGGTGACGAGAATTTTTGATGCTGCCTGGAGATGGGGATCTGTGAGGAGGCGGATGGTGATCCTGTCATTGGTTTGGGCAATAGTTTTGTCGTCCTCTATCAGAAACTTGGTAAAATACTTGGCATCATAATTCGTGCCCTTGTCATGAATCGTCTCTCCGAGATTAGGAATTCCAATTGTTATGGCCATATTCGGTTAAGGACCTGGAATAGTCCTAATATGGTAGACCGGTCCTCCAGTACTCGAGATTAATGGTCACGCCATGACTTAATTCCATGTCAAGGCCTGTTTGTGACTAATTACCTTGAGAGGACCCAGACACTCTAATTGAGACATATGAAGTATTGCATGTCTGTGTGACAGATATAGGCAGAAGGACTGCATGAAGAGATGTGATCTATTTATAGTTGACTTGCATGGAGATTGCATGGTTACATGCACAAGACTCTACTCTCTATATAATGAGGTGAGGATTCTCCCGTCGACATATTGGGTTTAGGTTACCAGGTTCTCTCTTCTCCTCTTGTTTTACTTGGCATGACTTGGGGGCTAGATCTAGGATTGGTTGGGCGGTTTGGCTCCATAGTCTCTCTTAATGTGTTCTTCTATCCTCATCTTAGGGGCAATCCTTTGGGGTCTTTATATTGGTATCAGAGCCAGATATTGTTTCAAAATTTTTTCCTATAGTGATTCATTTTTTTTTTAACATTTACTTATGTCATTAGATCTTCTTGATACCTTAGTTGAAAGATTTTCAGGAAACTAAAAATTCTAAGGATGGAAGAAGAGTGGACATCAGTGGAAGTAAGTGTGATCAGAGAATGTATTTCACAATTAGGATTTGAGTAATCCCAGAAAATGATTGTTTAATACCGGTTATTAATTTCCTGGATAGAATTCATTTAGTTGAATTCATAGTTTATATCTTTGTAACCATTGAGTTATCCGCAGTTTTGGATGTCAATTGCGATGTTAGAAGTAGAATTTGATATATGGATTACGTTGGATCTGTTAGTTGATAGAAGCTTGTCCCTAGAGTTGATGCTCTTGGATCCAGGGGGATTTGAAGCTTATCATTAACCCGTAAGCATCTGAATGTAGTGTTGAACCATATTAATTCTTCTGTCTAAATTACAGAATCAAGTGTGGATTTGTGGTATCCATCTGATAGGCTAACAACCATCCAAATAAATGGATTCTCCAGTATTTGGGAACAAGAGATAATATCCTATAGTGATTATAGGACAACTAGAAGATCAATGGATCTCTAGAATATCAGATAAAGCAATTAAGGATTTTCTAGAAGGAAAAGCTGATGGTATAGGACATTAGTAATTTTGGAAAGAAAATTTCTAGGACCGTAAAGATCTGATGATCAATGGTGTGTTTTAGTACCTATTCACGATATGGAAAAAATAAAAAACCGTTTGATCAAATGTGGGGTATTTTGGAAAATTTTGAGGTTTAATCTAGATCCCAATGTGGTATCTCATTATTCACAAAATCAGAGACCCTCAAATCTATTTCTCGCTTTCTTATTAGTCCTTTACTTTTTAGTAATTTCTCGAATATAAGACATCAGACTGGTTTATATGATTCTTTCCAACATAAAATTATTCTTCTGAAAGACTGTTATGTCATATTACTACTTGTGGAAATGAACTTGGAATTCAGAAAATTCTAAGGTTAAAGTGTTTCAATTTCTTAAATCTAGAATATCTCTATTGCATAGATAGGTTTCAATTGAATGATTGTACTATCACTCGAGTTTGAAAATATTTGAAGGAAAAGTTTTGTTTGTAATAGAGTGAATCCTTTATTGGAGAGAGAGCAAAACACATGCCATGGTTGAAGTTTATTGACAGATACTCATACGTGGACTTACAAAACACATGCCACGGACTTTTATTTCTTTCTTTTTATTTTCTCTGTGTTAGCACAGTTGCTAACACTCACCTATACAAATATCCACCCTATTTGACTCTGTAGTCAATGTAGATGATTTTGCCTTACAATTACTAATTGGAATTCCACCAACCACCGTCACCACTAATCCACTCCACACATCTCCGCCACACAGTATGTCCCCACCTCATTCACCTATCATCCCTCAATCACCTCCTCCTACCTTTCATTCATCTCCATCTCCCCCTATTCCTGATTTTCTATCCTAAAACCCAATGCCATATCCTAACTATACACACACCCTCCCTGACATTGGCCCTTGGGAGCAGTTACCACTTGCCGCCTGAAAAGCAATATGGTTGGTAAATGAGCTCCAATATAATCTATTCAGCACCCTAGGGGGACAACATACTATGAGGCAATTCGACGATGGCGCTATGACGGACCTTCAGAAGGAAAAAGCAAGGCTGAAAGCAGAAAACAAGCAACAACAGCTGCGGATCCAAAACCTCACCACATACAATCAACAACAACAACAAATGCTCCTCCACCTCCAGAACAAGCTCCAACTGAAGGTATCCAACATGCAGACGACCATTGATAACATCATAGTAGAAAGGGACGAGGCCATAGCAGACACACATGCAGCACATTCTGCTATGAAGGAACAGTTGAAATTGGTGGATTTCAATGATTTCGCACCACCAGCTATTCCTGAGGAAACTCCCGTTCCAGTGGTGGCCTATAAAACGCTAGTGCAAAAGCTGAAAGCCACAACAGAGCAGCACACCAAACTATTGGAAATTAAGCCCACGGTTGCCTCCTTGGTGAATCGTAACTTAGACAGCCAATTACTTGAAGAACGTCTACAATGGACTTCTGGCTGATCTCCAGCAAAGGGTAACCAATTCCATCATAATTTTAAGTTCAGATGTTAAGTTTAATAACTTGAAGTAATTGGAGACTTGACATTTTCAAGGACTTTCACAAAACTTGCATTTAGAACAAGTCTGCAGATTACATTTTTTCTGAACAGTCTACAGAAATACGGTAAGTGTCGCGGTTCCCATTTTTCGCACTTTCCAAAATTTGCGACACTTACCTTCGACTTTTTCCGTTCAATTATTTTTGAAGAAGTCAACTTGTTTACAGTTCAACAGTTTAACTTTTTTCAACACCTTCACCTTTTTTTGCATTTTTCCAAAAAATGCGAAGAGAGAGAAAATTTCAGAAGGTCTTCTATTTTTAAGAGTTAAATTGTTAAAGGCACCTTCGCCAACTTTTAAAGGGCACCTTCAAGTTGTTTTAAAGGTACCATTGCTTTATGAGCCAACCCTAGATTTCATTCTAGGAGTAAGCACATTGAACTGAAGTATCATTTTGTCATAAGCAAAGTTCTCAACGAAGAGGTCAGATTGCAGTACTGTAGAACGCAAGATATGACAATAGATATTTTTACCAAAGCATTAAGTTTGGAAGCACACAGAATATTCTATGTAGAACTAAGTTTGAAGGTCAAGGCATTCAAGGATTCAAATTAAGGGGGAGTGTTGGATTATTCTCCTTCTTACTAATTGATTGATCGGTTTTAATCCTCATCCATTGTTTATCTAGTTCTGCGGATTTTTCCGTGTCTTTACACAATATGTAGATTTACAAGTGTTTTTACACAGTCTCCAAACATATACGGAGTTTGACAACAGTCTCACATTTTTCATCTGTCAAAAATCTCTTGTAAAAATACAGTGTCGTCTTTTTCGCTTTTTTTCCTTGTTAGGATTTATGAGTAAATATGTAGAGTCGCATTTTTTGAAAAGCGCGAGAAAGTTACTATTAAGACATCTTCATTTTTTTGAAGGCACCTTCAACTTTTTAAGGGCACCTTAAAGTTGTTTTTAAAGTACCTTCGACTTCTTCGCAATTTCTCGAAGAACGCGAGAAAGCCAAACTATTACAGAGATCTTTGCTTTTCTGAGGGCGCCTTCAACTTTCTAAGGGTGCCTTAAACTTATTTAGGACACCTTCGGCTTTTTCGCAAAAATCTCGAAGAGAGAGAGAAATGCCGAAGGTCGTCTAAAATGAACGAGATTCGTTCCCACGTTATTTCGCGAAACACCATGCGAAGTGACTAAGATTTGCGACGTCCTCGTCCGTGTCAACGATCCTGATTTGTTGACAATGTACACTATGTATAGTTGTCACACAAGCCATATACTTCCAAGTACAACGGCTTTCCCAATTAGGTGACAAACATTCAATGTAATTAATACATGGATGAAATCTATAAATAGATCATCCAAGCACAGATTAGTGGTTGTTCCGTCCATGAGACGTATTATTTGAGCCTCCCAATTACGCTGTCAATTTTGGTTGTAATTGCTATTAGTATTGTGCTTTAGTGTAATATAACAACAGCACGTTTTTATCTGTATACAACGTAGATGAATGCTTGTTGTGATTGATTGCACTTTCATTGCTGTTTGATCGCGCTTGTATACTCACTTTGATCAGAACACGGACGTCTACGACTCCTCAATTTCTGATCAGACGATGGCTGTCTTTGACGTCTGAGGAACTCGCAATATCATACTACTCTTCCACTTATTTCAGAACTATACTCCCATTGAATCTGATTTCAGTAGTACCACACACAAACCATCTCTAATCTCTTCAGTGAACTATACTCTTATTTTAGAGTATGAATTAATTTTTAAGATCCTGTTGGGCAATCAAAACACATAAAGCTGTGATTATCTTTAGCATAAGTTGTCTATTAGACTGTTTTTGCACCTAGTAGCCGATTAGAATGAGAGAGTTGTTCTGCAAGATTCCTGCTCTCTTCTGCATTCTCGTTCTTCCTTCTACCTTGCCCCCCATCAGATTGGTATTAGAGCATAGTCCAAATAAACCGAAAGATTAAGTTTGTTCTATTTGTATACTATTATGATGTCTCATATAGGTAGCTCTTCATCTTCATCACTCAGTGAAGCTAGAGTCATTGACAAGTTCAATGGTCCTAACTTCTACATTTGGAAGTTGAAACTTAGAATGATGTTGATAGATAGAGATCTTTGGGATGTAGTAGAAGGTGCAGACCTGAAACCAGAATATGGTGATCAAGCAAAGGCCTGGAGGATCAAAGATCAGAAGACCTTAGCATGTATCACACTCAATCTGTCCGACTCCCAAATATCTCATGTTACCACGTGCAAAACCTCTAAGAAAGCATTGGACTTGTTATCAAGTCTCTATGAGACTCACGATGTAACCACGAGATTACATCTTAGAAGAAAGTTCTTTACTCTTAACATGTCTGATTCTACTGCCATCACTTCTCACATCAACAACTTCAAGTCCCTGTTAGATCAGTCAAAAGGTGATTGGTCATCTTCTTCAAGAAGAAATACGGAGAAAGACTAGCAGCCTGTCCATCAAAGACAAATTCATGGCTCTATACACCAAGAAGAAAGATCATTCCAAGGGCAAGAATCAGGTGCAGCAGCAACATCAGAAGCCTCATGTTCAAACTCAACATGGTGGATCGCGGAAGAAGCTCTTCTGCAGATATTGCAAAAGAGCTAATTACGACATCAAGGAGTGTCGCATCAGGATCTACGTGGCAAAGAAGCAACAACAACAACAACAGCCAGACTCCTCCAACACGACGGACTTCAAGAAACAAGACACACATTTGTTAATGGCTTACAGCAACAACAACGAAGATTGTGATAGCTGGTACCTAAACAACGACGCTACCCAACACATGACCTCTCGCAAGGAATAGTTTATGGAGTACACAGCTTACAACAGAGACCAATTTATCTACCTCGGAGATTCTAGCACCATATGCATGGAAGGCAAATGAGCAGTGAAGATCAGCTTCAATAACAATCTGTCCATTTGTGTTCCTAACGTCCTTCATGTTCCTCAGTTGTCAAAGAACCTGTTATCAGTCTCGAAGATAACTGATGAGGGCTACATTGTTACCTTCTCATCTAAGAAGTGTACAATATTCAAGGAAGATACTCCTCTGACTACATGCACTAGAGTCAGGGAACCTTTATGTACTCTCTAATTCAGTTGCATTAGCTAGTATCTCTAATGAAAATGTAAACGACAGTGCTGTTCTGTGGCAGAGTCGATTTGGACACATGAGTACAAGTTCACTTTTTTATATGCTTTGTAATAGTTTAGTTGATGGTTTGAATTTCTCATCTTCATTAGATAGGAAATCTTTCTTTTTTGAATCATGCATCTATGGGAATCACTCTAGAAGCAAGTTTCCAAAATCACATTCCATCAAATCAAAGCATGTATTAGATCTTGTACATAGCGATCTATGTGGTCCAATGCCAGCTCCATCCTTAGGAGATGCCATCTATTTTATCACTTTCATAGATGATTACTCCAGATGGTCTACAGTCATGTTCACTAAGCACAAATCTGAAGCCTTTGAGTGCTTCAGGAGATTCAAGGCCATGGCTGAGACACAAACGTCTAGGAAAGTAGTTCACTACTTCCTATTCACCTCAACAGAACGAGATTTCAGAAAGGAAGAACAGAACTCTTCTCAAATCAGCCAGATCAATGTTACATCAAGCACACCTACCTGCGAAGTTCTGGACAGAAGCTACTGCCACAGCCTGTTACGTGCAGAACAGATCTAGCACCAAAGCTGTCAACAACAAAACTCCTTATGAAGTTTGGCATGAGCACAAGCCCAGTGTCAGCCATTTAAAAATCTTTGGTGTATATGTTTTGTTCACATTCCTAAACAACTTAGGAAGAAGCAAGATCATAGGACAAATAAATGTATTTTCATTGGCTATCCTGATGAACATAAAACTTATAAAGTTTTTGATCCATCCACCAATGTAGTATTTGTCTCTAGGGATGTAATATTTCAAGAACATGCATATTATGATTTCAAACAACCATTGATAGATGATGCTATATTATTTCATCTTATTCTACGTAGCATTCAACCTTCCAATGTTGATGATTCTTCTACAGAACCTGTAGCTATAGCTATAGAAGCCAAGTAGTAGACAATACATGTCACCAGACCAGACCAAGCAAGCTTGAACAGATTTGGAGAAGTTCAAGAAGAAGAATTAGCACATCCTGGTCAACAGAACGTCCACAGATCCTCACGGACTCGGACAATTCCTGAGAGGTATACACCTCAATCATTCTGGACTTCATATGAAGAACCAGAGAGCCTAGCCGAAGCAATTAGCTCCAAGGATACTGTGAAGTGACAAGAAGCTATGGAAAGCGAGTACAACTCACTTTTGACGAACTAGACCTGGGCACTGGTCGACTTGCCCACTCACAAGAGAGTTATCGACAACAAGTGGATCTTCAAGAAGAAGATCAATTCTGATGGTTCCAATGCTAAATGGAAAGTACGGCTGGTGGCTAAAGGATTCACTTAAGTCCAAGGAGTGAATTACTAGTAAATATTCAGTCATGTCATTAAGATGCAGTCAATCAGGACTCTGATCGCATTAGCAGCTGCCAAAGACCTCGAAATGCACCAAATGGATGTCAAGACAACATTTCTCAACGGCAATGTCGAAGAGGAGTTGTATGCCTTCCAACTGGAAGGATTCGAAGTCAAAGGCCAAGAGCACAAAGTGTGCAAGCTGCACAAAGCAATCTACGGTCTGAAACAAGCCGCAAGATCATGGTTCAATAGAATCAACTCTTATCTCATTCAATTGCTGACTGTAATGTTTATTCAAAGCATATAGGCACCAATTTAGTTTACATAGCTCTTTACGTAGATGATGTGTTTATTTTGCCTAACGACACTTCTCTTCTGCGCACCACTAAGAGTGATCTGTCAAAGGAATTTGACATGACTGATTTAGGAGCTGTTCATTCTTTGCTAGGAATTTACGTTACTAGAGATAGACTTCAGAAGAAGATCTATCTTAGTCAGCAGACATATCTAAAAGGCATTTTAGAAAAATTTCATATGTCTGATTGCAAACCAATTGATACACCAATGGATCCAAATATAGTATTGACTAAACCTTCCTGTGTTGAGACTGATAGTGAAGTACTCGACTTAGCGAAGCACCCTTATCATTCCTTAATCGGATCTCTAATGTATTAGTAATGAGAATCTTTATTCTATTTTGCTTTTTCAACAAGATTTCATTACTACAAACTTTTATTTTATAATTTGCATATATATGATATGAGAACAACATACTAGTAGCACTGAGAGTCTTTATTCCCTTTTCATATGTGAACTAAGATATTGATATGCCAATCTTTATCTATATTAATTAAAATTTTAGTGTTTCACGAGCAGCGTGAGTTGCCCGGGACCCTCCCCCCCCCCCCCCCCCCCCCCCCCCCCTTCCCCCCTTCCTCGCACTTTCCTGGAAGGGGGTGTGTGCGCCATGGCGCCCCCGGGCCACTGCACCCCCAATCGGGCTCGCGGCCTGGGGGATGGGAGAGCGAGCTGCAAAGGGGGAGGGAGCGGGTACGGGGGGAGAGAGAGAGAAAAGGAGGGGGAAGGGGGGAGGGGGCGGGGTGGTACAAGGGGGGGGGGGGGGGGGGGGGGGGAGGGGGGCGCAGCATTGTACTCCATGCCCCCCCCCCCCCCCCTTTTCAATTTTCTTTTTGAATTTTTTTTTTTTTAATTTTGGGGGCCCAATAAAATATTGCCCCCCGCCCCCCTCCCCCCACCATCCAAATCATCGGCCGTCACCCAGATCGTCGCCTCCCGCCCGTCATCGACGGGCACACTTCGCTAGTTGCCTAGAAAGAAATTTGAAGCTTTATGCAAAGCTTTAAATTTAAGACCACGTGGTGGTTTTGTTACATAGTGAGGATTTCATTTTATGCATTGTCATTTAAGGAGGGTGTTAAAAATAAATGACTATGCTAAAGTTAATCCATAGGTTACTTTGACCCAAAAGGTCGACATTTGTGTAACCATGGTTATTTAGTTATTTAGGCCATATTAAGTTTGTCTTAACTTCAGTTGGACCCAATTTTAGTCATGTAGTGACTCGTGGGTCTTTATAGGTCTAATTTTGTTTAGGGACCCTATCTTGACTTTTGGGGGTGCCCTACATTTAGTAAGTGGTTAAGCTTAGGGTTTGTTGGCACTTGGCCATATCCAGGTAGAGTACTTGTATGTTCATTGTGTATACCATTTTTGCATTTGCTGGGCATTGCTCTCCATTTTTCTGCTTGCATTACTGCTGTCTCTCTCTTCTTGAGGGTGCCTAGCCTCTTCCCTCATTTGTCTTGTGGAGATTGTTTGATAGTAAGATCTTGGTGCCTTGACTCTTGTTTTCCTACACCCTTGCTATATCTTCCACTTTTCTTGATGTTGCATACATTAGTAGAGAACTCCACAATGAAACCATAATCTAAAAGTTGGCCAATACTAATCAAATTCTTACTGATGCTAGGAATGAAGAGAACACCATCTATCTTGGTCTTCTTGGAAGATCCTAAGCATAAGGGAATGGATCCCACACCTTCAACTTTACATTCATGATCATTTGTTGTAAAAATGGACTTTATAGGTTCTACATAAGGTGTGAGTTGAGAATGACATGTGGGAGCTAGCCCCACTATCTATCCACCAAGGATCTTCACCTTTGAAATTTGATGATGAAAAAGTTGACATCATGAGTGAGTCCTTATGAGAACTCTCTTCCTCCTCTTGTCCAATGTTGGCTTGACTTTGAGCTTGCTTCCTCTTAAAGCATTCTGAGGCATGCCCCATCTTGCTACAATAGTAGCACTTGATCTTTGATTTGTCCTTCTTGGGCTTGACTTGTGATAAGTTGATGATGCAGATCCTCCTTAATCTCCATCATTTTCTTGCTCCTTTTTTAATGCTCATCCCTTGCTCTTTGCTTTGCCTTTGCTCTTGAAAAATAAGGCTTTGTCATCACCATCATTAATGGAGAGCCTCTCCATCCTTGATTTGATGTGAGCCTTCCTACTCTCCTCAGCCATCAACACACTTTGAAGGTCTTCAAGTGTAGGCAAATTTCCCATCATGGCATAGCTTTGGACAAGGTTAGTAAAATCACTACTTAAGCCATTCAAAACTATTTGCACAAGCTCACTCTCTTTAATAGGTTCACCAATATTGGGAAGCTCCTTGTTCAAAATTTTCACTCTCAAAATAGATTGATGTCGACTCTCACTCTTCCCTTGGAAGCATTGAAGAACTTGATTCTTGAGGGAAAGTAATCTTGAGGTATTCTTGGACTCATAGATCTTTTGAAGAGTCTCCCAAGCTTCTTGGCTAAGGTACATGCTCCTACTTCCTTGAGCAAATCACTTGCAACATTCATTTTAATACAATGGAGTGCAATCTTGCACCTCTTCTTGTATTTAGTTGCTTCTTGTGGATGGATTGGCTCATCTTCCTCTCCATTCACAATATCCATCAAATCTTGCATGACAAAGATGGAAGATTCCATTCTTAGCTTCCAAATTGAATAATCTGAATAGTTCAATCTATCACTAGAATCCAAAAGATAGGCACTCATAGATGTCATCTTCAATGATAGGGAGATAGATTCAATGAAACAAGATAGATTGTACAAGATATGATCACAACTAGCTATCCCACTCTCTTTGGGACTTGAGAGAAATCAGTCTTTGATTTCTCAACAAGATCTAAGGTGATCTTGAGCTTGATCAATCTTCTAGATCCAAACTAGATCCAAACCTTTTACTATAGATTTGATCAAAACTAGTCTCCTCTTTGATCTCAACTTCACAAGAAGGGTGAATCAACCTATATTGAACCAAAAGCACTTTAGAGCACACAAATGTCTCACAATAAAGCCCTCTAAATTCAGGTTGAATCACATTGAAACATTCAATCACAAACCTATCCAAAATCGAGCAAAAAAGAAACACAATTTTCACTAGTTTTGCATTTCTAGATGAAAAAAACATCAGAAGCCTTGATCTGAACGACCTATTTAAGCTCTCAATGGCTGATTCACTTTCCTAAAGAGTGGTGGCATTCAAATTCTTATGAAAATCTTTACTAGGAGATATGTACTCCAAGATTCAACTCATAAGAACTTTTTAATTTGCTTAGGTTGAATGGAAATGACTCAATCTCGGTTCCTACTGCTATAGCTCAGCAAAACAGATCTCCTTTGGTCTATTCTCACTCAAATGGAACCAAATTTGTAGGTACAATCACTAGATTAGCAACTAGTAGCAAGGACAAAACCAGTACTACTCAAATCTAGGATCTAAACTTGAGAAAATCAAATCTAAAACTCACTTTTGATTAGGCTCTGATACCATGACAAAAGTTTACAGCAAAATGAATCCCAATCAATCCTAAAAGTGATGGTGAATGCACCAATGAATGATCTAGATCAAAACTAGAAGCTAGAATCTAGATTAGTTATGAAAACTAGCTTACCTTGGCATTAAATTTTAGCTCCACTTTGGGCACATAGATTTGATGAAACTTTTGAAATAAAAGTACAGCAAGCTTCCCTTACCTGTAAAATACTTTAGTACCTTCCAATGAATGTCATAAAGACACAAGACACTCAAAGATCAATGCTACAACTCGCCACTCAAAGACAATGTTGATGGAAGTGGAAAAACTCGATTTTTCTTCATATTTTGATGGAGATCCCATCACATATTTATACATTTCAAGCTTGGATCTGAACATTTTAGGGCATCTCTGAACTTATCATACCCTAACCCTAACATCTAACCTAATAGGTCATTGGATCCACCCTAATTTGGGGTCAAAATCTCAAGATCCAAAAACAATGTAAAACATGCTATTTTTAGCTCCTAAAAATTTTCTAACTTATCTAAACACACTTTGGCCTCATTTCAAAGATGCTATCACAATGTAATACGAGGAATGAAGTTTTGGGAAAGCATCCTATGCTATTTGGCACGTGTGGCATCTATTTACATGGCCATCTTGCCAATTACAATGCATGTGATCAAAATTGGTCAAGCTAAAATTGTGAAATTTCAATAACTAGAGCCACATCATTTGTAAAATATCCCCAAGATCGCATCTTCTACCACCACACTACTCAATGACTCTCTCAAACTCATCAATATATAATCCAAATAAGGTGGGAGAGAGGGAGCAACCCTGCTTCACTCTGATGGTACTCCATATATGCTCTAAAATGTGGGCCCATATCACTCCAAAAGCAGCCAAAAACCCTCTCATAAAGTGCCATCACTACAAGAACTGTGTCAATAGAGAAGCCAAGGTCACATAATTTCTTGATGAGAAGGGAACATGGGACAGAATTGAAGTCTTTCTTGAGGTCAACAAAGCAACAATAACCCCTCTGTCTCTGATGTTTGGCTTCCTTGATGATAGCTCGAAGAGTAAAGACATGGTCAATGGTGGAATAGTGAGCTCGAAACCAGCTTGGCCCAGAGCATGTAGTCGCCTAATCTCAGTCTCAGAACAGACCGCTGACTGAAGAATAGTGCTATATAGTTTTGCAATAACGTGCCCGATCATGATAGTATGGTAGTTATTAGGGTTCATGGGATCACCATTCTTGTGAATAGGATGGATGATATTATTGCACCAAGTGGAGGGAAAACCAAAAATGATTGCACGATTTAGCAAAGTGGCTAGGATAGGTGAGAATATGTCCACACGGATCAACAATTCAGATTCAAGGTCCTCTATGTCTCTGGTGCGGTAGGTCTTCATTTTGTTGATGGCCATGAAGACCATATCAAAGGCGAAGAAGGTGAACTCACATGGGGAGGGGAGATGGAGATGGGTGAGTCACTGGGTATAGTGTATAGTGTATAGTGAAGTGGCATATGTGGTCCATATATGTAAGTCTTCAAGAAGAGGTGAGGAACGAGGGATGAATTCATGCCAAAAGTCGCATGTGGAGGAGCTAAATAAGGGATTGTTAGCAGAGTGTCCTGGAATGCCTCTTGCCACCTTGACCCTATTTATAACCCTCTCCATATGCCTCTCCATAACCCTCTCTATAAATGTTTCAAAAACAAGTTCAAATTTGGTAGGCTATTACCGAGGCCAAACACTGGACCCAAGGCTCGAGTATTCCACTCCCCCCACAACTCAATTTAAAAAATATCTTTCAAAAAAATGCTCAAAAAAAGCCTTGGAAATTGCCCGTCCTCTTGTAGTGCTCCTCTCCAACTTGAGATGTTGATGAAGATCCACCTCTGGCTTGAAGCCTATATTCTTCATTGATCAAGATCTCTTGAAGATCCATCAAACTTGGCAAAGTTCTTTGAATAGCAAGACTTTGTACAATGTTAGCATTAGCATCCAACAATCCATTAATAAACAAGCTCTCCTTCCTTAATGCTCTCATCAATGCAAGCTAACTCATCATTCAAAGCTTTCACTCTCAAAACAAAAGTATTTGAAATTTCTTCACTCTTTTGCAAACCAAAAAAAAATTGCTTTCTTAGAGTCAACACTCTAGAAGTAGACTTTGACTCATAAAGTTTTTTCAAAGCTTTCCAAGCCCACTTGATGAAGTACACCTACCAACTTCCTTGAGAAGCTCATTGGTAACATTCATCTGTATTATATGTAGAGCTCTTTTGGACCTCTTGTCATACCTCACTTAATCTTGTCGTGTTGTTGGCCTCTCTTCCAAACCTACAACAATATCCAAAACATCATTCATCTCAAGAAGTGATTCCATCCTCACTTCCCACAATGAATAGTTACTTGAGGTAAGCCTATCATTGGCTTCCAACATGACTCCACTTGATGTAGCCACGTAGCAATGACCTGATCCTCTCTTTCAACCTGTTTCAATACACAAAGCACTCCTTTGAACAACAACAAATGTTTTCAAAAGGAAAACACAAAGATATGAAACCTCCAATTCTCTTTTAGCATTTATACCAAGCAAATCGACACATACACAATAACATATCGCATAGATTTTGACGTGAGCGTCTGACATATTTTTGAAAATTCATAATCTGTCACAATTCGATATGTCAAAATACGACGTCCAAGTAAAAAAATCTGAAAATCAGAGTCCGACGATCGAGAAATATGGGCGGCAACCAATTTTTGAAAGGCACGTCAGAATTCGACATGTTGGATTACGACATTCAAACATGGATATGGCCTGACATGTTTTTTCAGAAAACAAAAAATGCGTGTAATCCGATGTGGACGTCGTAATCCGACGGACGTCAGAATCCGACATCCACGTCGACAATCCGAAAGCCTGTCCACGACATCTGGGACCTGTCGTCCGGGCCTGAATGGGCATGGACGTCAGATTATGACGTCTGTTTGGTTTCTTGAATTTGCACCATCGCGCCTTCTCTCTCACTTTGTTTTTTGCAAGTTGGAGAGTCTTTGGAGTGATTGAGGGCGATTGAAGATCAGTGCTTCCACCCCAACAAAGGAGACTTGGGAGACTCTGAAGAACCTTCACAAAGCCGAGATCAAGTCAAGAAAGAGGAGTAAGAACCAGTACTCTCGTGCCTTCACCAAGAAAAAAGAAAAGAACAAAGATTATGGTGGAGTAGAAGATGAGTCAGCTCATCCTTCTAACTTCAAGAAGAAGACACAAGAAGTTCAAACCAGTGGTATCATAGAAGACTCACATGCAAGTTGTGGATAGGCATCTCTTCTGATGTCTAGTTTCTCTTCTTTACCTTTTAATGATGTATCATGGTATATTGACAGTGGAGCAACAACTCATATGAGTTGCTCCAAAGATTCTTTTGTTTCTATTGAATCTGTTCTAGATCCTAAGAAATCAATATACACAGCAGTTGGTGATGCATGTGCAATTGAAGGTGTTGGAAGTTGTTCCTTAGAACTTAAATCTTCTATGAGTTTTACACTTTCTGATGTTCTCTATGTGCCTAATCTCACAAAGAGTGTGATTAGTGTAGAAAAGTTGTTAGATGATGGTTATGAACTGGATTTCAATATCAATGGTTGTTTCATAAAAAAAGAAGATAAGATCCTTGCAAGTGGATCTAAATATGGAGGTATTTTCAAGCTAGATGTGCACGAAAATTCAAGTTTATGTGATGTTGCATTGTTGACTTATGTTTCCGAGGAGCTATGGCATAGGAAGTTGTATGTTTCCAGCTTCAGGTCTATGCCTATTATAGTCAAGGAGATCAAGCCAAGAGTGGCTTATTCTATGGCAAAATCACTTATGGATCCATATTTAATGTCTTCTAAAAAGACAGAACATTCTATGGAGTTGGAACATTCCGATGTTCATCTTTCTTTATCAGTAAGCAAGGAAGGTGTTTCTTGCTTTGCATGTACCATTGATGGATCCACAAGTTACATTTGGCTGTGTCTTGTCTCTTCAAGTTTTTTGGTACATGTGTATGTTCCATCATGCAAAACTTTATGGAGTCATGAAGCTAATGGAAGGAGTGCACTTTATGAAGTCTTGTTCAGTTATAAGCCTAAGGTTGTATACCTCAGTGTTCTGGAAGACTATTGCTTTGTATGTGGTTTCTTGGAAAGAAAGAAGGATGGTGATCCTAGTCTGTGGATCATGGTTGGATGCTTATCCACCAAGGAAGGCTACGTAGCCTTTACACTCTCTATCTCGAAGGTGTTTGGGCATGGATAAGTTCTTGATTTTGAAGATCTATTTTCTATCTTGGAAGTGGCTGAGAGCACAGTGTCTCATAGTGCATCACAAGGTTTGAGGAGGAGTATCCTCAACATGCATGTTCAAGGAGATCTTCATCATTGTACAAGGCCGAGTCCTTGTTGATCTTATTTCATGGAAAAGAAAAGAAAAGTAAAGGTGGTTTTCATTTTGTTTTACTCACCTATTGGTCTTCTTCTTTGATTGATGATGTATCTTGCTTAATTGAGATTTGTTTATCTCAAAGATCAAATAAGACTATTCTGTTTTTGAATGAAGTCTTTCGTTTGGAATTACTTCTTGTCTTTTGTGACTTGATTATGTTTCCAAAACATCTAGAAGGCAAGATGTCGTACCATCATTTGTATGCTCTTAAATTGAGTAAGAGCAAATATGAGTTTAGTACTCATAGTTTGAAAAAAGGAGTTTTTTCATGTATTGAGGCATATTGTAAACTTCTTGTGAGGTTAAGTGAAGCATCCATTGAGGGCACTTACACCCTCAAGAAAGTATTTAGCCTTAATTTGATCAAGTTTGAGTATGGTTTCAAGATTAGATCCATTTTGGATAGAGTTCATATTTTTTGGACTAGTGAAGCTAGTATGCTTAATCTTGAATATTGCTCATGGTACAATCTTGATCTGTATGATCTTTGTGGTCATGATGAGGCATGAAAGCCTCGGTTTTTTCTATCTTTCTTGCAGCCAACTTCATGCATGTGGACTTTGCATACCTAGGATCGACATCCGTCATGCAGGAGGTACATTGGCATTGTAGCAGGTTGGTGGAATATTTTTCAAAGGCATTTGGAAAAGATTTCTATCAGAGAGAACTTATCATGGATTTGGTAAGCACTGCTATGATGGATTCTTTGTTCATCTTCACTTCAAATGCAAAGCAAAGAATCCAAACTCAAAGGATCTTCACCAACATCAGATAGATATATTTTAAGGAGGAGTGTTAAGAATTGTAAAACATATCTATCATCTGTTGTTAATGTTTGGGGGATCCTACCCATGTAAATATTTTGTACATATCCAAGGTATGTGAATTGAGCACATATCCTTGTATAATAGGGCGAGTTTGGGTTAGGTAGATCAAATTCCAGTGACATGCATAAAGTCTAGTTGGTCTAGTATGATATGCAATAATGTTGACAATGTCTAGTTTGACATGCATATAGAGATTCACATGGAATTGGTCAATTATGACCTTGTAAAAACTTGAGCCACAATAAATGCATAATGTCCTAAGTTTCCATAGTGACATGCAAAGCATGCAATCACTCTAATGGACACATGCATGTAGATTTGTACATGGCTAGTTGAGAAATTGCCATTTGGAGAAAGTAGGTAGAAGCTAGGTGCAACCTGTGCATGCTAGCAGTTAGGTGTCAAGTTAATAGTGTTTGCACTTGAATAGGTGTAGGATGTGCATTGAATGCAAGGAGTACCATGAATTTTGGCTCTCCTATATATGTACATATCATTCTCATTCACAAAGTAATGAAGAACCAAAGTTTTGTAGCTATCTCATGCTTGGTTGGATCTAAACTATTTTTTTCTTGTTATCTCTCTAGCTTTCTCTCTCTAACTCGTGTTGAGGCTAATGCTTATGCATTGTAATCTTGTACTTTTAATCATTATTTGATTCATTGCTATCATAGTCTATTGATTAGCATGCTAGATTGTGTATTAGCCATATCTTCTGAACTAGATCTTGTTAAACAATCTAGAATCAGGGTACTGTGCCACTCACAAAGCTTAATCAAGATCAGTCACTCTTGTGGACATTCCCCACACGTGTGAACTATGGAATTTTCAACAGGGAAGGGCTGCAAACACCTCCTTTGCGATCATTTGGGAGGGGTCAACAATGGCCCGGGAGAACCTTGAGAACTGATAGCATCCGAGAGAGAGAGAGAGAGAGAGAGAGCTTCGTGAGAATTGTGAGTGAGAGAGAGAGAGAGGAACCGTGAGAACCGAGAGCATCAGAGAGAGAGAGAGAGAGAGAGAGAGAGAGAGAGAGAGAGAGAGAGAGAGAGAGAGAGAGAGAGAGAGAGAGAGAGAGAGAGAGAGAGAGAGAGAGAGAGAGAGAGAGAGAGAGAGAGAGAGAGAGAGAGAGAGAGAGAGAGAGAGAGAGAGAGAGAGAGAGAGAGAGAGAGAGAGAGAGAGAGAGATTCGTGAGAACCGTGAGTGGGAGAGAGAGAGGAACCGTGAGAACCGAGAGCACCCGAGAGAGAGAGAGAGAGAGAGAGAGAGAGAGAGAGAGAGAGAGAGAGAGAGAGAGAGAGAGAGAGAGAGAGAGAGAGAGAGAGAGAGAGAGAGAGAGAGAGAGAGAGAGAGAGAGAGAGAGAGAGAGAGAGAACTTCATGAGAACCGTGATAACCGTGAGTGAGAGAGAGAAGGAGAGGAACCGTGAGAACCGTGAGAACCTAGAGCATCCGAGGAGAGAGATAGAGAGCATCGTGAGAACCGTGAGTTCTAGATATGTAAGGCCCATGAAATGCGTGAAATGCGGTCAACGTTGCCTTTGTTTGCGATGAAATGCGTGGCCTAAAGGACCATGATCTCAGATTTGTAAGGCCCATGAAATGCGTGGCCTAAAGGACCGTGAAATGCATGGCCTAAATGCGGTCACTATGCGGGATGAAGGGAGGGGCCACAAACACCTCCTTTGCAGTCATTTGGGAGGGGTCAACAATGGCCCGTGAGAACCGATAGCATCCGAGAGAGAGAGAGAGAGAGAGAGAGAGAGAGAGAGAGAGAGAGAGAGAGAGAGAGAGAGAGAGAGAGAGAGAGAGAGAGAGAGAGAGAGAGAGAGAGAGAGAGAGAGAGAGAGAGAGAGAGCTTCGTGAGAACCGTTAGAACAATGAGTGAGATCTTCGTGAGAACCATGAGTGAGAGCTTTGTGAGAACTGCTAGAACAGTGAGATGAACCATGAGAGAGGAACCCTGAGAGGAACCGAGAGAGAGAGAGAGAGAGAGAGAGAGAGAGAGAGAGAGAGAGAGAGAGAGAGAGAGAGAGAGAGAGAGAGAGAGAGAGAGAGAGAGAGAGAGAGCACCGTGAGAACCGTTAGAACAGTGAGCGGAACCGTGAGAGAGAGAGCACTGTGAGAACCGTTAGAACAGTGAGAGGAACCTTGAGAGAGGAACCATGAGAGAGAGCACCGTGAGAACCATTAGAACAGTGAGAGGAACCGTGAGAGAGGAACCGTGAGAGAGAGAGCACCGTGAGAACCGTTAGAACAGTGAGAGGAACCGTGAGAGGAATCTTGAGAGAGGAACTGTGAGAGAGAGTATTAAGACCCTCAAGGATTGCCCCTAAGATGAGGATAGGAGAACACAATAGGAGAGACTATGGATCCAAACCGCCCAACCAATCCTAGATCAAAACTGGATCTAGCCCCTAAGCCATGCCATGTGAAGCAAGAGGAGAAGAAAGAAACTTGTAACCTAACCCAATATGTCGACGGGAAAATCCCCACCTCATTATATAGAGAGTAGAGTCTTGTGCATGTAACCATGCAATCCCCATGCAGGTCAACTATAAATAGATCACATCTCTTCATGCAGTCCTCCTGCCTATATCTATCACACAAGCATGCAATGCTCCAAATGTCTCAATTAGAGTGTCTGGGTCCTCTCAAGGTAATTAATCACAAACAGGCCTTGACATGGAATTAGATCACGGCGTGACCAATAATCTCGAGTACTGGAGGGCCGGTCTACCATATTAGGACTATTCCAGGTCCTTAATCGATTATGGCCATAGTGGTGGGCCCATAACCCACAGGTCCCAGGATCGAAACTTGGCTCTAATACCAATATTAAGACCCTCAAGGATTGCCCCTAAGATGAGGATAGGAGAACACAATAGGAGAGACTATGGAGCCAAACCGCCCAACCAATCCTAGATCAAAACTGGATCTAGCCCCCAAGCCATGCCATGTGAAGCAAGAGGAGAAGGAAAAAATTGGTAACCTAACCCAATATGTCGATGGGAGAATCCCCACCTCATTATATAGAGAGTAGAGTCCTGTGCATGTAACCATGCAATTCCCATGCAGGTCAACTATAAATAGATCACATCTCTTCATGCAGTCCTCCTGACTATATTTGTCACACAGGCATGCAATGCTCCAAATGTCTCAAATAGAGTGTCTGGGTCCTCTCAAGGTAATTGGTCACAAACAGGCCTTGACATGGAAGTAAATCACGGCGTGACCAATAATCTTGAGTACTGGAGGGTCGGTCTACCATATTAGGACTATTCCAGGTCCTTAACCAAATATGGCCATAACATTCTTCCCTCCTTAAACTGCTTCTATCCTTAGAAGCTCTTCAAAACAGGAAAGAATTACTAGAACAGTTCCTTTAACTGTCAATATTAACCTAGGAAATCATTATCCTTAGTTTGACTTTCATATCAAACAAGTACTCAGAGATAATCAATTTCTCCAATTGTTAATCTCTGTTCTGGAGTACGACTCAAGTTTGAAAAGTACACTAAGCAATAAATTTCTGAACTAGGTTACACTCATCACAAGTTAGTAACGTCACCTTCATGTAAAACACTTACATAAATCAATGAGTGAAATATTCCCTAACTTAGGAGATTAAAGTTAAAGAAAAAAATAACAATTATAGTCTAAAATCATCCACAAACTCCGGCAAACAATTTATAAATTTTTTTCAAATACAACTATCCTTAGAATCCAATTCTAAGATATGATAATTAATTCAACTAGAATTTCTAGGAGAATCATTAAGATATAGAATGATTAAAACTCAACTTTGAATATCGCAAATACTCTTTTGAGTTAATGCTCCTGTTTCTAGCACCAAATGCAAGAAAATAAGCATCTGCAGACCATAAACTATAGTAGAATAGCATCCACTAGATAAATAAAATAATGTCTGTGAGATCCATAGGTTCTCAATTAGAATACTGGAGTAAAGATATTCAAAACACTGATCTGAATTCTTACTCAATTAACAGACCAAGATTTAATCGTCACACTTAAGAATCATCACAATTCCGAATAATCCTCTGACAATAATCAAGTAGTTATTTATGATCCGTCAATCATAAATATTTAGATTCGTATGAATTGTCAATCATAATTCACTGGAATCCAAAATCATACTTAATCATTTACAGGATACCGGAGTATATGTCTAACATAACTCAGGAAAAGTAAGAGTCATTCCAAAATCTTTCTATTAAAAAAGTACTGGATTTAGGAATACTTCCAAAACATGATTCTTTAACTGAAGTGTAAGATTCAAGGTCTAGAATCTACTGGTAATTAAAGACTGAACGCATACCAAGATGACAATCATCTTCAACTACAAAAACTTTAGATTACAATCCAGAATCACATCTAGATATCCAAAATCCTGCTGAATATCAATTCAGGTATTATTCTTGGATCCATTATGATTCGCTATCCAATTGAACTCTCTAGGATACAATCACTAATGAGCTGAGTCCCTTCCTCAACTAAGGAATACTCTATCCCAAGAATAATGTATATCCAGATGAACTGAAATGATTTACTAATCATGCGTCTTACAAGCAATATAATTCAAAACCATCAGTTCCCAGTGAATCCACATCACTTTGATCGTTTTATCAATTAACTTCATCCTAATCAACTACTCAAGTTAATTGCAATGATTCAGAAATCTCAAATGTCTAGGTGCAGATCTTAATTATACTAGTATGACACCACATTTAGATCTTCATCCAAACCATTTATAAGTTAATCCATAAATCTCCAATCCAAAGATTTGTTAACTCTGCAAGTATTTATCAAAACAATACTTGATCACATGTTTATATTCACCGACTAGGTTAAGTGCACCAAATAACCCTAGTAACCAGGAATACACAGTAGATTCATACAAGATTAATCGTGCACATATGTGAATAATCTTACTATGACAAAGTACATAAACACATTCTTATCTGGCATATTCCTCCAAAACCCACATATGTTACTCACATATCTCACTGAGATCTTGTAACTCAGCTACAAAAAAATTTTTATTTCTCATGAGTAAATAACATATTTGGGAAAATCTCTGAGACGAATAACATTCACTCTCAGCAGTTTTCCAATCCAACTTACCTTCTAATTACATAATTTCTTCACTCAATCAACCCCTCTCTGATCCTACTACTCAACTAAGATTAGGTTGATCTAATATAGAACTCTCAGACTTAAATTTTGATCAAACTTACTGTCCCATACCATCAGCTTTTCCTTCCAGAAAATCCTTAACCGCCTTATCTGATATTCTAGAGATCCACTGATCTTCTAGCTGTCCTATAATCACTATAGGATATTATCTCTTGTTCCCAAATACTGGAGAATCCATTTTATTTGGATGATTGGCATGCCCCATCGGATGGATATCACAAATCCACACCTGATTCTGTGATTTAGACAGAAGAATTAACATGGTTCAATATTACATCCTGATCCTTTCTGGTTAGTGATGAGCTTCAAACCCCTATTGATGCATCAAATCTAGGGACCAGCTTCTGTCAACTAGCAGATCCAATGTAATCCACGTATCATATTCCACTTCTAGACCTCACAATTGACATCCAAAATTGCGGATAACTCAATGGTTACAAATATATCAGTTACAAATTCAACTGAATGAATTCTAACCAGGAAATTAATAACTAGTATTAAGCAATTATTTACAGGGACTACCAAAATCCTAACTGCAAAATACATTCCCCGATCAAACTTACTACCTCTGATGTCCACTCTTCTTTCCTCAGAATTTTTAGTTCCCTGAAAATCTATTTCAGCTAAGGTACCAAAAGACGTAATGACATTAGTAAATGTAAAAAAATGAATTACTGTAGGAAAAAAGTTTGAAATAGTTTCATCTCTATCCTATACCTAGGTAGAAATATCGATATACAACCACCATAGGATTTTAACTAGAAATGAAATCAGTTTTACTTTTGATCAGTTCCTATTATTATGATTTTTTCAAAAAAATTGGACTGTTCGTCCTTTTTACTTACTGGCTTAAGAATTACTTCGTTAAAATTATCTGTAATCAATGGGAAATAAGATTTGGATTCGGGTACTTCCTATACTATATTCACACCAAAATAATATTATTGAATAAAGAATTACCTCCAAATACTATAAATTTTCCACCATTAATTAATTAACAAGTATTCCAAAAGCTTTGGTTTGTTCAATTTTAATGACCTAAATCATCAAAACCACATTAACCAACTGATCGGTGTTCCACCGATTTTAAAAGGAGAAAATCGAAAAAACACAATTTAACTCCATTTACTAGGAGTAATCTTACTCCAGAGTTAAATCGATAAAAAGCACAGTACCAAAGACCCAAATTTCCCACTAACTAGGTACTTGCCTGGAGAACCAAACCACAACCATTATTTTGTCAAGATCGGTTTAATAAATATTAACCGATTAGTATCGCTTGACACAAAAACAACAGTATTAAGTTCTCAAAATACTAGGCTTACAGGGTAACTGTCAAGCTGATATGGACTTTATACATGCATATTGTCCACAGAGAAGAAAAAAAACCAAATTCTTTCTACCTCTTATCGAAAAACAATATCCGAAACCGAGTTTACTGCTTTAACACATGCCCAAGAAATTAAAATTCCTGTCACTGGAGGCTAGTAACTCAAATTTCTCGAGTTCCCAAAATCACTTATGAAACCATTTTTGAAGTCACTACACGTCAAGCTCTTAAAAATCTTGGTTGACCAGCAATGCAATTTTAAAAATTGCGGTCCCTCAGCTCCAAAATACCCAACCCAAGCACAAAAGGGAAAAGGCTTCTCAAAAACTAAAATTTTTTAGGTGTTTGATCTTTTCCAGCCGTCATCACACAAGAAAGGGTGGCTGCCCAAGCGCAAGAGAGAAAGAGAGGGAGAGAGATCTTTCTCGCAGGTAGGTCAGGAGGGTTTACTGGATCCGAACCCAGATCACAGCTGCACTCCAACGTCTATTATCAGACCCAGCCTCTGCTGCCCACAAGAATCGGGATCCCAGCTCTCAACAACATCTGATTCTCCCCAGTGATGAACACCACCAGACAAGATTAGAGGGCGATGCTCAACAGGCCTCCATTGCCTCTGCTGCCTCCACACTACTCAAGGAAAACGCACTAGTGTTTCTCTTCCGGAAAGCGTTTCTCTTCCAACTTCTGGCCAGGGCATCTGGTGCCCACATCAAAAGTGAAGGTGATCACCACTGTGAAATTCCGACTACTGCATTCAGCAAGCAGCGCTAGATCCAAAATGGATTTCGAATCTGCCAAATCTTCACATATCCCTTGGAAAAGATAGCTACCCAGGAACCAGAAAAACAGGTGCAATCCTTGGTCTGTGAGCCGGCAGAGGGATCAAAGGTGCAGCCTTCAATAGAACTTCAGGAAGAAAATCGCAAACTTCTACCATATCTAAAGGTTCCCATGCAGGCCCTCTCAACAATTCTCTACATAACAGGCATCTACCAGCAGCTATCGGCCACAGATAGATCCCTTATGGAGACAACTTCTCCATAAGATTCAGCTGACAAATACCTCTGGCAGCTTTCTGGAATCTTCAGAAGTTTAAAAACGTGTTGGAAAGAGAATCTGTAGCTTGCTCCCATGGCTCATCCTTCAACTGAGGCTTCAAGCTATTCGACAGAGAAAGGCTTACAAAGAAAATTTCTGGCATCAAAAGTGAATGTGTAGAAGGCACTCTACCACAAAGTTTGAAAAGCTGAATGATTTAGAACTCCAATTCAAAACTTCCCTTGAGAAATCATCACTTCTTTGAGATCTGAATCCAAGTGCTCTTCAATTCAAATTCGGTGTAGAACTTGCATACACTCCTATCCAAGACCGCACCTTAGCCGGGCTTTGTTACCAATATTAAGACCCTGAAGGATTGCCCCTAAGATGAGGATAGGAGAACACAATAGGAGAGACTATGGATCCAAACCGCCCAACCAATCCTAGATCAAAACTGGATCTAGCCCCCAAGCCATGTCATGTGAAGCAAGAGGAGAAGAGAGAAACTGGTAACCTAACCCAATATGTCGACGGGAAAATCCCCACCTCATTATATAGAGAGTAGAGTCCTGTGCATGTAACCATGCAATCCCCATGCAGGTCAACTATAAATAGATCACATCTCTTCATGTAGTCCTCCTGCCTATATCTATCACACATGCATGCAATGCTCCAAGTGTCTCAATTAGAGTGTCTGAGTCCTCTCAAGGTAATTAGTCACAAACAGGCCTTGACATGGAATTAAATCACGACGTGACCAATAATCTCGAGTACTGGAGGGCTGGTTTACCATATTAGGACTATTCTAGGTCCTTAACCGAAGATGGCCATAACAGAGAGAGCACCGTGAGAACCGTTAGAACAGTGAGAGGAACCGCGAGAGAGGAACCGCGAGAGAGAGAGAGCACCGTGAAAACCGTTAGAATAGTGAGAGGAACTTGAGAGAGAGAGAGAGAGAGAGAGAGCACCGTGAGAACCGTTAGAACAGTGAGAGGAACCCTGAGAGCCGTTGAGAGAGAGGAACCGTGAGAACTGTGGGAACGGTTGCTCTCTCTCAACGGTTCTCACGGTGAGAGAGAGAGAGAGAGAGAGAGAGAGAGAGAGAGAGAGAGAGAGAGAGAGAGAGAGAGAGAACATCATGAGAACCGTGAGCAAGAGAGAGGGAGAACTGTGAGTGAGAGAGAGAATGCGCTGATGCAACAACTGAATCAGCACTCATTTGCTCATGCTCCAGGTGTCATTTAGATGTTTTATTACTTCCTTGAAAGTTGGAAACAATGATTTGTTCAAAAGTGTGATAAATGACAAAGATTCTCCTCCTCACGAATGCATTTGGAAGCTGCTATAGTTTGGAGTCGAATGCCCAAAAGCATAGGTTCAAGCCAGTGCTCAAAAATGGCTCTGAAGCAACATATATAAGCTTTTATTCAAAATCAGGATTATAATGGCTGTGATTCATTACTCCAAATCCAAAGTGTAGTAGATGTGAACCAGTATTCAAAATCCACATGTGAATACTATGAACTTCTACTAATTAGATTCAGAACTGGGACTATGGAGGCTAGCGCTCCTCACTTGATCGGATGGAGTCAACAAGATTAGCATTTAGAATACATATATAAATCAACGCTCATCTGTAATATTGGCGTTCTGTCTAAATTCTGAGAGAAAAGCTTCTGGTAGTTGTGGTGGGAGAGGCACGTCTATTTTTCTAATGCAAGTGTGTATGTGTGTGTGTTAACTCTCTCTCTCTGTGTGTGTGTGTGTGTGTTTGGATTTTTTATTTGTGCATGCAAAAACTCGAGATAATGTCAGTTGAGAGAGAGAGAGAGAGAGAGAGAGAGAGAGAGAGAGAGAGAGAGAGAGAGAGAGAGAGAGTACTTGAAAGATTTGCACAGGACATGGTGAGAACACTGCCAGGAGCAAAAGGCTATTGAAAATTGATGGTGGGATTGGCATCACTTATGCTACTACTCATGGTTGTGCACTTCACTACCACTGTTGGAAGATCATTCCTGCCACTGTAACATAGCCTGTTCCACAGGGACCGCACCCAATATGAGGACTGTTGCATGGTAGATTGATTGTGTCTCCTGATGTTATTGTGTCCAGGTTGAGATTTCCATTCATAGTTTTCATGGCTGGCACACTAGTGTTGCAAGTTTTGGCTATGATGTCCAGATCAATAGTGTTTTGAAAGGAAAATGATGAGCCATAGATTGAGCAAGCTATTTGTTGTTTGGGATGTGAAACCCATGGCACCGAGAGCTTGTGCCCAGCTTCGATCGAGGGGCCGAATAGTGGTATGGCATTTGCATATGAGAGCATTCATGTTGTGACGTTGCACTGCCTTGCAATGTTGCCTAGTGTAGATGTTGCCTTAACGGTGTAGACTTCACTGCATATGTTGCAGCTTTTCTGGGCTGTTCTATTTTGGCATTTTCAATAAGAGCCTCAGAACAATATTCAGAACATCGACTCTAGGGTTTTGGATCGCGATGTATCCCACTCTACATTTTGCTGCAACGCAACCAAGATCGTCGTCCAGCGGTTCAAGAATGTAAGAAGATCCACATAGGAGAGAGAGAGAGAGAGAGAGAGAGAGAGAGAGAGAGAGAGAGAGAGAGAGAGAGAGAGAGAGAGAGAGAGAGAGAGAGAATCAATCGTGAGAGGGGGAAGGAGGGTATAGGAGAGAGAGAGATAAATTCAAATTGGGTGAGAGGGGGAAATTAGGGTATAGGAGAGAGATAGAGGAGGGGATGTACATGCATGCATGGGGAGGAGGGTCATGCATCCTTTTCCCCATGCATGCATCCTCCTTCCCAGGTTTTTTAGTTAGAAAAAGCTCATGCATGGGTGAGGGGAGGAGGATGCATGGGTGCACCCATACACATTCGCAAAAGTGTACATAAGTTTAAATATTTATATAGATATATATATGCCAAAAAAAAGATAGCCTGTCTCAAAAATTTTAGTATAAGAAATTTTTTTTTTTGTGTGTGTGTGTGTGCTTTATATCTATAAAAATATGCTATATAAGTATATTAAGTGTATTCTATATCTATATTTATATATACTGTACTTAAGAGCTTAAAAATATATATATATATTTTTTCAAAACATACTAAGAAGTGTACTCGGGAGTTTACCTTTCAGCGCTCACTTGTATAAATATAAAAAATGACTTGCATGAGCTTATGACTAGGCTTCTTGAGCTTTCAGAGGCTGGTTCTGAGATTTTATTCTAAGAACTAAACTCATTGAACTTTTTTGAATTCTTTTAGCTCGAGTTTGGTAGAGAGAGAGAGAGAGAGAGAGAGAGAGAGAGAGAGAGAGAGAGAGAGAGAGAGAGAGAGAGAATAATATACACTTCACTCATTAACACACACACACACACACACACACACACATATATTAGTAAAGAGTACCCGTCGTTGACGGTGGGCGGTCGACAATTTGGGTTACGGCTGATGGTTTGGGTCGAAGGTCAATGGTTTGGGTCGAAAGTTGTCAGTGACAATTAATCAAAGTTTTGGGTGGCAGCCGATGGTTTGGGTGGACGGCGAATGATTGTACAAATATGGTGAGGATTTAGGATTAGGGATGTGTGTGTGTGTGTGTGTGTGCACCACCGCTTTTCACATGCGTGGCGTGGTGTGCACGTTTCTTACCAACGCTTATATATCAACTATCAACATCTCTCGTATCATGAGTGCAGTGCATCGGGAGTCCTCATAGGCTAGGAGCGATCGTAAGGTGACGGTGTGTCACAGAACAAACAATGTTATCTCCCTCTGATATCGTAATACACCGGGCACCTAAAGATAAAGTGCTCCTTTGACTCCACCTCATCTAAGGAGCATAATTGGCAAATCCGCTCCTCTCTTTGGGTACCCTATAATCTCCCAGTCTCAATAGCCAACTGATGTGGTGATACGCGAAGCTGTCCCAATGTAAATCGAAGACAATGTAATAGTCTCGAGTCCAAATAGTGTGGTAAAACTGGAAACCCTGCTATGTCAAGCTCAATAACTTCAAGAATTCGTGATGTAGAGAAAAATATTGAGAAGGAAAATGTGGAAGAGAATGTGAATGAGAGGAGTTTGAAGATGTGGACACCAACGTAAACCTACAAGTCAAAAGAAGCGAGGAGGGAGGAAGTAATGATGAGTACAACTTTAAAATTGAATGTAAGGCCTTGTAGAAGGCAATGGATGAAGGGAGAATTCATTCTCTCATCAATGTACTCTTTTTTAAATCAAGAAAATGTTTTGCCACTACATCATTCTTGCAAAAATTTTGAATGCATATATTTTTAACTCATTAATACAAATATATAGTCTATTGAATGCACATCTATTGAACGCACATGTATCTATTGATGAATTCAATGCAATGTATAGTCTATTGAATGCAAATGTATCTATTGATGAATTCAATGTAATGTGTCTATTTTAGCACATGATTTGCATGCTAGAATTCACAATCGAAGGTAATGAAAGCACAATGGAAAGTAATGGAAACCACAACACAATGCATCAATAGATAATACATTAACTTATCAACTACATATCAAATGATCCAAAATAAATGTGAATTTAGCTTTACTATTGTATCTCCATTGTTTTGCAATCTTTGCTTTTCCTTTTGCATGCACTTGAACTTTCAATTCTTTGCAATAAAAGCTCCATTTTTCATATCCAAGCCTACATCACAAACAAAAAAACTTAAAACTTATACTAAAGGATTATGATCACAAAACAAATACAACTAACATCCATCAATGGACTAAAAACACAAAACACTATCAATATCCATCAAAAAACTTTCAATATTCTCATTCACATTCACCCCCATCTCATCCTCACTCCCATCTTTTCTCTCTTTTTCTCTCTCTCTCACATAAAAGAAAAAAGAAGTTGACATCTAGCTTAGGAGCGAACACATTTTGGTTCACGCGCCAAATTTGTTTTTTGGTCAAAATAATTTGAAAGAATTTGTGTGGATTTTTACAAGTGAATAATCCACGCACAATCTAGAGAGTTGAAGCCATGGATACCGCGTGGTTTGAAAAAAAAAATATCCACGCCATATCCATGGCCCCAACTCTCTGGATTTTGCGTGCATAAAAAAAATACATGTGGATTATCCACACGTAGATAATTTGCCATGCAATTCTACATGAAAGCCAAGTCTAATTTTTTTGCATCTTACTATGGCGTGGATAATCCATGCGTGGATAATCGGAATCAGTCATCGGAGGTTAGGTCGGCTGCCAGTTGTCTGAGTTGGCGTGGAAGATCCACACGTGGATAATCCACGCGATTTGAATTTCACGGTCTCTGGTGAATTATGGAGTTGGCGTGGATAATCCACGCGATTTGAATTTCACGGTCTCTGGTGAATTATGGAGTTTCCAGAAATGATAGCCACATGGAACATCCATGCGTGGATAATTGCATAGATATCTGCTTTTTGTGTTCTTGTGGTGTGTCGTCGATCCATCCGATGATGATGCATCACACTCAACATCATTATTAGCTTGTGAAGCTTGCACATGATCATCCTCCAAAAATGTGTCATCAAATCCATCTTTACGATCTTGTTCATGAAGTGCATCAACTGGTAGCACCATGTCCTCCACAACATCTCTATCTTCAAAAATTCTTTTATTTCAAGAAACGACTTGAATCACGTACCACCATCTGGGATTTGAACGATCAGGATGAAAGACCACATGAATTGATCGATGTTACCGTAAATGTTGACTCCTAGTTAGTATTTATAGCTATGCTACAGTTTCTTGAGTATTACTATACATAATATAAGTTTTTTTGCAGTATACTGAAAATCAATTGATTGACAACCAAAAAACATAAGACGCGAAATATTTTGAAACGAGAAGTGGCGGAAGACCCTTTTTACTTACATATTTTAAGGTTTTTTAAAATTTTCATACATTTTGAAACTTCAAATAGAATAAAAAAAAACGATTTGTGACTCTGTTACATTTTGCAAAAATTTAAAATCCAAACTATAATGCAAGATATATTTAAAACTTTAGGTTACTTTTGTTAAAATAATATAAATATCAGTTGTAATCAGTTTGTTACTATGAAAAATAACAAAAAATAATTGTTAAACTAAGTGAATTCAAAATTTCAAAACATTTTAATGTTTGATTTTTTTTTAATGCAATATATAATATCTTCATGTGATTTTGAAAAAAAATTATTTAAATATCTTGGCATGTAAAAAATGATTCAAGTGCAAAATTACAAAATATTTGTCTAACTAAGTAACATGAATAATTAGTAAGCTACTTAAAAAAATGACTCAAGTGCATGACAAAATTTTATAGCAAAATGAATCCCAATCAATCCTAAAAGTGATAGAGAATGCACAAATCAAAGATCTAGATCCAAACTATGAGCTAGAATCAAAACTACTTACCAAAACTAGCAAATTTGGCATTTAACTCCACATTAGGCACATAGATTTGATTAAATGAACCAAAGTAAAGTACAACAATCTTCTCATACTGAAAATATGTTCAGTACCTTCAAAACCAAGCAATTAATGCATAAGAACTCTCACATCCAATAGCTAGAACCAGCTCTATTCTTTATGTCAATGCCATTTTGACGACAGATTGTTTAATAAATGGTCCGAACAACTTGCCACCGATAAACGACAGGTTAGTACTACCCTTCGTAATAAATTCCAACAAGAAGAGAAATTCGAGGAGAATGATATTCATAAGCATATGAGCTTATGGATTAGGCATCGTCGTGATATGGCACGACGAGCTTATAGGGACGGGCAATCCAAGCCCTCCTGGTGTTCAAGAAGTGATTGGAACCGTGTAAAAGCGGATGAACGAACAGATAAATACAAGATTCAGAAAGATGTTGTGGCCGCTAGGATGCATGGGACAGGCAATCCGAGGTTGGGCTCGAGCAGAAAGGCGGGATTGCAAGCAAGCATAGTAAGTGAACCTACACTACTCTTATAGTTTATCTTTGACTCTAAACGAAGGGCACCCAGACTGTACCTGCAAGTATAGTACAACAAAATAGAGTGATTGTAGTGGAAAAAGTGTTCGGAGTCCACCAAAGGTGATCTCACCATTCCATTGGGCATGTAGTTGGGAGTTGGCAACAGAGTGCATTTCGAAAGGCGACGCCGATTTGGCTTTCAATTTGGCGGAAAAGCGGCGGGTGGCCTAGTAAGGGAAAAAGTACAGGTCATCATTTTTTACTTCTGACATCACAGTTGGCCTCGGCATACTACTTTTAGCCTACGGTAGAAGTTTCAAGCAGTTTTGCAATGACGAACATGGGAGAGTCCATTTTGAGTGAAAGTAACAAATTGGACGGGATTTCCAACTATGAGGTGTGAAAATTCAAAATGAAAAACATACTGATGGAGAAGGATGTGTGGGATGTCATCATAGGTGATGAGAGAAGACCGCCAAATGAAGCGAACATCAAAGTGTTCGATAAGAAGTTGAGGAAAGCTTTGACCTTCATTAACCTGTCAGTGAAGGATCACATCATTACCCACATTTGTGATTAGATGATATGGTTAAAATATTACGAAAGAAAATATTTTCAAAAAATGACTTGCTACTGCTCCACAAATGTTGTGTTGAGTTTGTAGATGTAGTTGAAGTGTCTTGGGGAGAGGATCATCACACACAATACATGGTTAGCATTTGAAAACAGATGATTTTATATGCTTTTATATTTTAATATGCATTATGACTAGCTGCTCCAACGTAGGCCTAAATTAATTTCAACTTAAATTGAATGCATGGATAGTTGGCGGACTATGGACGTCTGCCAACTAAGGAAGAGTACGAATTTGCCTTCAGGGAATCATACGATGCATTAGTTGACAAACTAAAGAGCGAGGGTCATCCTCCAAATGTAAGTACTAGCTTTTGTATTCATACTAATGTGGTTTGTATTCTGATGTCAATTTTATTAATTTTTATATGATTAAGCATTAAATATTAATGCAGTTTGTTTGTTTGTGTTCATGCAGACTGGACGTCACGACGACGATGAGTAGATTAGGTTTATAAGTTTTAGTTGATGCGGTTTTTACTTGATGTTAGATCTAGAAAGATGCAAAATTAAAGCACCAATTTTGTAATACATTGGTTGATATTATGAATATATTATTATTGCAAATGATCGTGCTATATTGTCATTGCTTTTATATGTGCAATGTTCTTTTTTCCAAAATTGCAATGTCGATTTTGAGATGTGCATTGGCGTAATACCAACTAAGAATTCAAAACCATGTGCAACGTCGGATTTCCAAACAAGAATTAATATCATATATAGAAATCTAAATAAAATTTATGATGTGCATAAAGCAATGCAATACAGTATTGTCATTCATAATGCACATGAAGTAATGCAATAAAATATAGAATGAAAAGTAATTTAAGAATGAAAAGTACCTCATGCTTAGCTTGTTGTTTGATCCAAATGTTGAATGCAACTCAAAAATATTGTTTCAAAAACAATTCATGAACATCGCTTCTCCAAGAACCTAACTCCAAGAACAGCCCGATAAAAATGCGTGCGCTATTTTTTATGCATTTTTAAATATTTCTTTATTTCTTTATTTCTTTATTTCTTTAACCTAATTTGGGACGTAAGAATCTAACATCCAAACGCGTCGGACACATGTCAGACCTTTTTTTTTTATCATTGTGTTAACAGATGCTGGATTCCGACGTGTATTTGGGATGTCAGAATCCGACATTCAAGTTGACGTCGGATGGAAGTCGGATGGGCATCGGACATTTGTCGGACAATTTTAGAGATCATTTTGGATTTACAAATGTCAACTATTTTTTTTAACGTCGCATTCCGACATCCACGTCGGATCGCAAGCGACATCTTTGGACTTCGGATTGTGACGTACATGTCGGAGTGGCAATCTGACGTCCACGTCGGACGTCGCATTGCGACGTCCACGTCTGATTCATCCTCATCCACCGGGATTTGTCGTTCCGGATTTCGACAACTTATGTATGTCAAATTGCGACGTGTTTTAATGATGTCGAACTCCGACTACCTTATGGAGATGTGTTTTTTCGACGTCCGCGACGAATTAAAAACAAATTAAACTCGCAATTCATGTCGCAAAACAAGTCGCAAATCGTGGCGGGTGTTGTTTTGATAGAATAGTGAAATCTTGATCAACCTATGATTTGTCCTCAATCTAATGACTCTTCCCACTTTCTAAGATTGAAACACACTTAAATGAAGTTCAGTAGCATCACAATCTAGAGATCCAATCAAAATTAAGGTTTTGATAAAATCACAAAAAATTGATTATTTCAAAATCTACATGCGATTGTCTAAAACTTGATATGCAATCTTGTAGCCACCACTTAGGCTTTTCCAATGCTCTAAAAATTGGCCATTTCCAGTAAGTAATGTGTGAAATCAGAATTGATCAAGATTATAACCCTAAATAGAGTTTTGATCTACAAAAGATCCAATCTACATATGCAAGAAACTCGATTTTGGTGTAGAATCCAATCTAGCATGCTCTAGCATTGATATCTTCTCCAAATCATTGATAGATTGTGAATGCTCTCTTTATAGCTTGAAACACAAGCTCTGATGCCATGTGAATAATTTAAGATCATTAAGATCCAAAATATTCCCTTGAACTTTGGTTAGAAAGACAAGCAAATCACCAATCTTGCCAATGTAGAAAAACCAACATCTACACTATGAATGAGATGCAAACTCTAACAGATCTTGATCAAACATCAATCAAAACATAAAATAACGTTTCTATCCATACAAAAACAGTAAGCTACTGTATTTCACACGTGTGGATCTGAAAATAGCATTTAATGAACATTCTACACATAGAATTGCAAGATATCACAAGTACAATGCACCAATAGATAGTAGAACCCAAGAGAACCATGTATAAGCATGAATGAGATAAGAGAGAGACAATGTCTTCTATTCCCACGAGTTACATCCTTTTATAATAGGTCCAAACCTAAATTCAAACTTTGGTTTTCCTCCATAATGAAAACCCTACTATTTTTGTGACTGGATTCAATGTATCTATTGCTCAAATTGAATCTCTCCAAAACTCGTGTTCTATAGTTTTCCACATTTTTCAAAAGTGTTTATTCAAATGCTTTTAGACTAATATCACTTTGAAAAGTCAAACTCTAAGTCTAATATGAAAATTGGCCTCAATTGCAAAATATACAAATATGACCATTTCGCTAGGATTCTAGCCTTGGTCCAACTTGTTGCCAGTCTCTTAAGGTGATCCTAGCCTCCCCTTTGAAAAACCCAACCGAAAGTGGATATCACCCATGCTCAATGAGTTTCAATTCCGAATGTAGCCGTCTCAATGAAGACCAACTACTCCAAAGAAGATCTCCCTTGAAATTGATCTTTTCAACTTTCGTTGCCATTCACACGAGAACACTGAACTACAAATCCACCCCACGGACTCTGTAATCCTCTTCGTTTTGATGGTACCAGCCTCCAAAGGAATAGTTCCTTTTTGAGCTAGCCCACTTGGGCGGACGGCCAGAATTGGTTTAAAATAGGAGGGGGGGGGGGGTTTGTTTTGCAATGTGAAAAGAGGGGGAGGGAGAGGGAAAACATTTTGAAAAAAAAGGGTTCTGGGCAGCGCTCACACTGGCTGTGACACAAAATTTTTACTATATATAGATATTAAAAGATTATCAAAGAGTGCTCCAATTATGCCATGTACTCCCACTTTTATTTTTTGTAGAATCAACCAAAGCCAACAAGGGGAAACGGAAATGTTGGGCCTCATGTGCACGAGAGGACTAAGGCCTTAAGGTAAGATCCTTGAGCCATTTGTAACTTGGTAACAAAACTTAGATATTATTGTATGGAAAGGTTGGTCCTCGTGTCAAATTTGGAATAAATTGAGTTTGTGCATGACAACTTTCACAAATGCCAACAATTAGGGAAAAACTAATGTAGCAAGCACAAAGTAATTGCTATATGTGGCAAATAGCTCATCGCATTATAGAGTATTATAGAAGGAACCAAGCAAAAGACACTTTGCTTGGTAAAGAGTCATCTGCCCAAGCTATTGCCATTGCGTAATTGACATTGTGTTAATTTTCTACAAGACCATTATGAAACTGAATGTGCATTCATAAAACTTAAACATTATAGACAATTGTGCTACTCATTAGGCTTTTTAAGTAGACTACAAAACAAGTAGAAAAGGCCACAAGTGCCCATGCCATTTTGCAAGGGAAGGTCAATGGAGGGCGGAATTCCAAGGAGGTGGAACTGTTCTCGAGTGAAAATATTAAATATTTTTTATTTTTTTTCCATGCACCATTAGATACATTTTAAAAGAAAAAAAACTTGGTGGGATTTAGCCCAGGAGACATCTTCGCTCCCTTTTAAATGAAAAAGAGGAAAAAAAAATTTTACTTGAAAGAAAAGGACCACCAAACTAGAAATCTTACTAATTAGTCCTGATTCTCAAGAGGAGAGTTCTGAGCAACCAACGTTTTTTACTTGAGGAATTAGAGGATCTCAAATCTGGATCAAGTTTCCAGTCAATCATATTCAATGTTTAACAATTTTGAGTAATCAAAGGGTAGTCTAGATGAATGCTTGAGAAAATCGGCAAAATATAGGAATGGAATCCACACGTTTTCTCAGAAACCAGTATCATAAAATATGTGACTATTTTTTATGCAAGCATATTCATTTTTTTATGAGTAAAAGTCTTCAAAAAAAACCCAGAAGTTCTATAGAATGCAGGTTTTTGTGAGGATAACACTGGTCCAGATTGCGTGCTCCATGTTTGTACGGGTACAGACAAGGGAGGTGGGAAGATCAGCAGGCTGCACGGCTCCAACCTGCCATGTGAATCGTCATTATTGGACAGCACTGAGCGCCCATGTGATCCCAATATCGTCCGAATTGAAAAGTAGAATCGCTGCTCTATATTGCAAGTGATTGTAGCCATCAAGTAATAAACAATTGATCATGAACGTAGGTGACACACAAAATTGGAAGCGATCGCAGATGTTGCTATCGCTGGTTGCTCTGGAAGGCTTCTCTAGCTCATACTCACTAGTGCGTTGGAAAAAAGTCATGATCTCATCCTTACTCATAATGGAGGAGCAGCTGCTGCAAAAAGGTCTTGCTTTTTGTACTTCTGTCAAGATCCGTCCCCCGGGACCCGGATCACTTATTTGCGGACCACTTATACGCTGCTCCCCAACAAAAAAATGGTAAAACTGTAATATATATGCTGATAAGATAAAGTCTATATCCACAACAAAGTAAAGAACAAATTGCTCAAAGCATATGTGGTGGCCACAAGAAAGTATCACAGTGCTTTTACAGCGGCTAGCTGCCAGCACTAGCAAGAGAGGTTTTTGAGCAGCATTGGGTACGCAGATCAAGCTTTCTCGCTCATTTTTCACACAATTGGCAGACATGACATTGCATCTTTTTATTCTTGTACCCATACATACTACAATTTAAAGACAAACTACCCCACACAAGTACTTTCTAAAACCAGCGACTCGTTTGTTTTACCCTCCAACTGTGTCACGTAGGCCATGGGTTCAGGAAGGAGTCACGGATGATGTGACCACTGGTTCTGTGTTCATCAAAAGGCCGTAGATCGGCCCAGAAAGAAGTCTACATTGAGTGAACGAGTATCAATATGGTTCACTATACGACGATCGTAAAAAGCAAGTCTAGTAATGTTATAGCTCAAGATCTGCAGTACTCTTGAACGGCCCAAGTAGTATAACTGTAGCTGATCAACATAATCTCTGAAATCCATAACTCTATGAAACTTGGCTACGTGTTGATGCAGCGTTGCGAAGATGTGGCCAAATAAGAGTACTCAAGAAAATTTAAGAAATAGTGTAAGTAGCAAAAACATTGTGCTTGTATCACTCAAACGGGACAAGGAATCTCAAACGTAAGAAAGTTTGCTCAGTCCCACTGGAATTTCAATGAGAAATGCAGTAAATTGATAGAAGGATCATGGGTTATAATCTACTGACCGCTGGTATAGCAGACAGGATACTCTGTGAGCACTTTGTGTCACTAGCAGAAGACGTTCACACAAGAAAGCAAGCATCACCTAAGCTGAATACAAGAGAAAAATCAATGTGATTGTCCACATGGAGTGCTATATACATCAATATTCTTTCTAAGGAGCCCGAAAAATTGCCTTATCGTAACTAACTAATTAACGGCTTCATCTGACTTTAAGGTGCCATTACAGGGCCACATGGCACAAACCTTCTCTTAATTCACCAACCTGAACTATTTTTCTAAATTAGTTGCTACTCCTTTTATACATCAGATTCTCTCTTAAATGAACAAAATGATGTTTAGGTAAAAAATTTCTCATCATGTTAGCTAGTATGAATTTAGTTGAACAAAATTCTAGTGTCAACTTCCCTTCTACTAGATCCTTGACAAAATGGTATTGGATTCCTCTCCTATCAATTTCTAATTCGCGGAGTATTGTCAGCATCCATAAAAACTCTTTAGCAGCATGGCACACACCCATGTATTCAATTTATCTCGAAGATGATGTTGTTGAGTGTTGGTTCCTACAACTCCAGCTAACACAAAATCCGCAGATTATAAACATACATCTCTTTGTAAACTTTCTGTCATCTACATCACCTTCTTAGTCAGATTGTGCAAAACTTGCCATTGGACCATTGGTTGCTCTGCACATCAATCCAAAATTTGTTGTCCCTTTCAAATAGAACGTTATAACCCTCTTAGTAGCCAGCGAGTGTCCTCCTAGATTGAAAATTGAGTCAATTTTGTAATGGCTACTGCTCAATTTGGCCAAGCTTACACACCATGGCACAAGGCTTCTAGTCATACTCTCCATTTTATGCTGCCCATTAGGACACATCTCTTTACTTAATACACATTGTTTTCAAGGGGCACTCCTATAGAAAATTATCGTGGCATTGCCTAACCAATAATTTAATGCGTAAGTCTTTCATCTCAAAGCTACTTCTCAATTTTCTTTTGAATTCTTTCATAAACAATTTATTTGTTGCAAACCATTGTGATATCATCTATGTATAGTGCAACTGCAAGAAACAGACTACTTGAATTTTGCACATATATTCTAGTTGGCATCATAGCACCTCCTAAGTTCCTTTACTACAAAGAGAGTATTAATCTTCTAATACCGCACCCTAGAGGATTGTTTAAAGCAGCACAAAACCTTCTCAGTGCTCATATCCTGGAGGTTGCTTCACAAATACCTCTTTTTCTAAATGACCATGTAAGAAGGTGGTCTTCACGCCCATCTACGCAATCTCTATGTTCCACATTATATCCCATAATACATGTTTTTGTTAATTGAAAGTTATTATATAAATATGGATGCTTGAGCTTAAATGTGTAGATGCAAACTTCAAAATGAAAAATGTGAAAAGCTTGGGTTTTTGTGAAATCAAGGTTTTGAGGAGGAGGAGGAGGAGGAGGAGAGAGAGAGAGAGATAGATAGAGAGAGAGAGAGAGAGAGAGAGAGAGAGAGAGAGAGAGAGAGAGAGAGAATGTCACCAATGATAGACAGAAAGGGTTTTGCACATTCTCATTGGTCCATGTTTGCCCTAAACATCTTTGATGGTGGGCAATTGAAATGCAATTGAAGTGGGGTTGAAAGATAGACACGTTGATTTTAAACATGTGCTTTCAGAACATTCTGGAAACATAATTTTCTAGAGAGAGAGGCGAAAGGTAGAGAGATCTTGAAGAACCAATGAGAGAGAGAGAGAGAGAGAGAGAGAGAGAGAGAGAGAGAGAGAGAGAGAGAGAGAGAGAGAGAGAGAGAGAGAGAGAGAGAGAGAGAGAGAGTTGACATTTTTGTTTGTGAAGAAGCACATATCTGCGTAGCTGTGTGAGCAAAAGCGAAGTATTCTTCTGTTTCTGAAGCCTCGCAAAAGTTTGTTGTCTGAGCATCATTGTGATTTCAGACAAAAAAAGGTGAAAGAGTAAACAAGTGGTCAGATCGACTTTTCATCTAGTGAAGTTGTTGGATCTAGGCTTGATCCAAGCTTGCTTACAGTGGATTCTATCTCGTTTTGTGTGGCTTGCTTCATCTCTAGGTTCCGTTAGCACATTAAGTCAATTCATGTCTAATCTCAGGATCTCTCATTGGAAAGCATTAAAGAGAGTGATGAGATATATTCAGGAAAGTTTAGATCACATCTTATGTTACGATAGAAATGCTATCTCTCCACTTGTCCTGCGAGGCTATTCCGTGGGCAGGAACAATCTCTACCAGAAAATCTACCTCCGGCATCTGTTTCTATTTGGCAGGCGGACCGATTTCGTGGAATTCAAGGAAGTACAAATCAGTCGCGCTTTCTTCAACAAAGACAGAGTACATCACAGCATGTCAAGCTTCAAAAGAAGCTATATGGATCAGGTTGTTACTTCACAACTTACATCACAATGCTACCACCATTCTGTGTCAAGTTGAAAAGGCTTCGATTGGTGTGGGACCACCAATCCAATAAGGAGGGGGATAATGTTAGCAATTGTGCTAACACAGAGAAAATAAAAAGAAATAAATAAAACTCTGTGGCATGTGTTTTGTAAGTCCACGTATGAGTCTCTGTTAATAAACTTATGTTTTGGCATGTGTTTTGTAAGCCTATAAGTAGAAGCTTAAATAATAATAAAATAGCTTAAACTTAGATTTAGAACTTAGACTTAGAAAACTTAAGATTAGAAATATTTTGTCTTAAGTTTTTCTAAGTTAAGAAACTTTGAAGCTCTAAATCCTAAGTTAGAAGTTCTAGAAAGGCTAGAAATAAATTAGTCCCATAAGTTAGTGGACACTTATGGAAGACTCTCCTTGCCATAAAAGGAGAGGTATTTGCCTTGTAAATAACACTTTTGAGATTAAGGTATCAAGCTCTCTATTTTTGAGACTATCTCTCTATTTCATTTGTGTTCCCTTTGGGAAGGTGCATAGCTTGAGGGAAGGTGCTCGGGCCTCCTCTTGCCTCCTTTCATTGGTTTTTATTGTGGCATGTTTTAATCGCTTATGCTTAGTTTAGCCGCAATCTATCATTCTCAATCCCTTTGGGTGTTAATCTAGGATTTAGTTTTATCACCTTGCTAGTTGGGTAAGGCTTAGTAAGCTTTTGTATTTTGTCATCTTAGATAGTTTCATTTCCGTTCCAAGCACTAGTTGGGTAAGCCTTAGTGCTTCGTCATTGTTCTTTATTTTCGCATTTCTGTTTGAAGCTTGGTAGAAACTTAGAAAGTGGATGATCCTCTCTTTACTACACTGCATCGTGAGTAGATCTAGCCATAGCACACATAAATCGAATTTACTTCCAACACTTTGTATTTGGAGAACCTTGTACTTCTATCTTTTTGTCTTTCTCTATCACTTCTCTCTTGATATTAATGATTCTAGTGTGTAGGATGCAACTAAAATTGTATGCCATGTATCTAAACGTGTGAAGGAGTGTTGTATGGATACTATAGTACAGATCAAACCAGTAGGCAATTGGATTTTAGTTTTCATATTGGTTTATGCATGATTTTTCCTAAACTAGCATGCTAGAAGTGAGATTTTCCACTTCGACGATATTGTGATTTGTGCTTCAATTAGGACAAAGATCTTAAATATATTTGTATCATCATTAGATCTAATTTTTCACAAAGATCACCTGCAATGGTTGAAGATAGATGAAAATAAAATCAAAATTGTGCTTGAGTGACAATACAAAAAATGGTTACAAAAATTAAATTTTTTTTCAGTTTTATAGTTTGTTTTGAAGGTCTATAGAGGACAATGTGAAAGTAATAATGCCTCTCAATAATTTAACAAAAGACAGAGTTAATAAGAAAAAGAAGAGAGGTCAACCTACTCCATCTATTGAATGAAGAACTGAACCAATGCTTTGAGAAGCTCGAAATAATGGTGGTTTTAGCTCTTGTTTAACAAATCATGGATCTAGATTTACCTTATGTCGTTAAAAATGACACAAGTGATTCGATGATAGGAGCAGTTCTTTTACAAAATGATAGATCGATAGTGTTCGAGAGCAAGAAAGTTATTGGACCTCAATTATGTTACACAACTCAAGAAAGAAATATTTGCTTTGATACATGCACTTAAAATCTGGAGGCATTATCTTTAGGATAATCAATTTATGATGTATATAGATCACCAGCCTTTGAAATACTTTTGCAAACAACATGACCTGTGGGACCATAAAGCTCGATGGGTTGATCCTATTCAATAATTTTATCATGAGATATAATATATCAAACAAAACTTTAACCAGGTTGTAGACGCTCTTAGTTAGTAAATTAAACGAACTTTCATTCATCTAAACTTCTATAGATTTATATCTTTTGTTGAGAGAGAAGTGTAAAACTAATTCTCATTTTAGTCGGTTATAAATAATAGTTGAAACTAAAATGAATGAGATTGAAAAAAAGATTCATTTATAGGGATCTCAAATTTTCAAGAAAGATAAGAAGATTGTGAAATAATTTACCATTCAAGGTGGGTTACTATTTCGGAATGAGAAAGTTTGTGTACCAAGGGATGATGAGTTAAAGATGCAATTTCTTTATGACTGCCATGGCATACCATGTGCAGGTCATTCAGGTGTACACATGACTTTCGACTTGGCTAGAAGAGAGTTTCATTGGTCGAAACTCAAGCCATATGTCAAGTCTTATGTGGTTAAGTGTAAGCTTTGTCAGCTAGCCAAAGTGTTGGAGATTTTTTACATTCCTTAGATATTCCTCATAAATTATGGAAAAGCATATCTACGTGGATTTTGTATTTGGACTTCCAAATATCCAATGGAAACATGATTCTATTTGAGTTGTAGGGGACAAGTTAACTAAGTTAGCTACATTCATACCAGTAAAGTCAACTAAAAGGCTTCAAATTTAGCCCAAATCTTTGTGAAAAGATTATGTAGATTTATGGAATGCCAAGTGATATTGTTAGTGATAGAAATCCTAAGTTTATAGATCACTTTTGATTAGTTGTATTCCATAAGCTTGACACTTCGCTTAGTTTTAGTTCTATTGATTATCCATAATTAGATGGATAGATTGAAAGAATTAATCAAACTATGGAGGGTGGGATATGTTGAGAACATATGTGTCTCACATTTAGTCTCAGTGGAAGGACTACATTCATTTACTTGAGTTTGCTTACAATAGTAGAAAACATTATGCTACAAGTTATAGTACGTTTATCCTTATGTATAGTTTTCAACCTAGATCTCTGGTTAATGTGGAGATGAAATACGTTAAGATCTAGAAGGTTGCTAATTTTGCATGAGAAACCGTTCTATCTCTAAGAGCTTGATCTATTGGAAAGGACGCACTTAGGATGATGATTCGTGGGAAAGAGTTGAAAGTATAAAGAAGAATTTTCCTAAGTTTCAATTATAAGGATAGAAGTAGTTCAAGGGGAGAAGAATGTTTCATCCATGCTTGGTTCAGAGGATTCGAAATAATCTCTGAAGTGGATATTCGGTACTCTAGTGTGAAAGTTTATGAGTTATGCCTTGCCATTTCAGAATAGGCCAAAAATGTCATGAATAACCTTATGAAGGCCCATGCATACTCATTAGGACATGTGGAGCTAGTAAATGGTGTCTGATGGCTATATGTGCACGTAAAGGAGATAAAAAACAATTACATGAGAATTGGAATCTTATAGAATATATTCCTAAGCACCAGAGATTGATATATAAACCTATAGAAACTCGCTCCTCTCCTCACCTACCTATTTCTAGTTGGTAGGATTGTCTCCTCTCTTGTATTCAGTCACTATGGAGGGTGAAGTTGTTTGGGATTTTGACTCTCATTTTTCAGTTGATTGGGTGGTTTGGCCCCATAGTAGTCATTTTGGCTCATGTAGTAGAATGTAGAGGATCTTCAGTTGGCAATCGTCATACGTAAGAGCCATGATTACATCTACTTGGATAGACCTTGACAGAATATTTGAATTCCAAGGGCCATCTATAAGGATACAAGGGTTTCAAATAGCCTTCCAATGGATCATGCCAGGATTTTCCATGAATTGTCTTAGTGAGCTAACTGCACAAAATATATCAAGTCTGATATACACCATTGCATATATGAGAGATCCAACTATCAATTGATAAGTATACTCCCTCATTTGCTTCTTTTATTGTTTTGTCTGAGGGCATTAGTCCTTGACAATTGCAAGTTTGGATCCATTGATGTGTGAGCTTTTTTACAATTAATTAGATTATATATGATAAAGATATTATGAAGATACTTTTGCTAAGTGATGTAAATCATCCATCTCGCTCTATCTTTGTGGATTTGAATTCCTAGATAGTAGTGAGCTTCGTCCAGATCTATCATGTCAAATTTGGAAGACAACATTTGCTTAACATCCTTTATGTTGGAGGGTTTGTGTATCTCGAGGCAACCCTAATTAGTTACTCATTTATTAGCAGTTAATAAGTGAGAGGGATTTGGCACCCTGTGTGTGTAAGTCCAACCCGATGATCACATAGTTATTTGATTAGTTAAAAGTGAATAAAAGGACTTTAGACCTTTTTGCGAGAATTAAATCTCGCAAGGCCTAATAGTCAAGTTAGTGAATAAAAAGGGCTTTCGAATCTCAAATAATAAGGGAGGTGGAAATTGTCCAATAGGATTTGAGGCCAAAGCCCTAAAATCCACTATATATAGTGGGACTTTGTGATTCATTTTTCATGTTCATTTCAATAAAGCAGGTTGAGAATCTATCAATTGGAATTGAATGTCCTTGTTATTCTTCTCCTTAATTCATCTCTCATGCTTGTTTGGATTTGCAAATTGTTGGATTTGCTATTTGATTGGGATTGAATCTTGTTATATTTTTATGAGAGAGAAGAAAGTGAGAGATTAATAAGCTTGATCTATAATTGAATGTGTAGTGTTAATTGCTAGTATTAATGGATCATAGTGTTAATCAAGTGATCATTGCACATGTTGAATCTGAACTATGCTATCGCTCTCATGGGAATGAATCTCCTCGTGACAACTACTTAATCCTCTTCATCTCTTGATGCTTAATAGAGCTTGGCACATTAGTGTTAAAATTGTATTTTAGAATTAATTTTGGAAGGATTTTGCTTGATTTCTGTCGATTTTTTTGCTTGAAATCTGTTTTGATTATTGAGCAAGAAAATCCATGTAGCCATTCCTAAAATCCATTTGGATTTGAAGAAACCAGAGAAACAACAAAAATCGTTCATTTTCTGCAATTTTGGTTGAAAAGGGACAAAATCTTCATCAAACATTGATAACTTTATGTTTCTTTGCAACCAACATTTGCCCACTTGCAAGCAAGACCGCCCTGATGCAGTGAAGCTCCAGTTTGAAGGGCCAAGGTTACCTCTAAGTCAATCTCTAAAAACTGAAGAAAAACCACCGAAAAAAATGAAAAAAATCCTAAAATTAGAAAAAAAAAAATTATATTGAAAATCATCCTTTGCCTGGTCCACTATATAGATCTGACCCAGATCTACTTATAGCCGAGTTGGCAGAGATTAATTCTAAAAATAGAAGGCTAATGTAATTGTTTCACTCGTTGTTGATAACCTTTTATAGAAAGTTTTACATCTTTCTGCAAGAATATCGGTTCTTTGAGAGGAACCTTCGTCTGAATCTTCGCCCAAGTCACAGTAAGTCCATCTTACGATTTCTGGTAATCAATAAGTTGGGCGAACGTTAGGCCAAGGGTAGTTGTTATACTAGGCTATTTTGTCAAAAAAAATGATCTTTTTTGCAAAAATAATAGTATCACTCTTGAATCTTTGTCTGAACCTTCGCCGATTTGTCTAAGGTCTCCAAATTTCGTGATCCATCATTTTTTAGTTCAGCAAAGTTTGGTTCCATCTGGATTCTTCACAAAGTCCATTTTAACCCTCGCCAAGCTGAAAAAAAAACCATTGTTCATCAAAAAGAACCTTCGCTAGTTCTACCCTAGCTTCATTTGTGTTCAAGAGAATGTGAATGAGAGGAGTTTGAAGATGTGGACACCAACGTAAACCTACAAGTCAAAAGAAGCGAGGAGGGAGGAAGTAATGATGAGTAGAACTTTAAAATTGAATGTAAGGCCTTGTAGAAGGCAATGGATGAAGGGAGAATTCATTCTCTCATCAATGTACTCTTTTTGAAATCAAGAAAATGTTTTGCCACTACATCATTCTTGCAAAAATGTTGAATGCATATATTTTTAATTCATTAATACAAATATATACTCTATTGAATGCACATCTATTGAACGCACATGTATCTATTGATGAATTCAATGCAATGTATAGTCTATTGAATGCAAATGTATCTATTGATGAATTCAATGTAATGTATCTATTTTAGCACATGATTTGCATGCTAGAATTCACAATCGAAGGTAATGAAAGCACAATGGAAAGTAATGGAAACCACAACACAATGCATCAATAGATAATACATTAACTTATCAACTAAATATCAAATGAACCAAAATAAATGTGAATTTAGCTTTACTATTGTATCTCCATTGTTTTGCAATCTTTGCTTTTCCTTTTGCATGCACTTGAACTTTCAATTCTTTGCAATAAAAGCTCCATTTTTCATATCCAAGCCTACATCACAAACAAAAAAAATCTTAAAACTTATACTAAAGGATTATGATCACAAAACAAATACAACTAACATCCATCAATGGACTAAAAACACAAAACACTATCAATATCCATAAAAAAAGTTTCAATATTCTCATTCACATTCACCCCCATCTCATCCTCACTCCCATCTTTTCTCTCTTTTTCTCTCTCTCTCTCACATAAAAGAAAAAAGAAGTTGACATCTAGCTTAGGAGCGAACACATTTTGGTTCACGCGCCAAATTTGTTTTTTGGTCAAAATAATTTGAAAGAATTTGTGTGGATTTTTACAAGTGAATAATCCATGCACAATCTAGAGAGTTGAAGCCATGGATACCGCGTGGTTTGAAAAAAAAATTATCCACGCTATATCCATGGCCCCAACTCTCTGGATTTTGCGTGGATAAAAAAAATACATGTGGATTATCCACACGTAGATAATTTGCCATGCAGTTCTACGTGAAAGCCAAGTCTAATTTTTTTGCATCTTACTATGGCGTGGATAATCCATGCGTGGATAATCGGAATCGGTCATCGGAGGTTAGGTCGGCTGCCAGTTGTCTGAGTTGGCGTGGAAGATCCACACGTGGATAATCCACGCGATTTGAATTTCACGGTCTCTGGTGAATTATGGAGTTTCCAGAAATGATAGCCACATGGAACATCCATGCGTGGATAATCCACAAAACCGTATCCACGCGTATATTCACGCCAATCCACTCAAAAAAAAATTGGCTGCATGACCTCTTTTGTATTGTGCGTGAATAATTGCATAGATATTTGCTTTTTGTGTTCTTGTGGTGTGTCGTCGATCCATCCGATGATGATGCATCACGCTCAACATCATTATTAGCTTGTGAAGCTTGCACATGATCATCCTCCAAAAATGTGTCATCAAATCCATCTTTACGATCTTGTTCATGAAGTGCATCAACTGGTAGCACCATGTCCTCCACAACATCTCTATCTTCAAAAATTCTTTTATTTCAAGAAACGACTTGAATCACGTACCACCATCTGGGATTTGAACGATCAGGATGAAAGACCACATGAATTGATCGATGTTACCGTAAATGTTGACTCCTAGTTAGTATTTATAGCTATGTTATAGTTGCTTGAGTATTACTATACATAATATAAGTTTTTTTGCAGTATACTGAAAATCGATTAATTGACAACCAAAGGACATAGAACGCGAAATATTTTGAAACGAGAAGTGGCGGAAGACCCTTTTTACTTACAGATTTTAAGGTTTTTTAAAATTTTCATACATTTTGAAACTTCAAATAGAATAAAAAAAAACGATTTGTGACTATGTTACATTTTGCAAAAATTTAAAATCCAGACTATGATGCAAGATATATTTAAAACTTTAGGTTACTTTTGTTAAAATAATATAAATATTAGTTGTAATCAATTTGTTATTATGAAAAATAACAAAAAATAATTGTTAAATTAAGTGAATTCAAAATTTCAAAACATTTTAATGTTTGATTTTTTTTTAATGCAATATATAATATCTTCATGTGATTTTGAAAAAAAAATATTTAAATATCTTGGCATGTAAAAAATGATTCAAGTGCAAAATTACAAAATATTTGTCTAACTAAGTAATATGAATAATTAGTAAGCTACTTAAAAAAATGACTCAAGTGCATGACAAAATTTTATAGCAAAATGAATCCCAATCAATCCTAAAAGTGATGGAGAATGCACAAATCAAAGATCTAGATCCAAACTATGAGCTAGAATCAAAACTACTTACCAAAACTAGCAAATTTGGCATTTAACTCCACATTAGGCACATAGATTTGATTAAATGAACCAAATTAAAGTACAACAATCTTCTCATACCTGAAAATATGTTCAGTACCTTCAAAACCAAGCAATTAATGCATAAGAACTCTCACATCCAATAGCTAGAACCAGCTCTATTCTTTATGTCAATGCCATTTTGACGACAGATTGTTTAATAAATGGTCCGAACAACTTGCCACCGATAAACGACAGGTTATTACTACCCTTCGTAATAAATTCCAACAAGAAGAGAAATTCGAGGAGAATGATATTCATAAGCATATGAGCTTATGGATTAGGCATCGTCGTGATATGGCACAACGAGCTTATAGGGACGGGCAATCCAAGCCCTCCTGGTGTTCAAGAAGTGATTGGAACCGTGTAAAAGCGGATGAACGAACAGATAAATACAAGATTCAGAAAGATGTTTTGGCCGCTAGGATGCATGGGACAGGCAATCCGAGGTTGGGCTCGAGCAGAAAGGCGGGATTGCAAGCAAGCATAGTAAGTGAACCTACACTACTCTTATAGTTTATCTTTGACTCCAAACGAAGGGCACCCAGACTGTACCTGCAAGTATAGTACAACAAAATAGAGTGATTGTAGTGGAAAAAGTGTTCGGAGTCCACCAAAGGTGATCTCACCATTCCATTGGGCATGTAGTTGGGAGTTGGCAACAGAGTGCATTTCGAAAGGCGACGCCGATTTGGCTTTCAATTTGGCGGAAAAGCGGCGGGTGGCCTAGTAAGGGAAAAAGTACAGGTCATCATTTTTTACTTCTGACATCACAGTTGGCCTCGGCATACTACTTTTAGCCTACGGTAGAAGTTTCAAGCAGTTTTGCAATGACGAACATGGGAGAGTCCATTTTGAGTGAAAGTAACAAATTGGACGGGATTTCCAACTATGAGGTGTGAAAATTCAAAATGAAAAACATACTGATGGAGAAGGATGTGTGGGATGTCATCATAGGTGATGAGAGAAGACCGCCAAATGAAGCGAACATCAAAGTGTTCGATAAGAAGTTGAGGAAAGCTTTGACCTTCATTAACCTGTCAGTGAAGGATCACATCATTACCCACATTTGTGATTAGATGATATGGTTAAAATATTACGAAAGAAAATATTTTCAAAAAATGACTTGCTACTGCTCCACAAATGTTGTGTTGAGTTTGTAGATGTAGTTGAAGTGGCTTGGGGAGAGGATCATCACACACAATACATGGTTAGCATTTGAAAACAGATGATTTTATATGCTTTTATATTTTAATATGCATTATGACTAGCTGCTCCAACGTAGGCCTAAATTAATTTCAACTTAAATTGAATGCATGGATAGTTGGCGGACTATGGACGTCTGCCAACTAAGGAAGAGTACGAATTTGCCTTCAGGGAATCATACGATGCATTAGTTGACAAACTAAAGAGCGAGGGTCATCCTCCAAATGTAAGTACTAGCTTTTGTATTCATACTAATGTGGTTTGTATTCTGATGTCAATTTTATTAATTTTTATATGATTAAGCATTAAATATTAATGTAGTTTGTTTGTTTGTGTTCATGCAGACTGGACGTCACGACGACGATGAGTAGATTAGGTTTATAAGTTTTAGTTGATGCGGTTTTTACTTGATGTTAGATCTAGAAAGACTCATGCAAAATTAAAGCACCAATTTTGTAATACATTGGTTGATATTATGAATATATTATTATTGCAAATGATCGTGCTATATTGTCATTGCTTTTATATGTGCAATGTTCTTTTTTCCAAAATTGCAATGTCGATTTTGAGATGTGCATTGGCGTAATAACCAACTAAGAATTCAAAACCATGTGCAACGTCGGATTTCCAAACAAGAATTAATATCATATATAGAAATCTAAATAAAATTTATGATGTGCATAAAGCAATGCAATACAGTATTGTCATTCATAATGCACATGAAGTAATGCAATAAAATATAGAATGAAAAGTAATTTAAGAATGAAAAGTACCTCATGCTTAGCTTGTTGTTTGATCCAAATGTTGAATGCAACTCAAAAATATTGTTTCAAAAACAATTCATGAACATCGCTTCTCCAAGAACCTAACTCCAAGAACAGCCCGATAAAAATGCGCGCGCTATTTTTTATGCATTTTTAAATATTTCTTTATTTCTTTATTTCTTTAACCTAATTTGGGACGTAAGAATCTAACATCCAAACGCGTCGGACACATGTCAGATAGACGTCGAACACATGTCAGACCTTTTTTTTTATCATTTTGTTAACAGATGTCGGATTCCAACGTGTATTTGGGATGTCAGAATCCGACATTCAAGTTGACGTCGGATGGAAGTCGGATGGGCATCGGACATTTGTCGGACAATTTTAGAGATCATTTTGGATTTACAAACGTCGACGATTTTTTTTAACGTCGCATTCCGACATCCACGTCGGATCGCAAGCGACATCTTTGGACGTCGGATTGTGACGTACATGTCGGACGTGGCAATCTGACGTCCACGTCGAACGTCGCATTGCGACGTCCACGTCTGATTCATCCTCATCCACCGGGATTTGTCGTTTCGGATTTCGACAACTTATGTATGTCAGATTGTGACGTGTTTTAATGATGTCGAGCTCCGACAACCTTATAGAGATGTGTTTTTTCGACGTCCGCGACGAATTAAAGACAAATTAAACTCGCAATTCATGTCGCAAAACAAGTCGCAAATCGTGGCGGGTGTTGTTTTGATAGAATAGTGAAATCTTGATCAACCTATGATTTGTCCTCAATCTAATGACTCTTGCCACTTTCTAAGATTGAAACACACTTAAATGAAGTTCAGTAATATCACAATCTAGAGATCCAATCAAAATTAAGGTTTTGATAAAATCACAAAAAATTGATTATTTCAAAATCTACATGCGATTGTCTAAAACTTGATATGCAATCTTGTAGCCACCACTTAGGCTTTTCCAATGCTCTAAAAATTGGCCATTTCCAGTAAGTAATGTTTGAAATCAGAATTGATCAAGATTATAACCCTAAATAGAGTTTTGATCTACAAAAGATCCAATCTACATATGCAAGAAACTCGATTTTGGTGTAGAATCCAATCTAGCATGCTCTAGCATTGATATCTTCTCCAAATCATTGATAGATTGTGAATGCTCTCTTTATAACTTGAAACACAAGCTCTGATTCCATGTGAATAATTTAAGATCATTAACATCCAAAATATTCCCTTGAACTTTGGTTAGAAAGACAAGCAAATCACCAATCTTGCCAATGTAGAAAAACCAACATCTACACTATGAATGAGATGCAAACTCTAACAGATCTTGATCAAACATCAATCAAAACATAAAATAACGTTTCTATCCATACAAAAACAGTAAGCTACCGTATTTCACACGTGTGGATCTGAAAATAGCATTTAATGAACATTCTACACATAGAATTGCAAGATATCACAAGTACAATGCACCAATAGATAGTAGAACCCAAGAGAACCATGTATAAGCATGAATGAGATAAGAGAGAGACAATGTCTTCTATTCCCACGAGTTACATCCTTTTATAATAGGTCCAAACCTAAATTCAAACTTTGGTTTTCCTCCATAATGAAAACCCTACTATTTTTGTGACTGGATTCAATGTATCTATTGCTCAAATTGAATCTCTCCAAAACTCGTGTTCTATAGTTTTCCACACTTTTCAAAAGTGTTTATTCAAATGCTTTTAGACTAATATCACTTTGAAAAGTCAAACTCTAAGTCTAATATGAAAATTGGCCTCAATTGCCAAATATACAAATATGACCATTTCGCTAGGATTCTAGCCTTGGTCCAACTTGTTGCCAGTCTCTTAAGGTGATCCTAGCCTCCCCTTTGAAAAACCCACCCGAAAGTGGATATCACCCATGCTCAATGAGTTTCAATTCCGAATGTAGCCGTCTCAATGAAGACCAACTACTCCAAAGAAGATCTCCCTTGAAATTGATCTTTTCAACTTTCGTTGCCATTCACACGAGAACACTGAACTACAAATCCACCCCACGGACTCTGTAATCCTCTTCGTTTTGATGGTACCAGCCTCCAAAGGAATAGTTCCTTTTTGAGCTAGCCCACTTGGGGGGACGGCCAGAATTGGTTTAAAATGGGGGGGGAAGGGGGGGGGGGGGGGGTTTGTTTTGCAATGTGAGAAGAGGGGGAGGGAGAGGGAAAACATTTTGAAAAAAAAGGGTTCTGGGCAGCGCTCACACTGGCTGTGACACAAAATTTTTACTATATATAGATATTAAAAGATTATCAAAGAGTGCTCCAATTCTGCCATGTACTCCCACTTTTATTTTTTGTAGAATCAACCAAAGCCAACAAGGGGAAACGGAAATGTTGGGCCTCATGTGCACGAGAGGACTAAGGCCTTAAGGTAAGATCCTTGAGCCATTTGTAACTTGGTAACAAAACTTAGATATTATTGTATGGAAAGGTTGGTCCTCGTGTCAAATTTGGAATAAATTGAGTTTGTGCATGACAACTTTCACAAATGCCAACAATTAGGGAAAAACTAATGTAGCAAGCACAAAGTAATTGCTATATGTGGCAAATAGCTCATCGCATTATAGAGTATTATAGAAGGAACCAAGCAAAAGACACTTTGCTTGGTAAAGAGTCATCTGCCCAAGCTATTGCCATTGCGTAATTGACATTGTGTTAATTTTCTACAAGACCATTATGAAACTGAATGTGCATTCATAAAACTTAAACATTATAGACAATTGTGCTACTCATTAGGCTTTTTAAGTAGACTACAAAACAAGTAGAAAAGGCCACAAGTGCCCATGCCATTTTGCAAGGGAAGGTCAATGGAGGGCGGAATTCCAAGGAGGTGGAACTGTTCTCGAGTGAAAATATTAAATATTTTTTATTTTTTTTCCATGCACCATTAGATACATTTTAAAAGAAAAAAAACTTGGTGGGATTTAGCCCAGGAGACATCTTCGCTCCCTTTTAAATGAAAAAGAGGAAAAAAAAAATTTACTTGAAAGAAAAGGACCACCAAACTAGAAATCTTACTAATTAGTCCTGATTCTCAAGAGGAGAGTTCTGAGCAACCAACGTTTTTTACTTGAGGAATTAGAGGATCTCAAATCTGGATCAAGTTTCCAGTCAATCATATTCAATGTTTAACAATTTTGAGTAATCAAAGGGTAGTCTAGATGAATGCTTGAGAAAATCGGCAAAATATAGGAATGGAATCCACATGTTTTCTCAGAAACCAGTGGATTTTGTATTTGGACTTCCAAATATCCAATGGAAACATGATTCTATTTGAGTTGTAGGGGACAAGTTAACTAAGTTAGCTACATTCATACCAGTAAAGTCAACTAAAAGGCTTCAAATTTAGCCCAAATCTTTGTGAAAAGATTATGTAGATTTATGGAATGCCAAGTGATATTGTTAGTGATAGAAATCCTAAGTTTATAGATCACTTTTGATTAGTTGTATTCCATAAGCTTGACACTTTGCTTAGTTTTAGTTCTATTGATTATCCATAATTAGATGGATAGATTGAAAGAATTAATCAAACTATGGAGGATGGGATATGTTGAGAACATATGTGTCTCACATTTAGTCTCAGTGGAAGGACTACATTCATTTACTTGAGTTTGCTTACAATAGTAGAAAACATTATGCTACAAGTTATAGTACGTTTATCCTTATGTATAGTTTTCAACCTAGATCTCTGGTTAATGTGGAGATGAAATACGTTAAGATCTAGAAGGTTGCTAATTTTGCATGAGAAACTGTTCTATCTCTAAGAGCTTGATCTATTGGAAAGGACGCACTTAGGATGATGATTCGTGGGAAAGAGTTGAAAGTATAAAGAAGAATTTTCCTAAGTTTCAATTATAAGGATAGAAGTAGTTCAAGGGGAGAAGAATGTTTCATCCATGCTTGGTTCAGAGGATTCGAAATAATCTCTGAAGTGGATATTCGGTACTCTAGTGTGAAAGTTTATGAGTTATGCCTTGCCATTTCAGAATAGGCCAAAAATGTCATGAATAACCTTATGAAGGCCCATGCATACTCATTAGGACATGTGGAGCTAGTAAATGGTGTCTGATGGCTATATGTGCATGTAAAGGAGATAAAAAACAATTACATGAGAATTGGAATCTTATAGAATATATTCCTAAGCACCAGAGATTGATATATAAACCTATAGAAACTCGCTCCTCTCCTCACCTACCTATTTCTAGTTGGTAGGATTCTCTCCTCTCTTGTATTCAGTCACTATGGAGGGTGAAGTTGTTTGGGGTTTTGACTCTCATTTTTCAGTTGATTGGGTGGTTTGGCCCCATAGTAGTCATTTTGGCTCATGTAGTAGAATGTAGAGGATCTTCAGTTGGCAATCGTCATACGTAAGAGCCATGATTACATCTACTTGGATAGACCTTGACAGAATATTTGAATTCCAAGGGCCATCTATAAGGATACAAGGGTTTCAAATAGCCTTCCAATGGATCATGCCAGGATTTGCCATGAATTGTCTTAGTGAGCTAACTGCACAAAATATATCAAGTCTGATATACACCATTGCATATATGAGAGATCCAACTATCAATTGATAAGTATACTCCCTCATTTGCTTCTTTTATTGTTTTGTCTGAGGGCATTAGTCCTTGACAATTGCAAGTTTGGATCCATTGATGAGTGAGCTTTTTTACAATTAATTAGATTATATATGATAAAGATATTATGAAGATACTTTTGCTAAGTGATGTAAATCATCCATCTCGCTCTATCTTTGTGGATTTGAATTCCTAGATAGTAGTGAGCTTCGTCCAGATCTATCATGTCAAATTTGGAAAACAACATTTGCTTAACATCCTTTATGTTGGAGGGTTTGTGTATCTCGAGGCAACCCTAATTAGTTACTCATTTATTAGCAGTTAATAAGTGAGAGGGATTTGGCACCCTGTGTGTGTAAGTCCAACCCGATGATCACATAGTTATTTGATTAGTTAAAAGTGAATAAAAGGACTTTAGACCTTTTTGCGAGAATTAAATCTCGCAAGGCCTAATAGTCAAGTTAGTGAATAAAAAGGGCTTTCGAATCTCAAATAATAAGGGAGGTGGAAATTGTCCAATAGGATTTGAGGCCAAAGCCCTAAAATCCACTATATATAGTGGGACTTTGTGATTCATTTTTCATGTTCATTTCAATAAAGCAGGTTGAGAATCTATCAATTGGAATTGAATGTCCTTGTTATTCTTCTCCTTAATTCATCTCTCATGCTTGTTTGGATTTGCAAATTGTTGGATTTGCTATTTGATTGGGATTGAATCTTGTTATATTTTTATGAGAGAGAAGAAAGTGAGAGATTAATAAGCTTGATCTATAATTGAATGTGTAGTGTTAATTGCTAGTATTAATGGATCATAGTGTTAATCAAGTGATCATTGCACATGTTGAATCTGAACTATGCTATCGCTCTCATGGGAATGAATCTCCTCGTGACAACTACTTAATCCTCTTCATCTCTTGATGCTTAATAGAGCTTGGCACATTAGTGTTAAAATTGCATTTTAGGATTAATTTTGGAAGGATTTTGCTTGATTTCTGTCGATTTTTTTGCTTGAAATCTGTTTTGATTATTGAGCAAGAAAATCCATGTAGCCATTCCTAAAATCCATTTGGATTTGAAGAAACCAGAGAAACAACAAAAATCGTTCATTTTCTGCAATTTTGGTTGAAAAGGGACAAAATCTTCATCAAACATTGATAACTTTATGTTTCTTTGCAACCAACATTTGCCCACTTGCAAGCAAGACCGCCCTGATGCAGTGAAGCTCCAGTTTGAAGGGCCAAGGTTACCTCTAAGTCAATCTCTAAAAACTGAAGAAAAACCACCGAAAAAAATGAAAAAAAATCCTAAAATTAGAAAAAAAAAATTATATTGAAAATCATCCTTTGCCTGGTCCACTATATAGATCTGACCCAGATCTACTTATAGCCGAGTTGGCAGAGATTAATTCTAAAAATAGAAGGCTAATGTAATTGTTTCACTCGTTGTTGATAACCTTTTATAGAAAGTTTTACATCTTTCTGCAAGAATATCGGTTCTTTGAGAGGAACCTTCGTCTGAATCTTCGCCCAAGTCACAGTAAGTCCATCTTACGATTTCTGGTAATCAATAAGTTGGACGAACGTTAGGCCAAGGGTAGTTGTTATACTAGGCTATTTTGTCAAAAAAAGTGATCTTTTTTGCAAAAATAATAGTATCACTCTTGAATCTTTGTCTGAACCTTCGCCGATTTGTCTAAGGTCTCCAAATTTCGTGATCCATCATTTTTTAGTTCAGCAAAGTTTGGTTCCATCTGGATTCTTCACAAAGTCCATTTTAACCCTCGCCAAGCTGAAAAAAAAACCATTGTTCATCAAAAAGAACCTTCGCTAGTTCTACCCTAGCTTCATTTGTGTTAGATCTATCTACTGTCAATCAGACGAAGGTTAGTTTTGTCAAATTTGTCTAAAATAGCCAGATAAGTGAGTTTTTACCCAAAATAGTATTGAAAGAACCCTCACCGAGTCACCCTTCACCCTCAGAATCTTTGCCAGTATTATTTTTGAGTTATGATCTACCAGATCTAGCTATTGTCAAATTTTTGAAGAATTATGTTACAATTTGATACCAATTTTGAAAGAATTCTTATTTCTAGTGTGTCGATTGCTTGATCAAGATCTTTTTGTCTAAATCAAATTTGATTATCAAGTGATAAAAACTTCTACAAATCAGATCACAGATAGGATTTAATTGAAAAATCTAGATCCAATCTCATTGTGTTCTAAAGTAATTTGGCATAATGTCTTATTCAGATTTTGGACCTGACCTTCCACCCCCACGTCCGATTATTGAAAGACCTTGTTACCAAAGTACAAGGGTTAATTGATCCAGTTATATTTCTCAGAATCTTTACTGAATCATGTGAAGTCTATGGTGAAGTTAATCCAAAGAATAAACTTGAATTATTTTCTATGTCACTGACTGGCACAGCTCAAGATTGGTTTAATATCAAGACGTGTCTCAACGACGTGAACTCAAACATCAAGGAGATTATACATCATTGTGACATGCAATGGATGATGCAATACGTGAGGAGGATGAAGATTCAGATGATGAACCTAATATTGGAATGTTGTCGTATACAACTGGGCAAGCCACCACAACATCCAAAATTATTACATCTACCAACATCAATGCAATAGCTGGGTTGATGATAGATGAGTTAGAAAAACTTGGTCAGAAGCAGCAAATGCAGCTCGAGAAGTTGCAGTCACAATTCGATGCAAAGTTGAAGGCCTTGGAAGAGCAGCATGCTAAGATTGATAAAGCAAATGATAAGTTTACTAAAACATTTTTGAGCAGAGAACATGTGTGGTGTGTGATCTTTGTAGGAAATCACACCATAAATGAGTGTCCTACGATGAAAAGACGTATGGCGACTACTATTGTCATCTATGCAATTCTCTTGAACATGAGACAACTTTTTGTTCGTTTAATCTCCAAGTTATTCAGCAAAGATATGCTAAGCTTCAATATCGAGACAATCCTACTTGGAAGGAATTGATAGTAAGGCTCATGGCCTTGGATTTCTAGAACGATTAGCTTTGACAACACCTCCATTATCCTCCTGCAAATATGATGGAACAAGAACCTTTGGTTGGCAATGATTCGTGGAATTATAATACCAACCCAGATATTGGATCATCAGATCAATATGCCATCTATGTTGTTGCATAACAACAATAGTCTAGAAAATGGGCTAGAGCTCCACTTGGATGTTTTGGATGTGGAGAAAATCACAGGATTGCAAAATGTTCGAATAAAAAAAAAATTATTCCCTTTTGTCGAGAATGTGGTTATGGACATTGCTATAAGGACTGTCCAAAGCTACCGCCTGTAATCGCTCCTTTGAATATGACTAGAATCCAGCAAAGACCGGCAGATCAATCTATTGAATGAAGTGTGATAAAATTCCAGCAAGCTCACATGTGTGGGGAATGATCCTCAAGTGTGAATGATCTTGTTAAACATTGTGTTTAGCAAATAAATTGAATCTAGATTGAATATCAAGATCTAATTCTAGAAGTTATGACCAAAGCACAATCTAGCATGCTAATAATCAAAGAATGATTGCATTCAAAATCAAAAGAGAAGAAGTACAAGAATTTAATGCATTAGCATAATCCTCTACTCGAATTAGAGAGAGAAAGAGAGAGCAAAATTCAAGCAAACAATAGTATAGATTCAAAATTTGACATGGAATAGTTCAAAGCTTGGTTCTTCATAAAAAATTATGAGAGAGCTTACACATATTTATGGAGATTGGAGTAGCTTGAGGTAGAACCATCTCCATCCTACTTTCTTCCACATCTGAAAGTGAAAACTAGAAAACTAGTGACATTTGTCACTTTACACGCATGCATTTCTACCTACTTTTACCAAGTGTCAAATTCTAAACTAGAATTGTACAAATCACCATGCACGTGTCCAATTCACTTTGTGCATGCCTTGCATGTCACTATGGAACACTTACAACCATTGCATCTGATGTGCACGAGTTTCTACAAGCCCATAATTGGCATTTCTATGTCTACATTCTATATGCATGTTGTATATGACCAACTAGACTCAAGAAACCATGTAGCTCGAGTTTCTTCTAGGCCAAATTAGGCATTTATAATATGAAACATTAAATACACATAGAAAAAACTTTTTCTAAAGCCTAAAGTCAAGATATATGATTTTTCATTTTTCAACACTCCTAAAAATTGATCTATGTTGACTTGAACATGGATCTTGGAATTACTCCAAGATTGGCTCTATGCTTGATGAAGGAATTCTTGCTCAAAGGTTTGGTCAGCAAATCTGCAATACAAGATGATGTGTCGATGTGCTCCAAGTAGATTCCCCCTCCAATGAGCTTCTCTCTCATGCAGTGATGTGCAAATTCGATGTGTTTGTTCCTTGCATGAAATATTGGATTGTTGGCAAGGGCTTGTGCTGAAATATTGTCACACATGATCAATGGTAGATCATCTTCCTTGATAGTCTTTAGCTCCAAAAGCAACCTCTTGATCCAAAGCACTTATTTTGTTGTAGTAGTAAGTGCCTTATATTCAGCTTCACAAGATGAGAGTGATATAGTATCTTGCTTTTTGGAAAGCCAAGATATTAAATTTCCTCCAAGATATATGATCATAGGTTGAAGATATGTATCTAAGTACCCTTTTGGCCATTTTCCAATGATGAATAGTAGGATTTTGCATAGCTTGGCTCAACTTATGAACACACAAACTTACATCAGGCCTAGTTATGGTAACCCAAATTAAGGAGCCTATAAGACTCCTAAAAAGAGTGACGTCCTTGAAGGATCTTTCATCACCTTTATTAGGGTCTTTTACAATTTGCTCCATAGGAGTATCAATACTCTTACAATCTAGCATATTAAACTTTTTCAACATTGAAAGAGCATACTTGGATTGACAAACAAAAGCTTTCTCTTTATGGAAGTCAATCTCTAATCCTAAGATGTAATGAATTTTTTCAAGATCTTGCATCTTGAATTCTCTTCCAAGTGCAATTTTGGTTTTTTCAACTAAATTGATATAACTTCTTGTTAGAATAATATCATCAACATAATTTAGAAGAATGACAATATCACTATCATAGAACATGACATACAAGGAAGGATCATAGTTACTAAGATTGAATCCTAGTGAGATAAGGGAAGTGTTAAGTCAAGAATACCACGATCATGGTGCTTGCTTTAGTCCATAGAGACTTTTGAAGAGCAAGCAAACTTTGGTCTTGTCTTGGATAAACCCAGGAGGTTGTTCCATATAAATCTCTTATTCTAGATATCCATTTAAGAAAGCATTTGAGACATCTAGTTGAAAAACTTGCCATTAAAAAAAACAAACAATAGATATGATGACTCTTATTGATACCATCTTTGCAACAGGAGCAAAAGTTTCCTCATAATCAAGTCCATAAACTTGAGAAAAGCCCTATGCACAAAGTCTTGCCTTGTACTTGTTGATTGTGCCATCTTGATTATATTTGACTCGAAAAACCCATTTGCAACCAATAGTATGCTTGTTGGATGGAAGATCCACAAGCTCCCATGTCTTGTTGGTAATCAATGCATCATACTCCTCCTTCATGGAGAAAAACCATTCTCTTGAGTTGATTGCTTCATGTACATCCTTTGGCTCATCATGTGAAACAAAATATGCATAATTCGTGGAGTTGAGTTTCACTTGTTTGCCTTTATCTCCATATGTGAGCCTCTAAGGCTCGGATCTTTCTCTTTGTGATCTCCTTGGTGAGAAAACTCGAGGTGACTCCTCAATTCTCGGCCCCATCTCTCCATGATAATCTTCAAGGGTGATGATAGGAGAATCCTTTTGAGAATCTTTGATCTCGGCCTTATCAAAGATGTATTATTGATTCTCATGAAAAATAACATCTCTACTCTCAATTGTAATTGAGATAGAGGGAACATAAATTATGTATGCCTTCTTGTTGGATGAGTATCCAACCATGATCCCTTTGACTGAATTTGGATCATCTCTTTTCCTTGTTTCCAAGGGTACATGAACAAACCTGAATTAGATGTGTTTAAAGTTGTGTTTGTTAGAGGCCCATTTGTACAATGATCATCTTTTGACAGATTTGATCATATATTCATTTCATGATAGATCAACAATTAGCAAAAATGATCTCAAATTGCTTCATCTTAAATGCACCTCAAAAATGCTTTTTGTGCCTTCTATAACCTTAACCTAAGCCAATTTTCTCTTAGATAATAGAGTGAGCACAAATAATTTCCTTCTAGCTTCTTCCAATAACAAATACTCATGAGTTACCCTACACCACCCTTTGAAAACAATATCATTTTTTAATTTCTAAATGTTCTAGTTTGTGAAAATTTTAAAAACAAGCCAAAAGTCCATCTTTTCAATTGTGTCCAAATAACACATAAAAATGTGATTCCAACTAATCTTTGGATCAATGCAAGCAATTAACACATGTTATTTGAAATGAAGTGATAACCTTGGTCTGAATAAATGTATCCAAAATAAATTAAGACTAAAAACCTTTGACTATGATCAATACTCACTATATTAACAAAGCCATTGAAAGAAGGCCTAGATTCAAACAAGGTTATCCACTTTCTTTTCTTTTATATGCAATTTCCATTTAACCTCTCATCATGAGATTGATGTAGACAAAGGGTTGATCCAAGGAATTGAACGTTATAGAAGAAGTATTCCTCACTAGCCTTTTATGTTGATGATGCCACTCGTTCCTTTAAAATTGCAAAAAGTAAGCTGAAAAATATGTTTGCTATTGTCAATAACTTTTGTGATATGTCAAGAGCTCGCATCAATTGAATCAAATTGGATTGATATGCCTAGCAAGCTTAAAGGGTACAAGCGAATGGGATAGACACATGAGATTTAACCAGGTAGTTCATAATATTTATTGGGCAGACTATTTTCTTAAAACAAAACGTAAGCTTGTTGTTTGGGATCCTATTTATCAGTCTTCTACAAACCAAGTCTCGTTGCTTAAACATTTTGTGTCATTGATTGATTCAAAAAATCATTTCAAATATTAATCAAAATTAATGAGAACTTCACTTTTTGGCTTAAAAGAAATGCACATGATGGAATGTGGTATGTGCCTCTCGGGATCCTAAGGATTGGATATCTTTATTTAGAAGAATCAATCATGGAGGTAAGTTTTGTAAAAAAAAAATAGAAAATATTTTCTTTGCTTAAGTATGGATGTTAAAATGAAGTTGAATAGTAGTGATAAATGCAGAAGGCTATTAAATTCCATGCACATAGAAAATATTTATCTAAAACCTATTAGCTGGTCTGGATCAAACAAGCATCACCATCAAACTCCACTTTGAATTCTTCCTTGTCAAGCATTTGACTCACACTAAGAAGGTTCTTAGTGATAGATGGAATGAACAAAACATCCTTCAAATTCATATTCCTACTAGTAGAGATGGAAATAGGAATTGTGCCAATCCCTTTAATTGCACACTCACCATCATTGGTTGTGTAGATCACCTTCTTGTCACCTTCAAATGCCATCAATGATGAATAATACTCCTCAAGATATGTCATATTCCTACTAGTAGAGAGGGAAATAGGAATTGTGCGAATCCCTTTGATTGCACACTCACCATCATTGGTCGTGTAGATCACCTTCTTGTCACCTTCAAATCCCATCAATGATGAATAATACTCCTCAAGATATGTCATATGTGATGTAGCTCCACTATCAATCCACCAAGGACCAATATCTCCATGATTAGCCAACAAGCAAGATGACATAACAAAAGGCAACACATGGCCATTAAGAATATTAGGGCTAAATGGGAAAAATTGGTTATCAACGAATCTTGTAGATGCAGGATCTAAGGTTTGAGCTTTATATTTGGAATAAAGAGTCAAGTGTTACACAACACTTTAGAGGCCTCTGTTTTAACATTGGTACATTTGTCAACTTTGATGATAAATGGACACAAACTCCTACATAGATACTAATTGATTTTAACTGTAAAGATGTGATTTTCATATGTAAGGAACACCATTTTCTAGTATATTTTTAAGTGGTGAAAGATGATTGGTCCACTCAACTTGCAATACTTGACGACCTCCACCACACAACATTGTTGCAACAATCAAAATATAGCCCAAACATCAACGACATACACACATAAATTGCAACTGAAATGCAACACATGGACATGAAATCACACCTCCAGATTGATGCATTTTATTCTTCTTTTTCTTTTTCTATTTGTCATTTTCCGGATGTAGGTGTAACCTGAAATGTAGAATCATGAATGCTTTATGTGTGATGTGTGATTTGATTCATTCATGTGCAATATGAAATTTTGTTAGAAAGTGTAATATGTGACTTGAAATTTCATGAGAGTAGTTAAATTTTTTGAATGGAAATTCAAGTTTTAGTTATATTGTTTTAGATTTAGGACTAGGGCTTTTTTAGAGCTAGGATTACATTTTTAGAATTTTTGAGAGTCAAAATAGCCATAAAGTGTGTGTGTGTGTGTGTGTGTGTGTGTGTGTGTGTGTGTGTGTGTGTGTGTGTGTGTGTGTGTGTGAGAGAGAGAGAGAGAGAGAGAGAGAGAGAGAGAGAGAGAAGACTGAAATAGTACATCAAACAGAGATGGAAAAACCAAATCGATTAATGCAGTCAAACTAGCAAAGACTAAACAGATCTAACTAGGAAGAGATTAATGGGTATTATATGGTACATAGACCATATACAGGTTCAACTGGAACTTTCCTTAGTGCTCTAACTCTAACTCTAAACAATCTCTACAAGATTAATTGGAATTTTAGGTTCAACAAAACGAATGTTGTCATCCTTGTAGATGATGCATTTCTTTGTATCTTTCGCTTTCTGCAAAGCTTCTTTCCTTTCCATCACTTTTACAGAGGTGAGATCTTCATCCAAGAAAACCTTAGTATCTTTCAGTTTATATCTTTGACATAATACATCATGTCGTGACACCAAGTAGTGAACGTAGGACGAGGGTGTTAGCATCTTTCTTGGTACACCAGGCAGTGTCAAGGCCTTTGTCATGGTGTTGGAGAGTAGCTGGCAAAAGATCTTCTCTCAAGAGTGTGGGATGCCTTTGACATGAAAATTGAGGGCCTTGTGTTATTGCAATCTGCTCTCTGTAAGTGTAGTAGAAATGAAAACAACTATGGTTTATCGAGACCCTTGAGAATATATGTCCAAGATTGGACAACAATATGATGGTCTCCACTTTACTTTACTTTTGATGTCCTGGATAGTTGAAGTAGCTACATGGAAGGGTATTGTGTCTTTGATGGATGTATTTTCCTATCAGAGTTCTACAATGGAAGAATATGTCCACTGAAGGTGTGTTTGTACTGATAAGATCAACTATCAATGGCTAGAGAGAGGTCCGAAGACCCTTATGAATTCTTCACTGAATGCACAAAGCATTGAAGAGGTTGATGGAAACGTCACTTGAGATGGGGTTACGGGAAGAGCTAGAATGGGTTCAGTATCAAATATAAGAGAGATGGGAGAGAGGGGGATAGCAAGAGGTAGGTCAGAGATGAGGCAACACGACTGCTTTTGCAGGCAACAAGGCTTACTGCACAAGCAATGTGGCAGGCTGCACAGGAGCTCCCATCCCCACCTGAAGTAGGATCAAGATCAGAGAACGATGGAGCAAGAAGTGCAATAGTGTAGTATGGGTTGTAGCTTGCCCAATCAGGATAGGGTACATAGCATTAGGTGTCATCGTGAGTAGTAGCTTGACATTATGGGGGAAAAGGCCAAAGCTTTGGCCTTTATTGAGGTAGGGCTTGTCCTCTTCTTTTTCTAAGGAAGGCCTCCAACCTGGGGTGGGCCGGCACCACCCAACAAACTGCCTCTTTCAGAACTAAAACTACAAACGACATGCAACACCAAATCTTTGTATGTCTCTCTCTGTTGCTTATCTTTATATTTATTTGTTGCTGGGAAAGTTTCGTGTGGAAGCTGCAAACGCATCCTATTTGATAAGGGGTTTGATGCATATCTATCTTCCAGCACATTCTTCTCTCGTGCCACTCTGTATATTTTCCTCGGATTACCGTTTTTGGTCAAACCCATTCAGATTCTGCCATGTTCTTATCACTAACCACTGGAAACCTTCCAAGTGGTAATTTACATATGGCTAACATCCAAGTGGGCAGGCAGTAATCCCTCCCAGCCCTCCCCCCCTTTTCTCTTGGACTATTGGGCGGTAATCTGCAGAGAAGTCTCAACTCATTCTGATGCTGCCTCTGGTTTTTTGCATTGAATTACAAGCTAGCTGAATTGCTACCATTGAATTGCTGACAGAAAAAGGAGTCACTTAAAAAACAGGACCTATTGTTCAAGAAACTAGTTTTGATAAAAAGGAGCTAGTTTTGAGGGAAAAAAGCTATTTTGGGTACAAAGCATATCTCTGTTGAGACCAGGCTTCAGCATGGCCAATATTGTAAACGGATTCAGTTTTTCAGGAAGGACCATTCTTGTGACGGGGGGTGCAGGGTACATTTGAAGCCATACATCATTGCAGCTGCTGGAGAAGGGGTACAAGGTTGTGATCATTGATAATCTGAGTAATGCAGTGGAGGAAGCAGTGAAGAGGGTGGTGCATCTGGCTGGGAAGAATGGAAGCAATCTTTCTTTCTATCAGGTAACATAGCTGTGAATCGCTCTTTCCACTTGACAACTTTGCTCCCATTGCTACAAAACTCGGTCTTTTAGGCTTTGAATGTTGAAAATTTATGGACGATTAATCATTTTTCTACACATCACTGGGGCTATTGGCTTTGCACAATTTTTTTCAATTCAGTATCAAGGAGACTCGCACATTTGGCATCACATCAAGTACAATTTTACAGTAAAAGCTGAAAAGCTGATCAGCAATTTTCCAACTAAGAATATTGAAATCTTCTTACCCATGGTGTTGTCATATAGCTTGCTTGGTTTGCCCACCTAGTTTTGATTCCCTGCCCTTGCTTAGGCAAACCTCAAAACTAAGAATATTGAAGAACATCAATCAAAGCTAATAGTTAATCTCCTTTAAGTAGGAGTAATGAGCTGTCTACAAAGACATCAAGAGTAAATATAATCACAAGCTTTAGAATGAATATCTCTGTTCCTACTCCAAGGTTGGGGCTCAAACCCTCGCGAGCTAATAGAGGAGGCCCTCTGAGTTGACCAATTCCATCTAGTGCACTTGTGCCCCTTCTCGAAGGGCCAAAACCATATACATAAAAAATAACAAATGGGCCCTCAAATCAGTAGTGGGTCCCTTAACTGATGAGCAGCTCGAATCTCGATGTCAAATAATGCCCTAATGTACCATATGTCCATAACATATGGAGGTGCTGGGTTTATGCTTTCTTGGTTTTCCTGTTCCTGGGTAAAGCGTGGGTTACAAATGTTGTTTTGGTAAGTACTTGTTGTTTTGTCTCAAATCTTAGAATGGATTGATCATTCTTTTTATTGTCTAATGCTCATCCATATAAGTTTTTCTTACATTTTATCCCCTAGGTTAAATAGTTGTTGAAGTTACCTTCATCTAGCCACATTGGCTATGCAATAAAATCTGATGAATAATAATTCTACGCATAGATGCGTAGCGTTCTGGAACAGTCTAAAAAAATGACAACGTTTTGAATTGGAACGTTGTGCCCTTTTTATTAGTTTTTTTTCTGATGCATGTGTCAGGGTGGGAGAAACAACATTTATAGGCTATAAAAAAAGTTAAGACACATTGCAAAAGTTTATAAATTGTGAATCAGACTATCAATGATCATTTGATTTTCTTACAGTCTAGACTCCAGCTCATTGTTTACGATTATACATGGTAACGAGTTATTAAGGAGCCTTCTAGAAATCGTTTAGCAACCTTTTTGTAATATCTCAATTATTGCAAAATCTACATTTATAGTTTGATTGAGAATGACCCCAAAGGGCATAAGGACAAGCAGACTACCATCCAAAAAATCAGGGCAACACAATAAACTACCATCCAAAAGTTGACCTAGAGGCTAGCATTCAAAGAGTTCTAAACTTCAACAAACTGATATCAGATAAGATACAATGACGCATACTAAACAGGTCATACAAAGCATACATGAAACATTTAGCATACCAAACTTGAAACTTGAAACTAATTAAAATTCATATGACACAAGTGTTAGAAAACCAACTTGATCATACAAGTAACCCAAGACAAGATTCCTATTGTTGTTAGACAATAGTTAGAGACAATAGTCATACACATGAGAGAGAACAATAATGATGAAGAGATCTACTCCAACTATGTCCCATTACATTTGAGGTAGGATGCCAGCCTACATATATATTTTCTCTAACCCATGTGTAAGCTAAAAAGCATAAAGCAAATAGTAAAAGACAAAAAGCTAATTGCTATAATTACTACATATATTGGGTAATCTTTCTAAGTAGCAAAACCAAATCCTATTCTAATTGTAGTGCGCCCACCTACATGCATGACTAGAAAATGAGTTTACTATAAATAGTAATGGCCCCTATAATAGCACGCATGCATGGCCCAATAATCCTAATTAATCCTAAATTACAACATTAGGGGTACTAATGTAAACATTAACTCCTCCCACTTAATGTTGGCATTGTCTAGAACTATGCATAACAAAAGTATGCATGTGTATCCTCCATGAAGCCCATGTAATGAAGATCTCAAACTCTGATGTAGAATCTCTAGCAAGCAATCATAGGCTCAAATCATGCAAAAAATGCATTTTTGGACTCCTTCAACAAGCAAAACTTCAACATAATGGTGCCTAAGACTCACACAACCAAATTGGATGCATGATGGCTCAAATCAGAGGCAATCCATCATATCTTTAAGCTTGTAATGAGATCCAACAGGTTCAGACCACCATTTAATAGGTATTCATGCTCAAAAGTCCTCAAAAATACACTATTTTTTGACTTTTTGAGACCCTTAATGGTGTCTAATTCTCACCAAACTTCATGACAGCCTTAGGACAGCTTCATTACACCTCTGAAAACGTGCATGCAAAATATTGGCCATGAATTTTATGAAAATCTCCAAAATCTTTCCAAAAACCATCAAAAACCATGTTTTTTGACCAATTTTGACCAAAATTTGTGGATCAAATCCACAATTAAGTGCAATCAGACCCAAATCCCTGTAAATCCATTACATGCAAGCACTACAAGTTCTGATCTCAGTCAATTATGGTTCTTATAGCCCATTTCTAGTCCAAAAACCCCAATTTTTGGCTAAAAGTCACTCTTTAAGCACCCTTTTGACTTTTCAACCGACATGCAATCATTAGATCCAATCAATAATGACTGTAAAACAGCAAGTACAATCTGAAAAACTTACTAGATCAGTAGCAATGATAAATTCCAAGTCAAAATTTCCAATTCTAATTGAAAAATCACAAAAAACCGTCAAAAATCCATTGATTTCCATCAAATTCTATGGAAAAAATCCATAATCATGATCAATAGGTTGAAAGTACACCAAATTAAGAGAAGTCACCGACTTGTTTGCCAGGTTGGGAACACAGTTGCGGATGAGTAGGTCCAAGCATCCTCAGATGGATGGTCAGATAGAGCGAGTGAACGAGATCTTGGAAGATATGCTTGGGGCATTTGTTAGTTGTACGCAAACAGACTGGGTAAAGCATTTACCGCTATTGGAGTTTGCGTACAATGACAAGAGACATGCGTCCACTGGATTGAGTCCATTTGAGTTCAATTATGGTTTCAAGTCGTTGAGTCTTGCGATCATAAAAGCATTGGCAGAGTTTCAAGGCCGATTTGATAGGCTCAAAGTTAAAGCTTTAACTGAGCTAGCAAAGGCAAAAGCCATCATCAAATATTACGAAAAGGCAGCCGCTCAAGTGTTGGAAGCCGACCCTCAGATTCCAGTTCCTGTGATGCCGAAGTTCTCGCCTCAGCACCAAGATCAGGGAGGCATGGATACAGAGTTGGAGGGGCCAGAAATTCAAGATATACCAGACGTCCAGGCCACAGAAGAAGGTCCATCCACATCGAGGCCCAAGCCATTGTTTCAAAAACCGAGGTACCTAGCACTGCAGAATCTCTGACTCAGATGCAACAGAAGCTAGAGATGACACGAGATAACTTGTCCAGGGCTATGTCTAGGGCAAAGAGTTATACTCGTGAGAACCATACCTATCGAGAATCTGAGGAAAGAGACTGGATGAATTTACTAGTCCCTTCGAAGTCGAAGGTGCTACGCACATGAAAGTGCGCCAAGTTATCTCCTAGGTATTGTGGACCATGGTTGATTATTAAGAAGGTTAGCCAAGTAGCTTATAAGCTACAACTATTTGTGGGATGCAAGGTGCATCCAGTGTTTCATGTCAACAAGCTAAAGAAATGTTTGCACGATGGCGATAGCTTGGTGGAAGGTCTAGTATCTCTGGAGGAGAAAGGCACCACAAATTATGGGCCAGAGAGAGTCCTAGATCGGAGGGAGCGACGATTGAGGAGCGTCTCCTTCAGGAGTATCTAGTCGCTTGGAAAGGGCATCCTTTATCTAATGCAAGTCCATGACGGGGCTTGGGGGTGGTGCCTCAGAGTCACGCACTGATGGCGGGTAGCGGATTTCATGGAACCATGCAGACTGATCACCCCTTGCATGGCAACCATGTGTCCCTGGCCCAAACTAGTAATCAGATAGACTCAAGAGGAGGGCACCTACAGTTGGGTGGATCATTCTACACATTGGCCATCAGGGTTTTGGGAGCTCCTGGAGATTGCCGTTCAACAATGATAGTCTAAAAACATGTTATCATCGGCTGCAACCTCTGTCTATGCATGGCCTGCTACAATGTCTATGGATATAAAACACTCGTCGGGGTCACCTGCCGAGGTGTGCCATCTCTCTACATGTGCCTGACTAGCCTCAAGTTGGTGGTGCAATGAACCAATTTGTTTAGCTGGGGATTACAATAATGTCCAAGGTGCATTTGCCCCCAACACACCCACCATGTGAGTAGTTTTGGCAAAATCTCATCATACTCACCCCGAGATTTAGTGAAACCTTCATATCTACGCTCAAAATCCATCATCTATCTCTCAATGTTGCACACAACAAGGGGCCATGACCTGCATAAAGACAAGGGACATTGTCACATTCTAGAAAACAATGAGTCAAAAGTGCATAAAAATTGTTGACGATTATACGAGTGCTAAAAACAAGATGGATTAGACAGCCCTATTGGGGGGTAACACTAACTTGGATACGCATTTTGTGTATGCCTCCAAAAATAAGCTATTATACTTATTGAAAAGAGTTTCTTGCTATTGTTTATGCATTGAAAAATGGTAAAATCGTCTTAAACCCACTCCTTTCGATTTTTTATAGATCATTTGTCTCTTACATATTAAATCTCTCAAAAGACCCCTTGTGATTGTCAATTAAATGTGTTCAATCCAATTTCTTGGACTTTTCATTACAATATTCATTGTTGCTTTGGAAAGAGTAATGTTGGTGTTGACGCTCTTTCATGTTTACTCGCTTTTATTTGTGTTGTGAGTTCTATTCTTATGTTATTGCCAAACCTCCCACTAGTGTCCCTAATCAGGTCTTTGCACTTGATAATAAGCATTTGCATCATTATGGGGTATTTTCTATTCCTTGTCCTTTGGAAGCCACAAAATACTTCTTGATTTACAGTTTTTCATGTTGGTGGCCATTATGGTTTCAAAAGTCACTTGGCCATATCAAGCCTTCTATTGTCCTCATATCAAAACTGAAGTTGTCTAGCTTGCCCTTTATGCACTTTCAATATCCATAACAAATATTCATGTTTTAGACCCTGTACCTTATTCAACATTGACCTATTCCACATTGGCAATCGACAGATATATGTATGGACTTTATTTTAGGCCTATGTAGCGCACAATTATTATTGACGAGTTCTCTAAAAAGCACATTGTAGGCTTGTTTGAGCACCCATATTGTCGAGCAGTGTGCAGGGCTGTTTTTATCAATTTTTTTTTTGTTTTTCATGGAGTTCCACCATTCAATCTTACCAATCCTGATTCTCATTCATCAAGTCACTAGCAAAAATCAGCACAATTTTTTATCCATTGGGATGGAATTCTTATTGATGAGTCCACTTAGGAGTCGTTGTTGCTTGTTTCTATGCATAACCCTTTCTTACAAGAATAGACTTGTACCCTTCATGATGCATTTCAGGATCATTGGAATCATTGGGCCTCAACTAATCCTAGTGATATTCTACCACCTGATCCACAGGTTCTTACAAGTGGCACTAGTGCACCATCTCTTGTCACTTATTGAGTACAACCATCTTGTTTTTTGATTTTGTGAGTTCCTTTAATAGTTCCATGACAATTCACCTACTCCACTACTGGATATGAGGACTAAGCAAACTCTCTATGCCAAGCTACTACACTTAAATGTTTGTTATTAGTGATCCTTAGTAATCTTTGAAGGATATGATTCACTTTTCATCAATTATAATCTTTTTGTGTTGTACATGATGCCATATCTGTGAATTTGTTCACAACTACCCTTCTCTAAGATTGTTACATAACTAGAGCCTAGGTCACTGCTAGAAGTTCTCTTTCTTGTGCATTTTAGAGTGTTTATTGTTGGAGGGCTGAATATTCTAAGTGATAAATTTAGAGATGCTTATCTTGTATACTCATATTTTTAGCGTTATTCTTACAAAAACTCTCTTTTGGACTACAGGTGGATCTTTGTGAGATAGGTGCTTTGGAAAATATATTTTCGAGCATCAGGTAGATGAAGGCGATTTTTTTCATGCATGCCCAAAAATCTATCTCCTATCAATCGTCCAAAAATCGTATGATTGAGTTAAACTTCAGGAAAGGTGATTCTCATTTTGTAGGTTCAATGCAGTGATTCATTTTGCTGGGTTCAAGGCTGTTGGTGAGAGCGTAAAGAAGCCACTCGAGTATTACTACAACAACCTTGTTGGTACACTGAACCTTCTGAGTGTGATGGTAAAACATCTGTGCAAAAAGGTATACTTACTTACTAATTTTTACTTTGACCCTGTGTGCACAGTATATTGCATCCATTTCTAGGGTTATAATCAATTTGTGCTTAATTTAAGTTCTATTGTGCAGCTTGTCTTCTCATCTTCAGCAACGGTGTATGGTCAATCAAAAATTGTTCCATGCAGAGAGGACCTTCCGATGGAAGCTTTGAATCCTTATGGTCAAAGCAAAGTAAGCTACATGCATTTGGACTTATCACTTTCGAGGTTTTGTTCACTTCTGCTCATTTTTGCTACAAGATCATGAAAGTCGTTAATAGAACAAAAGATAGGGTGTTTGGTTGAATAGATATCTTGGATCATAGTTTTGAAAAACATTTCCCTCAGGATGTCACTCCCCCCACCCCCACCCCCAACACACAACGCTGTGTGGGTTTTGTTGTAGGGGGGCTACAGTGAGATTGGAGTCCAATGTCATACGGTTGACAAGGTGGGACCCTGAGGTCCAGAGCCGTCCCCAATGTAATATGCCGGGTGATCCACTTGGAGCTTTCTGCTAGCAAGAGGGCTCTCCATCTTCTGTGCCAACTCAATCCTGAGCCTTCTCTGCAAGCAGGAAGGGGCCTCCACCTTTTGTGTCAACTCAATGTGAGTGGATTTTGCAATGGGAGGTGGATTTAAAATACAGAGGAGAAGTCACTACCTGCTACTACATTATCAGGGAAGATAGCGCTATTGTGGAAAATACATTTCCTTGCTGCAAAAGATAGCTACCCATGAAAATGTATGGGGAATGAGATTTCCTCATATCTGTCTTGGCAGCATTGCTGACAATTCATTGTATTTTCAGTGTTGTGGTTGCTACTTCTAGAGTTCATGGGCACTTTAATTTTTTTGTGAAGAATTGAGCTCAAAAGATTGTAGCCATCAGTTTGTTACGAGTAGCTTTTTGTCATTGTTAAATGTCTTTATGCTAATGAAATTCTCATTGTGTCGGTGCAGATTTTTATTGAACAAATGTGCTGTGATATTTGCACAGCAGATCCTGAATGGAGAATCATGTTGCTTAGATATTTCAATCCAGTGGGTGCTTACCCTAGTGGTCTTATTGGTGAAGATCCTTGTGGTATTCCAAACAATCTCATGCCAATTTTGCAGCAAGTGGCTGTTGGAAGGCAGAAGGAGCTGACTGTGTATGGAAATGACTAGCCTACAAGAGATGGAACAGGAGTAAGGTACTATTATCAAAATTTTCTTGCACCGAAGTTGTCTTTTGTTGTAACTTGATGCCAAATCAAGTATTTTGTTTGAGTTTTATGGGATTATATGACATCCTAATGCCACCGTGTTTTCTTTGACAATTTTCTCTGTATCTGTGTGGGCAGATCCGTGATTACATCCATATAATGGATTTAGCAGAAGGTCACGCAGTCGCTCTCCATAAATTATTCAGTGATGGTGATGCAGGTATTGGATTACAAGTAATTGAACAACTTCTCAACAGTCTATTAAGGATCATTAGAGAATGTTAGGCTCTTTAGTTAGTGGTTCGATGGGGATAGTTAAGGTTAGCTTACGGCTTTCATGGTAGATGAAAGGCCATCATTCATCAAGAATCAGAGGCTAGCAACATACATTCAGGGCATGTTATTGAACTATGGAAAAGACTTATATGCACTGACAGGGACTGCGTGCATGTTCAAATTACCAATCAAGAGCTTGACTTTTCTTCATTTGAAGACGTAGATGCTGGCACCTTCTTTTATAAACTCAAAGACTGACTACAACATGCTAGTGATTGTAGACAAGTCTACATCATACACCGGGACACCACACAGGGAGGCCATTTTGAGTTTTTTGTTGTGGAAACTGGATCTTAGCAGTACTTTTTTGAATCAAAGTGGAACTGTATTTTGTGTTTAAAGTGCATAAAATAGGTCAGATTAGCTGTTCTTATAAACTTACATCAATGATAATGGCATCACATAAGAACAATCAATGATCAACAATAACATGATGATCAAGTATAATTTCCCTACAAAAAACACCACGCAAATCACAACCAACATGAGATTGTTGGGTGGATCCTCCTGCAAAGGAACACCACCAAGCATCTCCTACAAAGACATTCATAGACATTGGAAACATAAGCCATAAAAGGTTTCGTCGAGATGCTATTGATACTAGTCTGGAGGTCCTTATGGGAACCTTCCGTGAAGCTACTGGGAGAGATTCTCGAACATTAGCACAACGAAGTATGTTGATGGGATTGTAGGAGAGAGTGAGTGGAGAATAAAAAATCATAGACTGCAAAGATGGCAACAGTGAATGTGAGAAATTGAACTCACTGCTTAGAAAAGTGCTGTGAAAGCCTATGATATGTTATGATACTGTGTTATGAAAACACATCGGAGACAATGGCATCACATAAGAAACATGAACAATAACATGATGATCAAATAGAACTCCCTACAAAGAATGCCATACATGCAACATGATAGTGGGAAGATCCTCCTATAAAGGAACTTTGTCAAGCATCTCCTACCATCTACTCATAGACACCAAAAGAAGCTGTAGAATGATCAATAGTTCCTCACTATGACTTACCGCCCTTTTCAACTTTACTATTTACACAGTAATATTCGCCTAGCATGTTAGCACACTATTTACATATCCTCCATATAGCATGCTAAGTGAATACTTCCATCATTTTTTCTTCTCGATAGTTATTGTAGTTATCTTGGCATTAGATGCAACCAGATTAGGATGTTATAGGCCTAACTATTAAATTTGTTAATAGATTTGTTGTAGTAGTTATTCCACCATCACCTAAAGTCAAGGTGCAACGCTAATGCAATGGTCAATCAAGAATCAAACCCAACCAAGTTACTGTTCATTGCTTTTGATTTTGTGTCTATAAGTATTGTCATGCCCACGTTTGATCTCGGATTGATTATCTCGTTAGAGTTCAGTAGACCTACCTCGACCCGTAAGTTAATTATGATGATTAGGGGTGGGGCCCCCATGTGTATATGGTCATAATTAATGGTTGGAGGCCTAAACTCATGATAGTGGATTTTTATGGGTCTATCAATGAGTCATAGGGGAACTAGATGACGTGGCCCAGTTAGGTTACAGAGGTGTTCAGTGAGATGTCACGGTGCACTACTCGCAAGTTTCTGTTCTAGAATGAAAAAGTTGAATAAGGAATTTTTCTTTGCTTATGAATAAGTGTAACTCTGACAAAGCATGCTTCTAAAGGGCTATTACTGTGGGAAAAAAAGTAGAGTTCTCAGTTTAACCACGTTTTGGTTACTTGCTGTTTTTTTGAAATTCGAGAAACTCTTTAAAAGAAAACCTTGTTAACGATCTATGAGTCCAAGAATACATCCAGATTGTTGACTTTAGTCTTTAAGGAATCAACGCTTTCAATCTTTCCAAAAGAAAGGTGAAGTGCTCAATCATATCTATTGAGAGTAAAGGACTTGAATGGAGAATCGTCTTGCATAGGACATGGCATGGAGGAAAGCGAGCTAGTATAAATCCTTATGAATGGATTAAGTTGTGAATATGTTAAATTTGTGCAATCTTATGCCTTCTTTTGGTGTTGTAAAGTTTGAGTGAGATCTGAATTAATTATCACTAGTAGATCAGGTGTGAAGTGAACAATGGTCTAGAAAAGCTAGAATTGCAAATTCGAGTTTGTAATGGTTCTAGTGCAACCTCTACCACTTAGCTCAAATTGAGAGATGATTATTAGACATTTTATTTCTCTGATTTTCAACAATTAGGACCACCTTTGTCAAGAGGTCCAGTCCTTCACTTTATGGAGAATTTCTTGTAGCTAAGCAAGATCAAAATATGACTAGGTGAAAGTTCGAGACTTTATCAAATGCAATTTAGATGCATAATAGCCTCCATATAAGCTCGAAGTAGACAATGTTCCCTCGTCCTCTGATACCAACCTTTTGGGGTCAAGGGGAAGGCAAGTGGCTAGGTAGTGGGGATGGGATCCCAGATGCAGCCGCTCGCAGGTGTGCTTTGTGCATGCTCTTATCTACTGGGCCAATTGTGCTGCTTTGTGTTGCCGAACTTTGACGTGGTGTTTTGTGTGAGCCATGTGGGGGATGTGTTTCACGATACTTGCTTGCATGGAGGTGTTAGCAGACCTATTTGCAACCTGCATACAGTGGGTGTGCTAGAGGTAGTGGCACCCAGGGAAGGTGTAGGAAATGTCCCATAAGCAAAGTTCAAATGTGTAATAGCCTCCATATAAGCTCGAAGTAGACAATGTTCCCTTGTGCCCTGGTACTAGCCTTTTGGGGTCAGGGAAGGTGGGTGGCTAGGCGGTGGGTATGGGATCATGTGCGGCTCGTCGGTGTGCTTTCTGCATGCTGAAAAGCAAGAGTTGATTAGTTGAAGGGACACTATCCTATGCTATATGCATTGCTAGAGGTTGACTTAATTCATATCAAGTTCACTAATTTTTTCTGAGATTGGAATTAATAAATATAGCAAGTTTTAAAAAAAAGTTCATGGTTTAGAAATATTTGAACTAGGAAGAATGATTAGCCTAGATTTATAGGATTTTATTGCTAATGAGTAATAAGAATGTAAAATTCCCAAAAAATTTAGAAATAATTTTATTGTAATACTAGAGAGTGGTGAGCGCACTGAGAGCACTGACTCTTGAGTGGTGATTGGTAGTACTAAATTTTATGTGGTATTTAGATACATGTAACATCTATCATCATAGAACATAGCAAGATCTTCATTGATTTGAATCTAGTTCACATGACTACAATCTCCTTGATGCTAGACAATAAATGATGAATCTTGAAGGTTGATCGACGAAAAACTAGTCCTTGATTTATAATGTACAAGCATCAACATTTCAACCATCAATAGAATTTGACATCAAGATTCAAAATACAAGGATCGATCATATGATTGACGATCTGCCGAGATCCAAAATGCTATATTTTAGATGCATATTAGCAATACATACTGCCCAATGCCAAATACCAATGTACATTTGAAAACTTGAGAAATGAAAACAAGATCTAATGTCCAATTGACCATTCCAAACTTAATACTTGCAATGTACATACCACTATCTAGATATCTAGAATCTGTAGTACTTATTTAAGGTTTAACAATAAAGGTTTAAATTGGACTTAAAAAGAAAACTCAAAATGAAATGATACAATCATCAATAAGTGATAATAACTGTCATAACAATCAGAATCATAATATCCATATGAATTCTTTATAGCTCGAACCATTAAACTAGTGGCCCAAGCTCTACGGATGGGCTATAACTCACTCTTGATAAGTAACACCTCTTATGTAAGCAATGCCATGTGTGGACTCTTTGAACTCTAAGGAGAATAAGAAGACCCAATAGGTGAAACTTGGCCTAACATCTTGCTAACGGTAGGCGACTCAATATGGCCAAAGGGGATATGTATCTTGAAGAAGTGACACAACACAACACCATTTGCAAGCTTTTTGTTCTCTAAAGCAAAGCTACCAGGCAAGGTATCACTTCTTTCTATATTTATTAGGTCTAGTTGCCATAGCACCTCTAGCAAGAAGTGAACTACAAGTACAACATTGTCCATTCCCATGCTTTAATCTAGATGGCCCAAAACTTCCTTCCATAGGACTAGCAAAATTTGTGGCACCCCTCCATGTTTGCGTGCTTTGTGTTGGCAACGTTTATGGCTATGTTCGTGTCCCTATATTTGCAACTAGATTACATCCATCCGTTTGATCAGTTATATCATTGAATGCGATAGAGTTTTTATGCTACATCTTGAAGAGTCTTGATATTATTAGTTTACAGCCAAACTCGTATTGGATGCTTCAAGTATTTGCTTATGCTCTTGCTTCACATATCTTCATCGGTGAATTGACATCAACATATTATCATTCATGTGTTTGGCTTTCTTGGCCCATACATTTGGCACTATACTGACATGGTGGATAATGACTGCAGATACAGTAGAGAGCTTAGTGAGAATGCATTCTCCTACTTCTCTTGGCCCAGTTTGATTGTTGTGTGACCCATGATCAACAAACATACATTTATGTTTTGTGTCACTACAAAATTACATTTTTGTTGTTGTTACCTTATATGAAGTCTGTAGTGCACCAAACTCCTAGATCTTAATAAGCATTGAGGACCTGTTTCTGTAGTACGGATGAATGAATTACATAATTGCCACTGGCAGGACTTTTAGGCTTATTTGGGGCCTATATTATCTTGTGTTATATAGGGCCCCAAAAATTCTACCCGTTTCTTCAACATCCTGCTTGTTTCTGCTACGCCGCAATCTGATTAACACTCATTTTCCATAATAAATTACATAAAGAATTGGAAACAGATCAATTTGCCACATGTAAAAATAAAATAATTCAAAAAAAAAAGTTAGTAAAAAAATTTCAATTCTTTGCCAAAGGCAATTACATGCAGTAATGCTCCATTGGTCTGCCCTTTACCACATATAATCCGGTCTCTAAGCAGCTCATGGCTTCCGCCATTCGCTGCCCGGGTCCCAAATTATATGTAGTAGTGGTCCTCCCAATGGCCATTACCAAGTACATCATGTTTTGTACATTTGGGACACCTCTTTGAATCATATATGATCTGGATTCTGCAATGAGGGGCCAGGACCCGCCTTGTCATCTAGTCATCAGATCAGGGCCTACCCCTGTCACTTCTTATTAAACCAATGCAAGAAGTCCACATGGAAATGCGCAACTGTTGGTTGAAGTGAGAGCTATCTGATTCAACTTAGAATATTCCTTATTCAGATCTCTTTGTTAGAGGTCGAGTCGATTCGGTTAAGTCCTTAGATTATGTGCCTTATAATCAGAGTTGTCTTTAATTCAGGGTCATCCTTTAATTTTATAAGTTCAAAGGTCGACATATCATGTGTATTTGGCCTTTGATATATTATATTCGAATGTCTCCTTGGATAGATATTTTTTCATATTTAAGGCTTTTACATTCGATATTTGTCTGCGATAAGTATGTTTGAATAAGATTATTTAACATTCGCGAAAAATAGCATGTAATGTACTATTACAATTTGATAAGATCTAGTAGCTATCTTGTTGTCACAAATACATGCTAAAGATTAAACTCTTATTGACATCTTGAGCTACAACAAGATCAAACCAAGAGTCTAAATAAGAGACTCCTTCATGATCATCCATAAATGGTCACATTCCTTCTTGCTTATTGCAAGCTCAGTGCTTCTGAATAAATGCATTTCTATGCAGTTGAAAATTTTGCTTAGACAGATTGTGTAGTCTGATGTTGGTCATCTTTTAAGTCAATAATATTTCTAGGTTATCTTGTATTGTCCATACAAGAATATTAGTTACTGCTTGTGCTAACCAAAATTCATATTACCAGATTCTAGAAGCTGGTGGGTTCTTTCGGCTTTATAACCAAGTGATTCTAATTATGTAGCAGGTTGTGCAGTATATAATCTTGGAACAGGGAAGGGTGTGTCAGTCTTGGAAATGATTGCTGCTTTTGAGAATGCATCGGGGAAGGTAGAAATTCTGACGTGGGCGATTTGAAATCTTCTTTTGATCAATGTTTTTTCTTGTTGTCATTTGATACATGTGACACTAAAGATTGTACTTGCTATAATGTGGAGAATCGTACAGAAAATACCTTATAAGTTTGTGGCACGGAGACCTGGAGACTGCAGTGAAATCTATGCAAGTACCAAGAAGGCTGAGCAAGAACTTGGTTGGAAGTGAGTTCTTATATGTGGAATCACAATATTTTTGCTGCATATCGTTGACGTTAAAATCATTGTATTCCAAGTTGTAATATAGTATTTACTACTCATTAGCAATAGGTAATCACATTCTACTTTACTTTTTGCTGATTTCTTTATATGTATTTGATAAATGTTTGACAGAGGAAAATAACTCAGTCGTACAATCTTCCATGGCTTGCAGATCAAAATATGGGTTAGAGGAAATGTGTCGTGATCAGTGGACCTGGATCATGAAAAATCCTTGGGGCTATACATTGCCATCTACTGCCAACCCCAGTCAAGAATAAGTCAACTTGATACATGTGTACAACCATCAGAAATGATTTTACCGCTGGATCGGATTTGCTTTGAAAAGGCTGCTAGATTTCTTTTTATATTTTCTTGGCTACTCCTAAACGATAAAACAAAACTACGCCTGTTGAATTCATTACGCTTGGGTGGATAAATGCTCCCAAGTAGTCTGAATAAAGCTGGTTTTGCAACTCGTATTTTTTATTAACAGCTTTGAAGCTCTCTACTTAATTCGTCTTCTGCAGGTTGCATACCAGCACATCATTCATCAAAAATTCCAATAAAAGCTGTAGATATAAAGGTATTTTAAAGGACTTTAGACATCTTCATCGTATGCAATGGTACATTTTTTCCTGTAATACTTGTGCTATAAGAGTGTAAGTGTCTTGGTGGGCAATGTAACACCTTTCTTCTGAACAGTGTGCCACAAAGAACAGGAAGGGAAACGCCTTACTAATCCCTTATTTAGCTCCTCCACATGCGACTTTTGGCATGAATTCATCCCTCGTTCCTCACCTCTTCTTGAAGACTTACATATATGGACCACATATGCCACTTCACTATACACTATACACTATACCCAGTGACTCACCCATCTCCATCTCCCCTCCCCATGTGAGTTCACCTTCTTCGCCTTTGATATGGTCTTCATGGCCATCAACAAAATGAAGACCTACCGCACCAGAGACATAGAGGACCTTGAATCTGAATTGTTGATCCGTGTGGACATATTCTCACCTATCCTAGCCACTTTGCTAAATCGTGCAATCATTTTTGGTTTTCCCTCCACTTGGTGCAATAATATCATCCATCCTATTCACAAGAATGGTGATCCCATGAACCCTAATAACTACCATACTATCATGATCGGGCACGTTATTGCAAAACTATATAGCACTATTCTTCAGTCAGCGGTCTGTTCTGAGACTGAGATTAGGCGACTACATGCTCTGGGCCAAGCTGGTTTCGAGCTCACTATTCCACCATTGACCATGTCTTTACTCTTCGAGCTATCATCAAGGAAGCCAAACATCAGAGACAGAGGGGTTATTGTTGCTTTGTTGACCTCAACAAAGACTTCAATTTTGTCCCATGTTCCCTTCTCATCAAGAAATTATGTGACCTTGGCTTCTCTATTGACACAGCTCTTGCAGTGATGGCACTTTATGAGAGGGTTTTTGGCTGCTTTTGGAGTGATATGGGCCCACATTTTAGAGCATATATGGAGTACCATCAGAGTGAAGCAGGGTTGCTCCCTCTCTCCCACCTTATTTGGATTATATATTGATGAGTTTGAGAGAGTCATTGAGTAGTGTGGTGGTAGAAGATGCGATCTTGGGGATATTCTACAAATGATGTGGCTCTAGTTAGTGAAATTTCACAATTTTAGCTTGACCAATTTTGATCACATGCATTGTAATTGGCAAGATGGCCATGTAAATAGATGCCACACGTGCCAAATAGCATAGGATGTGTGTTTAGATAAGTTAGAAAATTTTTAGGAGCTAAAAATAGCATGTTTTACATTGTTTTTGGATCTTGAGATTTTGACCCCAAATTAGGGTGGATCCAATGACCTATTAGGTTAGATGTTAGGGTTAGGGTATGATAAGTTCAGAGATGCCCTAAAATGTTCAGATCCAAGCTTGAAATGTATAAATATGTGATGGGATCTCCATCAAAATATGAAGAAAAATCGAGTTTTTCCACTTCCATCAACATTGTCTTTGAGTGGCGAGTTGTAGCATTGATCTTTGAGTGTCTTGTGTCTTTATGACATTCATTGGAAGGTACTAAAGTATTTTACAGGTCAGGGAAGCTTGCTGTACTTTTATTTCAAAAGTTTCATCAAATCTATGTGCCCAAAGTGGAGCTAAAATTTAATGCCAAGGTAAGCTAGTTTTCATAACTAATCTAGATTCTAGCTTCTAGTTTTGATCTAGATCATTCATTGGTGCATTCACCATCACTTTTAGGATTGATTGGGATTCATTTTGCTGTAAACTTTTGTCATGGTATCAGAGCCTAATCAAAAGTGAGTTTTAGATTTGATTTTCTCAAGTTTAGATCCTAGATTTGAGTAGTACTGGTTTTGTCCTTGCTACTAGTTGCTAATCTAGTGATTGTACCTACAAATTTGGTTCCATTTGAGTGAGAATAGACCAAAGGAGATCTGTTTTGCTGAGCTATAGCAGTAGGAACCGAGATTGAGTCATTTCCATTCAACCTAAGCAAATTAAAAAGTTCTTATGAGTTGAATCTTGGAGTACATATCTCCTAGTAAAGATTTTCATAAGAATTTGAATGCCACCACTCTTTAGGAAAGTGAATCAGCCATTGAGAGCTTAAATAGGTCGTTCTTAGGGTTCTTGAGGTCCTAAAATACACCTTTTAGGTTCAGATCAAGGCTTCTGATGTTTTTTTCATCTAGAAATGCAAAACTAGTGAAAATTGTGTTTCTTTTTTGCTCGATTTTGGATAGGTTTGTGATTGAATGTTTCAATGTGATTCAACCTGAATTTAGAGGGCTTTATTGTGAGACATTTGTGTGCTCTAAAGTGCTTTTGGTTCAATATAGGTTGATTCACCCTTCTTGTGAAGTTGAGATCAAAGAGGAGACTAGTTTTGATCAAATCTATAGTAAAAGGTTTGGATCTAGTTTGGATCTAGAAGATTGATCAAGCTCAAGATCACCTTAGATCTTGTTGAGAAATCAAAGACTGATTTCTCTCAAGTCCCAAAGAGAGTGGGATAGCTAGTTGTGATCATATCTTGTACAATCTATCTTGTTTCATTGAATCTATCTCCCTATCATTGAAGATGACATCTATGAGTGCCTATCTTTTGGATTCTAGTGATAGATTGAACTATTCAGATTATTCAATTTGGAAGCTAAGAATGGAATCTTCCATCTTTTTCATGCAAGATTTGATGGATATAGTGAATGGAGAGGAAGATGAGCCAATCCATCCACAAGAAGCAACTAAATACAAGAAGAGGTGCAAGATTGCACTCCATTGTATTAAAATGAATGTTGCAAGTGATTTGCTCAAGGAAGTAGGAGCATGTACCTTAGCCAAGAAGCTTGGGAGACTCTTCAAAAGATCTATGAGTCCAAGAATACCTCAAGATTACTTTCCCTCAAGAATCAAGTTCTTCAATGCTTCCAAGGGAAGAGTGAGAGTCGACATCAATCTATTTTGAGAGTGAAAAATTTGAACAAGGAGCTTCCCAATATTGGTGAACCTATTAAAGAGAGTGAGCTTGTGCAAATAGTTTTGAATGGCTTAAGTAGTGATTCTACTAACCTTGTCCAAAGCTATGCCATGATGGGAAATTTGCCTACACTTGAAGACCTTCAAAGTGTGTTGATGGCTGAGGAGAGTAGGAAGGCTCACATCAAATCAAGGATGGAGAGGCTCTCCATTAATGATGGTGATGACAAAGCCTTATTTTTCAAGAGCAAAGGCAAAGCAAATAGCAAGGGATGAGCATTAAAAAAGGAGCAAGAAAATGATGGAGATTAAGGAGGATCTGCATCATCATCATCACAAGTCAAGCCCAAGAAGGACAAATCAAAGATCAAGTGCTACTATTGTAGCAAGATGGGGCATGTCTCGGAATGCTTTAAGATGAAGCAAGCTCAAAGTCAAGCCAACATTGGACAAGAGGAGGAAGAGAGTTCTCATAAGGACTCACTCATGATGTCAACTTTTTCATCATCAAATTTCAAAGGTGAAGATCCTTGGTGGATAGATAGTGGGGCTAGCTCTCACATGTCAGGTAAAAGAGAGTATTTTTCTCAACTCACACCTTATGTAGAACCTATAAAGTCCATTTTTACAACAAATGATCATGAATGTAAAGTTGAAGGTGTGGGATCCATTCCCTTATGCTTAGGATCTTCCAAGAAGACTAAGATAGATGGTGTTCTCTTCATTCCTAGCATCACTAAGAATTTGATTAGTATTGGCCAACTTTTAGATTATGGTTTCATTGTGGAGTTCTCTACTAATGTATGCAACATCAAGAAAAGTGGAAGATATAGCAAGGGTGTAGGAAAACAAGAGTCAAGGCACCAAGATCTTACTATCAAACAATCTCCACAAGACAAATGAGGGAAGAGGCTAGGCACCCTCAAGAAGAGAGAGACAACAGTAATGCAAGCAGAAAAATGGAGAGCAATGCCCAGCAAATGAAAAAATGGTATACACAATGAACATACAAGTACTCTACCTGGATATGGCCAAGTGCCAACAAACCCTAAGCTTAACCACTTACTAAATGTAGGGCACACCCAAAAGTCAAGATAGGGCCCCTAAACAAAATTAGACCTATAAAGACCCACGAGTCACTACATGACTAAAATTGGGTCCAACTGAAGTTAAGACAAACTTAATATGGCCTAGATAACTAAATAACCATGGTTACACAAATGTCAACCTTTTGGGTCAAAGTAACCTATGGATTAACTTTAGCATAGTCATTTATTTTTAACACCCTCCTTAAATGACAATGCATAAAATGAAATCCTCACTATGTAACAGAACCACCACGTGCTCTTAAATTTAAAGCTTTGCATAAAGCTTCAAATTTCTTTCTAGGCAACTAGCGAAGTGTGCCCGTCAATGACGGGCGGGAGGCGACGATCTGGGTGATGGCCGATGATTTGGATGGTGGGGGGGGGGGGGGGGCGGGGGGGGGGAGGGGGGGGGGGGCAATATTTATTGGGCCCCCAAAATTTAAAAAAAAAAATTCAAAAAGAAAATTGAAAAGGGGGGGGGGCATGGAGTACAATGCTGCCCCCACCCCCCCCCCCCCTTGTACCACCCCGCCCCCTCCCCCATTCCCCCTCCTTTTCTCTCTCTCTCTCTCCCCCCGTACCCGCTCCCTCCCCCTTTGCAGCTCGCTCTCCCACCCCCCAGGCCGCGAGCCCGATTGAGGGTGCAGTGGCCCGGGGGCGCCATGGTGCACACACCCCCTTCCAGGAAAGTGCGAGGAAGGGGGGAAGGGGGGGGGGGGAGGTCCCGGGCAACTCACGCTGCTCGTGAAACACTAAAATTTTAATTAATATAGATAAAGATTGGCATATCAATATCTTAGTTCACATATGAAAAGGGAATAAAGACTCTCAGTGCTACTATCATATATATGCAAATTATAAAATAAAAGTTCGTAGTAATGAAATCTTGTTGAAAAAGCAAAATAGAATAAAGATTCTCATTACTAATACATTAGAGATCCGATTAAGGAATGATAAGGGTGCTTCGCTAAGTCGAGTACTTCACTATCAGTCTCAACACAAGAAGGTTTAGTCAATACTATATTTGGATCCATTGGTGTATCAATTGGTTTGCAATCAGACATATGAAATTTTTCTAAAATGCCTTTTAGATATGTCTGCTGACTAAGATAGATCTTCTTCTGAAGTCTATCTCTAGTAATGTGAATTCCTAGCAAAGAATGAACAGCTCCTAAATCAGTCATGTCAAATTCCTTTGACAGATCACTCTTAGTGGTGCGCAGAAGAGAAGTGTCGTTAGGCAAAATAAACACATCATCTACGTAAAGAGCTATGTAAACTAAATTTGTGCCTATATGCTTTGAATAAACATTACAGTCAGCTGAATTGTTTGCAAATCTCAATTGAATGAGATAAGAGTTGATTCTATTGAACCATGCTCTTGCGGCTTGTTTCAGACCGTAGATTGCTTTGTGCAGCTTGCACACTTTGTGCTCTTGGCCTTTGACTTCGAATCCTTCCAGTTGGAAGGCATACAACTCCTCTTCGATGTTGCCGTTGAGAAATGTTGTCTTGACATCCATTTGGTGCATTTCGAGGTCTTTGGCAGCTGCTAATGCGATCAGAGTCCTGATTGACGGCATCTTAATGACATGACTGAATATTTACTGGTAATTCACTCCTTGGACTTAAGTGAATCCTTTAGCCACCAGCCGTACTTTCCATTTAGCAATGGAACCATCAGAATTGATCTTCTTCTTGAAGATCCACTTGTTGTCGATAACTCTCTTGTGAGTGGGCAAGTCGACCAGTGCCCAGGTCTAGTTCGTCAAAAGTGAGTTGTACTCGCTTTCCATAGCTTCTTGTCACTTCACAGTATCCTTGGAGCTAATTGCTTCGGCTAGGCTCTCTGGTTCTTCAGATGAAGTCCAGAATGATTGAGGTGTATACCTCTCAGGAACTGTCCGAGTCCGTGAGGATCTGTGGACGTTCTGTTGACCAGGATGTGCTAATTCTTCTTCTTGAACTTCTCCAAATCTGTTCAAGCTTGCTTGGTCTGGTCTGGTGACATGTATTGTCTACTACTTGGCTTCTATAGCTATAGCTACAGGTTCTGTAGAAGAATCATCAACATTGGAAGGTTGAATGCTACGTAGAATAAGATGAAATAATATAGCATCATCTATCAATGGTTGTTTGAAATCATAATATGCATGTTCTTGAAATATTACATCCCTAGAGACAAATACTACATTGGTGGATGGATCAAAAACTTTATAAGTTTTATGTTCATCAGGATAGCCAATGAAAATACATTTATTTGTCCTATGATCTAGCTTCTTCCTAAGTTGTTTAGGAATGTGAACAAAACATATACAACAAAGATTTTTAAATGGCTGACACTGGGCTTGTGCTCATGCCAAACTTCATAAGGAGTTTTGTTGTTGACAACTTTGGTGCTAGATCTGTTCTGCACGTAACAGGCTGTGGCAGTAGCTTCTGTCCAGAACTTCGCAGGTAGGTGTGCTTGATGTAACATTGATCTGGCTGAGTTGAGAAGAGTTCGGTTCTTCCTTTCTGAAATCTCCTTCTGTTGAGGTGAATAGGAAGTAGTGAACTACTTTCCTAGACGTTTGTGTCTCAGCCATGGCCTTGAATCTCCTAAAGCACTCAAAGGCTTCAGATTTGTGCTTAGTGAACATGACTGTAGACCATCTGGAGTAATCATCTATGAAAGTGATAAAATAGACGGCATCTCCTAAGGATGGAGTTGGCATTGGACCACAGAGATCGCTATGTACAAGATCTAATACATGCTTTGATTTGATGGAATGTGATTTTGGAAACTTGCTTCTAGAGTGATTCCCATAGATGCATGATTCACAAAAGAAAGATTTCCTATCTAATGAAGATGGAAAATTCAAACCATCAACTAAACTATTACAAAGCATATAAAAAAGTGAACTTGTACTCATGTGTCCAAATCGACTCTGCCACAGAACAGCACTGTCGTTTACATTTTCATTAGAGATACTAGCTAATGCAACTGAATTAGAGAGTACATAAAGGTTCCCTGACTCTAGTGCATGTAGTCAGAGGAGTATCTTCCTTGAATATTGTACACTCCTTAGATGAGAAGGTAACAATGTAGCCCTCATCAGTTATCTTCGAGACTGATAACAGGTTCTTTGACAACTGAGGAACATGAAGGACGTTAGGAACACAAATGGACAAATTGTTATTGAAGCTGATCTTCACTGCTCATTTGCCTTCCATGCATATGGTGCTAGAATCTCCGAGGTAGATAAATTGGTCTCTGTTGTAAGCTGTGTACTCCATAAACTATTCCTTGCGAGAGGTCATGTGTTGGGTAGCGTCGCTGTTTAGGTACCAGCTATCACAATCTTCGTTGCTGTTGCTGTAAGCCATTAACAAATGTGTGTCTTGTTTCTTGAAGTCTGTCGTGTTGGAGGAGTCTGGCTGTTGTTGTTGTTGTTGCTTCTTTGCCACGTAGATCCTGATGCGACACTCCTTGATGTCATAATTAGCTCTTTTGCAATATCTGCAGAAGAGCTTCTTCCGCGATCCACCATGTTGAGTTTGAACATGAGGCTTCTGATGTTGCTGCTGCACCTGATTCTTGCCCTTGGAATGATCTTTTTTCTTGGTGTATAGAGCCATGGATTTGTCTTTGATGGACAGGCTGCTAGTCTTTCTCCGTATTTCTTCTTGAAGAAGATGACCAATCACCTTTTGACTGATCTAACAGGGACTTGAAGTTGTTGATGTGAGAAGTGATGGCAGTAGAATCAGACATGTTAAGAGTAAAGAACTTTCTTCTAAGATGTAATCTCGTGGTTACATCGTGAGTCTCATAGAGACTTGATAACAAGTCCAATGCTTTCTTAGAGGTTTTGCACGTGGTAACATGAGATATTTGGGAGTCGGACAGATTGAGTGTGATACATGCTAAGGCCTTCTGATCTTTGATCCTCCAGGCCTTTGCTTGATCACCATATTCTGGTTTCAGGTCTGCACCTTCTACTACATCCCAAAGATCTCTATCTATCAACATCATTCTAAGTTTCAACTTCCAAATGTAGAAGTTAGGACCATTGAACTTGTCAATGACTCTAGCTTCACTGAGTGATGAAGATGAAGAGCTACCTATATGAGACATCATAATAGTATACAAATAGAACAAACTTAATCTTTCGGTTTATTTGGACTATGCTCTAATACCAATCTGATGGGGGGCAAGGTAGAAGGAAGAACGAGAATGCAGAAGAGAGCAGGAATCTTGCAGAACAACTCTCTCATTCTAATCGGCTACTAGGTGCAAAAACAGTCTAATAGATAGCTTATGCTAAAGATAATCACAGCTTTATGTGTTTTGATTGCCCAACAGGATCTTAAAAATTGATTCATACTCTAAAATAAGAGTATAGTTCACTGAAGAGATTAGAGATGGTTTGTGTATGGTACTACTGAAATCAGATTCAATGGGAGTATAGTTCTGAAATAAGTGGAAGAGTAGTATGATATTGCGAGTTCCTCAGACATCAAAGACAGCCATCGTCTGATCAGAAATTGAGGAGTCGTAGACGTCCGTGTTCTGATCAAAGTGAGTATACAAGCGCGATCAAACAGCAACGAAAGTGCAATCAATCACAACAAGCATTCATCTACGTTGTATACAGATAAAAACGTGCTGTTGTTATATTACACTAAAGCACAATACTAATAGCAATTACAACCAAAATTGACAGTGTAATTGGGAGGCTCAAATAATACGTCTCATGGACGGAGCAACCACTAATCTGTGCTTGGATGATCTATTTATAGATTTCATCCATGTATATTACATTGAATGTTTGTCACCTAATTGGGAAAGCCGTTGTACTTGGAAGTATATGGCTTGTGTGACAACTGTACATAGTGTACATTGTCAACAAATCAGGATCGTTGACACGGACGAGGACGTCGCAAATCTCAGTCACTTCGCATGGTGTTTCGCGAAATAACGTGGGAACGAATCTCGTTCATTTAGACGACCTTCGGCATTTCTCTCTCTCTTCGAGATTTTTGCGAAAAAGCCGAAGGTGTCCTAAATAAGTTTAAGGCACCCTTAGAAAGTTGAAGGCGCCCTCAGAAAAGCAAAGATCTCTGTAATAGTTTGGCTTTCTCGCGTTCTTCGAGAAATTGCGAAGAAGCCGAAGGTACTTTAAAAACAACTTTAAGGTGCCCTTAAAAAGTTGAAGGTGCCTTCAAAAAAATGAAGATGTCTTAATAGTAACTTTCTCGCGCTTTTCAAAAAATGCGACTCTACATATTTACTCATAAATCCTGACAAGGAAAAAAAGCGAAAAAGACGACACTGTATTTTTACAAGAGATTTCTGACAGATGAAAAATGTGAGACTGTTGTCAAACTCCGTATATGTTTGGAGACTGTGTAAAAACACTTGTAAATCTACAGATTGTGTAAAGACACGGAAAAATCCGCAGAACTAGATAAACAATGGATGAGGATTAAAACCGATCAGTCAATTAGTAAGAAGGAGAATAATCCAACACTCCCCCTTAATTTGAATCCTTGAATGCCTTGACCTTCAAACTTAGTTCTACATAGAATATTCTGTGTGCTTCCAAACTTAATGCTTTGGTAAAAATATCTATTGTCATATCTTGCGTTCTACAGTACTGCAATTTGACCTCTTCGTTGAGAACTTTGCTTCTGACAAAATGATACTTCAGTTCAATGTGCTTACTCCTAGAATGAAATCTAGGGTTGGCTCATAAAGCAATGGTACCTTTAAAACAACTTGAAGGTGCCCTTAAAAAGTTGGCGAAGGTGCCTTTAACAATTTAACTCTTAAAAATAGAAGACCTTCTGAAATTTTCTCTCTTTTCGCATTTTTTGGAAAAATGCAAAAAAAGGTGAAGGTGTTGAAAAAAGTTAAACTGTTGAACTGTAAACAAGTTGACTTCTTCAGAAATAATTGAACGGAAAAAGTCGAAGGTAAGTGTCGCAATTTTTGGAAAGTGCGAAAAATGGGAACCGCGACACTTACCGTATTTCTGCAGACTGTTCAGAAAAAATGTAATCTGCAGACTTGTTCTAAATGCAGGTTTTGTGAAAGTCCTTAAAAATGTCAAGTCTCCAATTACTTCAAGTTATTAAACTTAACATCTGAACTTAAAATTATGATGGAATTGGTTACCCTTTGCTGGAGATCAGCCAGAAGTCCATTGTAGACGTTCTTCAAGTAATTGGCTGTCTAAGTTACGATTCACCAAGGAGGCAACCGTGGGCTTAATTTCCAATAGTTTGGTGTGCTGCTCCGTTGTGGCTTTCAGCTTTTGCGCTAGCGTTTTATAGGCCACCACTGGAATGGGAGTTTCCTCAGGAATAGCTGGTGGTGCGAAATCATTGAAATCCACCAATTTCAACTGTTCCTTCATAGTAGAATGTGCTGCATGTGTGTCTGCTATGGCCTCGTCCCTTTCTACTATGATGTTATCAATGGTCGTCTGCATGTTGGATACCTTCAGTTGGAGCTTGTTCTGGAGGTGGAGGAGCATTTGTTGTTGTTGTTGATTGTATGTGGTGAGGTTTTGGATCCGCAGCTGCTGTTGCTTGTTTTCTGCTTTCAGCCTTGCTTTTTCCTTCTGAAGGTCCGTCATAGCGCCATCGTCGAATTGCCTCATAGTATGTTGTCCCCCTAGGGTGCCGAATAGATTATATTGGAGCTCATTTACCAAGCATATTGCTTTTCAGGCGGCAAGTGGTAACTGCTCCCAAGGGCCAATGTCAGGGAGGGTGTGTGTATAGTTAGGATATGGCATTGGGTTAAAGGATAGAAAATCAGGAATAGGGGGAGATGGAGATAAATGAAAGGTAGGAGGAGGTGATTGAGGGATGATAGGTGAATGAGGTGGGGACATACTGTGTGGCGGAGATGTGTGGAGTGGGTTAGTGGTGACGGTGGTTGGTGGAATTCCAATTAGTAATTGTAAGGCAAAATCATCTACATTGACTACAGAGTCAAATAGGGTGGATATTTGTATAGGTGAGTGTTAGCAACTGTGCTAACACAGAGAAAATAAAAAGAAAGAAATAAAAGTCCGTGGCATGTGTTTTGTAAGTCCACGTATGAGTATCTGTCAATAAACTTCAACCATGACATGTGTTTTGCTCTCTCTCCAATAAAGGATTCACTCTATTACAAACAAAACTTTTCCTTCAAATATTTTCAAACTCGAGTGATAGTACAATCATTCCATTGAAACCTATCTATGCAACAGAGATATTCTAGATTTAAGAAATTGAAACACTTTAACCTTAGAATTTTCTGAATTCCAAGTCCATTTCCACAAGTAGTAATATGACATAACAGTCTTTCAGAAGAATAATTTCATGTTGGAAAGAATCATATAAACCAGTCTGATGTCTTATATTCGAGAAATTACTAAAAAGTAAAGGACTAATAAGAAAGCGAGAAATAGATTTGAGGGTCTCTGATTTTGTAAATAATGAGATACCACATTGGGATCTAGATTAAACCTCAAAATTTCCCAAAATACCCCACATTTGATCAAACGGTTTTTTATTTTTTCCATATCGTGAATAGGTACTAAAACACACCATTGATCATCAGATCTTTACAGTCCTAGAAATTTTCTTTCCAAAATTACTAATGTCCCATACCATCAGCTTTTCCTTCCAGAAAATCCTTAACTGCTTTATCTGATATTCTAGAGATCCATTGATCTTCTAGTTGTCCTATAATCACTATAGGATATTATCTCTTGTTCCCAAATACTGGAGAATCCATTTATTTGGATGGTTGTTAGCCTATCAGATGGATACCACAAATCCACACTTGATTCTGTAATTTAGACAGAAGAATTAATATGGTTCAACACTACATTCAGATGCTTACGGGTTAATGATAAGCTTCAAATCCCCCTGGATGCAAGAGCATCAACTCTAGGGACAAGCTTCTATCAACTAACATATCCAACGTAATCCATATATCAAATTCTACTTCTAACATCGCAATTGACATCCAAAACTGCGGATAACTCATTGGTCACAAAGATATAAACTATGAATTCAACTAAATGAATTCTATCCAGGAAATTAAAAATTGGTATTAAAAAATTATTTTCTAGGATTACTCAAATCCTAATTGTGAAATACATTCTCTGATCACACTTACTTCCACTGATGTCCACTCTTCTTCCATCCCTTGAATTTTTAGTTTCCTGAAAATCTTTCAACTAAGGTATCAAGAAGATCTAATGACATAAGCAAATGTTAAAAAAAAAATGAATTACTGTAGGAAAAAATTTTGAAACAATATTTGGCTCTGATACCAATATAAAGACCCCAAAGGATTGCCCCTAAGATGAGGATAGAAGAACACATTAAGAGAGACTATGGAGCCAAACCGCCCAACCAATCCTAGATCTAGCCCCCAAGTCATGCCAAGTAAAGCAAGAGGAGAAGAGAGAACCTGGTAACCTAAACCCAATATGTCGACGGGAGAATCCTCACCTCATTATATAGAGAGTAGAGTCTTGTGCATGTAACCATGCAATCTCCATGCAGGTCAACTATAAATAGATCACATCTCTTCATGCAGTCCTTCTGCCTATATCTGTCACACAGACATGCAATACTTCATATGTCTCAATTAGAGTGTCTGGGTCCTCTCAAGGTAATTAGTCACAAACAGGCCTTGACATGGAATTAAATCATGGCGTGACCATTAATCTCGAGTACTGGAGGACCGGTCTACCATATTAGGACTATTCCAGGTCCTTAACCGAATATGGCCATAACAATTGGAATTCCTAATCTCGGAGAGACGATTCATGACAAGGGCACGAATTATGATGCCAAGTATTTTACCAAGTTTCTGATAGAGGACGACAAAACTATTGCCCAAACCAATGACGGGATCACCATCCGCCTCCTCACAGATCCCCATCTCCGGGCAGCATCAGAAATTCTCGTCACCATGGTTGAAGTCCATACTGCCAAGATGGATCGCATACCACCAAGCAATCTCTTCTCCTTGACCATCACTATGGACAAACCCACTCAGAACTACAAGCTAAGAAGATATCAGAGAAGTTGTGCAGGGCCCTAAAAGCCAGGAAACCAATTACCAAGTGTGGATATCTCCTCCACATGTTGGTCACCAAACAGTTGGGATCTCGAGCGGCTGTTGCCATCAAAGAGCTCGAGGAAATCTATCCAAGCACCAAGAAGCGAGCCATCCCACAACTGACAGCAGAACCCATTTCACCAGCACCACCAACTAAGAAGCAGAAAGGGAAGGCGGTCAGCACGGAAGCCGACGTACCTAAAGAAATTTTATCCAGTGACATCGGGGGTGAATATGCTGAATCTGGAGGGAGCCTTAAACCCTCTCAGGTCCCAAAGGAGGTCCTGGCGCAGCAGGAGGCCTTACTCCACCAAGACCAACAATGCCGACAAGTAGTAACAGCAACAGCAGGCAGCTCAGTTGATACAGACACTTCTGGTTTAGATCATGTGGACGTAATTTTGTCCACAGCCCAGCACCCAAAAACCTTTGAATTCTTCCATAAATGCCACTAGGCCGCAATTATCCGCAAAATATCTAACGTCACGATCAGGATTGCCATGGTGCTTCTGGTAGAATACTCGGCAGTTGGTGACCATGTCTTCGGCTAAGTTGCCGGTATCGATGCCTGTGAGCTTGGGGCAAAATATTCTATTCTTGACCGTGGTGGCGGGAAACGGTTCTTGCCTCGCTACTGGATAGTAATAAGGATTTGTACGCATGTAGGAGGGAGCTTCGATATACCATGTCATTGAGATCTTACTTTGCAGGAAGAGCTGATGACGCCAGAGAGGTTGTGGATCCAGGAGTTTGACTGCTTCTTTATGTGTTTGACTCTGGTCCAAATCTGGCAATATGTAGCCACCTCGCTCTTTTGTTGTTGGATATTTCTTGGCAATCTCCTGAGAGGCGTGCAACTCCTTGTTCGGTTCTATGGGCATGATTCTGTGCTGGATGGTTGGTGCTTCAGAGGCAATCTCGTGTTGAATTTGGGGATCGGGTTCAGGAGAGAGAGGAAGCGAGGGGATCGCTTCAGCAATTCTTTGTGACTCAAGAGAAAATTGCCGTGGAATGAATGGGGGGTTAGTGGAGTCGAGAGGGTTAGAAGCGGTGGAAGGAAAAAGATAATGTTGGGAGCTGGTACCCCAGAGCCTGATGGATTGGTTGGTGCTTGAGCTCATTGCCCCAGGGATTGGCCTTGAAATGAGGAGCCTTGAGTTGCAGGAGGAGGCTGTTGGAATCCTGCTCCATTTCCACCATCTGGTCCATCAAAGTGGTGTCCCGAATCATGGAATTGGGCATGCTCTGCATGAACCGATGGTGTCGACTGGACAACGGCCTTTAAGAGTTCTTCCAAGGTGGCTATGTGTTGGTTCAGGGCCTCGACGGAAGCAAGGTATGATTGTTGTAATTTTGAGTGCTACTCCGTCGTGGCTTTCAACTTTGGGCCAGCGTTTGATAGGCCACCACTAGAATGGCAGCACCATCGTCGAATTGCCTCATAGTATATTGTCCCCATGGGTGCCGAATAGATTGTATTGCAGCTCATTCACCAACCATACCGCTTTTTGGGCTGCAAGGGGTAACTGCTCCCACAATGTCAGGGAGGGTGCGTGTGTAGTTAGGATACGACATTGGGTTAAAGGGTAGAAAATCAGGAGCATGGTTAGATGGAGATGTATGAAAGTCAGGTGGAGGTGATTGATGATTGATGGGTGAAAGAGGTAGGGAGATATTACGTGGTGGAGATGTGTGGATTGGGTTAGTGATGACGGCGGTTGATAGAAGTGCGGTTAGTAATCGTAATGCAAAATCATCTATGTTGATTGTGGAGTCAAGTAGGGTGGAGATTTGTATAGATGAGGGCTTTTGTGAAATTGTGGAAGTGAAGCCCGTGTTGAAAGTTAGTGAGGGTGAGGAGGTGGCAGTAAATGGCGGGGGTGGTGGTGGGAGTGTGAGAGCAAGTGAGGGAGATGGGGTTATGGAGGTTGCCTGTGTGGACGGAACCACGCCCATAGGATTAGAGCCAGAAGTGTCTGCCGCCACTGAGCTGCCTGCTGCTTGCCTACGTTGTTGGGCCTAGTGGAGTAAGGCCACCTGCTACTCTAGGACCTCCTTTGGGGGCTGAGAGGGTTTAAAGCTCCTTCCGGATTCAACATACTTAACCCCGATGTCGCTGGATAGAATGTGGAGAGGGACATCGGCTTCTGTGCTGATCACCTTCCTTTTCTGCTTCTTAGTAGGTGGGGCTGGTGAGACTGGTTCTGCTGTCGGCTGGGGGGTGGCTCGCTTTTTTGTGCTTGGATAGAGATCATCCAGCTCCTTGATGGCAGCAGCCGTCCTAGACCCCAACTATTTGGTGACCAACATGTGGAGGAGATATCCACATTTGGTAGTTGGTTTTCTAGCTTTCAAAGCAGAGACAGCTTCTCTGCTACCTTCTCAGCCCACTTGTAATTTTGAGTGGGATCGTCCATGGTGAGAGTCAAAGAGAAGAGGTCGCTTGGTGGTATGTGATCCATCTTGGCAATATGCACTTCAACCATGGTGACGAGGATTTCTGAGAGATAAGTCGTTGTACTTGGAAGTATTTGGCTTATGTGACAACTATACATAGTATATATGGTCAACTAATTAGAGAATGTTGACGCGGACGAGGACGAGGACGTCACTTCACATTTTACGTGAAGTGGCTTTCTCTCATATCACATTTTTGGGAAGTGGCTAGGAACGTTCCTCGTTGAAAATAGATGATTGTTGAGATTTTTCTCTCTCTTCAAGATTTTGCAAAAAAGTCGACAGTGCCTTAAAAAAGTCGACAGTGCCCTTAAAAAGGCGAAGGTGCCCTTTAAAAAATGAAGGTGTCTTTAAAACAGTTTAACTTCTTCAAAATAGTTGAAAGGAAGAAGCTGAAGGAAAGTGTCGCATTTTTTGGAAAAGTGCGAAAAAGCCGACACTGTCACAAAATGCCGACACTATTAAAAATAGTTGAACTATTGAAGTATGTTGAAGTATCGCATTTTGGAAAAAGCAAACACTGTCGCATTTCGAAAAAAGATGACACTATGAAAAAACATAGTTCATTTCTACAGACTATTGCGACACAGTTACGAATAGAGTCACAATTGATCTAGAGCTAAGCTATGAAAGTAGCACATAAGCAAGACTTAGCCCTAGAAAGCAAGAAAGAGAGAGATTAAGGAGGCTAAAGAGAGAGATCAATATCATCAGTTGAATAACAAATGACACAATTTTCCTACTTATAGCCAAGAGGAAGCCCTAAAAGGAAGCTTCCGGTGGCTAGGGCCCAACTGGGAGGGATAATAGTGCGCCCTCCAAGAAGGCCCCCACTCTCCAATAATATGTCCAAATGGCCTAATAATGAATAATAAGGCCAAAGGCCAACCATATAGTCTAAGTGTCACTAATGAATGAAAAGGGCCCAAGGCCTGCTTATGCATAAAGTAAAGTAAATGTAAATGGACGCGACGAATGTAATGAGCCCAGTCCATAACTCTCCCCGACACAAAAGAAAGACCCAACTGCTGAAAAGAAACTGGATCAAACAGTAGCAAGCCCTGGTGCATCAACAATTAGAGCAACATCTGATGTAGAGGAATCAACAAGTGCAGCAAGAGCACGATCCTGATCCGCAAGTGATGGTGTATGATAAGGGACATCAATAGGCTCCCATGTGGCCTCCTCAACAAGACGACCATCCAACTGGACCAAAACCTGAATCTGCCGGCAGCGTTGACTATGGTGAAGACGAACCTAGTGAATGGCAGCTGGTAAGAAAGGGAATAACTCAGGATCAACATCATGGTGATGAAGGGAACATCTCGGCCGCATCATCTGAAACCAAGCAAATGGAACAACCAGGAATGCCAAGGAACCAGAAGAAGATCAAGCAGTAACCAGAAATGCCAAGATATTCGTAATGCCCAAGATAGTAGAGGATCAATCCAAAAGATAGGAACATCATACCAAGGTATCCAAAAAGCCCGAGAAGGTAAAAGTGCATCAACAATGGGAAGCCAATAAGGAAACTGGAAAAGAGATGGACACTCATCATGAATTGTTGCGTCATACACGTAACCATCAACCATATGTGCAAACTCAGTGATATAGGTGCCCCAAGAAAAGATAGCAGCATCGGAAGACCAGCACCAAGGAGTAGGAACATAAGCAGGATGACAGGCACGTTGTAATAGCATGGAAAAGAAAGCGATATGCCAAGAAACATGGAGCATAAAGAGATCATCCTGACAAAGGATAGCTAAAATGGAGAAATGTGCACCAGCATGGTCAAAAACCCAAGGTATCCATAAGGCCCATGAATGAGATCTAATAAGTTCCCATCAGAGGAACATGAATAGGTAGCAAGTTGTACCCTATCACGAAAGTCTCAAGCAAAGTGTGGCTCATGAACTGGCGGACATGGAAAGAAACCAGGAGGTGGGTTAGGTGGAATGAATGGTCCAACACCAGGCTGGCTAGCAGAAGAAGATGGAAATTCAAATGGAGGGGGAGTCCCAAATGAAGGAAAGACGGGAGCTTTTCTAGGACCATGAGGTTGTAAAGAATCAATCTGTGACAACATATCGAAGCGAAAAATGAGACCAGAAAGGGTATTATCCATGTGCCGAAACTGATCGGATAAGTTTTCCTGAACAGTTTCACTCGGTGTAGGTGAATGTGCCATAATGATAGTGGAAGGAATAGACGAAAACTTGAGGGAGCAGACTTTTGTTGTCACCCCAAATTAGTCTATTAAGGCCAATATTATCACAACTAAAAAAGGGCAACAATTAGCAAATGGAAAAATGAAGGCTGTAAAAATGTGCTGGACAGCCAAGAGGGAAATGTCAAATTGGAATATTAAACGGAGTCGGAATTCCGTGAAATGTGGTTGAGGATGGGCGCTGGAGAGCTTTTTGATAAACTATGAAAGATGGCTAGAAACGGATAAAATAAAAGGCGAAAGTGACAAGTCAGAAGGGCTGGGGCAGCAATGAATAGGCTGCAGGATTTTGGCAATTTGGAATAGCAAACGATTACAGAATTGGGTGATTTTTGGATAAGGATGGGCGTTGGACAGGCTAGGAAATAATTGTGGAAGATGGATGCAAACTGGGAAAATGTTGGATGAGACAAATCGGAAGGCAGGGACAGTGATGGAAAGGAAGGAGGAGGAGCGTTGGGCAGCAAGGAAGAGAGGGAGCAAAGTAAGGGGAAGCGCTTGGTATGAAGGAGTACAAGGAGCAGTGATGGAGTAGGGCTGTCAAGGTAGCAATGGAGCTGTAGGAGTAGCGATGGAGCAGGGCAATAGGACAGCGATGGAGCTATAGGGATAACGATGGAGGAGCAGGGCAAGACAACAATGGAGCAGGGCAATAGGGCAACGATGGAGCTGTAGGGGTAGCGATGGAGGAGCAGGGCAAGACAGCGGTGGAGCAGGGCAATAGGGCAGCAATGGAGCTGTAGGGGTAGCGATGGAGGAGCAGGACAGGGCAGCGATGGAGGTGAGGAAATTTTTTTTTCCAAGATTATGCTCAGGAAAGTGCTTTGATACCAAGTTACGAATAGAGCCACAACTGATCTAGAGCTAAGCTATGAAAGCAGCACATAAGCAAGACTTAGCCCTAGAAAGCAGGAAAGAGAAAGATTAAGGAGGCTAAAGAGAGAGATCAATATCATCAGTTGAATAATAAATGACACAGTTTCCTTACTTATAGGAAGTCCTAAAAGGAAGCTTCTGGTGGCTAGGGCCCAACTAGGAGAGATAATAGTGCGCCCTCCAAGAAAGCCCCCACTCTGTCCAAATGGCCTAATAATGAATAATAAGGCCAAAGGCCAACCATATAGTCTAAGTGTCACTAATGAATAAAAAGGACCCAAGGCCTACTTATGCATAAAGTAAAGCAAATATAAATGGACGCGGCGAACATAATGAGCTCAGTCCATAACTGACACTTAGTGTATTTCTGCAGATTGTTGTGACACTTAGTGTATTTCTGTGGACTGTTGCGACACTTAGTGTATTTCTACAGAGTTGTTCTAAATGCTAATTCGTGAAAGTTCTTGAAAATGGCCAAGTCTTCAATGATCTTCAAATTATTGAACTTAACATCTGAACTTGAAATATGATAGGATTGGTTACCCTTTGCTGGAGATCAGCCGGAAGCCCATTGTAGACGTTCTTTAAATAATTTGGCTGTCTAAGTTATGATTTCTGCAAGTATCAGATGAGCAGACATCGAACCCAAGTTCGTTTCACCTGACCCTAGATCAACGATCAATAAATGTGTAGGAAGAATCTTGAAATAGAAATTAGTCATTCACCAGGGAGACAACTGTGGACTTAATTTCCAACAAGTATCATGTACAGATCAAATGATGATGAGCATAAGACAATTGCGGATAGAAACCGCATATTCTAAGTTATCTCTGAGGAACTGAAAACTCTATCTGATGATGCACTTCCGCTGATAAGCAGTAAGCACAAATAGCAATACTCTAATTGAACTCTGAAAGAAAAGCTAAGCTAGAAAGTTGAGCAAGAGTTAGAAGAGCTATAGATGATCAGCTATTTATACTAAGAAAATAACGCACATCCAGTAGGACAACTAATGAGGTCATAGATTGTAATAGCCAATTGGCCATAATGTGCTGCAATTTATCCAGTTAGGACTTCCCAGAAGTTTACTTGCTAAATGGTTAGGACAAGTCTTTAGCTTCAATTCAAGTGAAACAATTAACTATCTTTCATCGACATGGCCGAAGTCTTCGACTTTGGTTGGGGACGTCGATATTGTGAAAGATTCAACTAGTTTCATCACATTTTGCAATATTTTCATATTTGGCATATCGAGGCCAAAACTTATTTTAGACTTAGAGGTTGACTTTTCAAAGTTCATTAGTCTAAATTTCATTTGAATAGACACTTTTTGAAAGTTTGGGAAAGTTAGAATGCGAGTTTGAGTAGATTCAATTTGAATAGTTGGGTACATTGAATCTGGACCCAAAATTAGTAGGGTTAGCATTTTGGTGGGAAAGCCAAGTGGTCAAATAGGGTTTGGACCTATTATAAAAGGATGTAACTCGTGGAGAGAGTAATCTTCTCTCTTCTCTATCTCATTTCATGCTTATACATGGTTCTCTTGGGTTCTACTATCCATTGGTGCACTATCTTGGTGATTGCTTGCAATTCTATGTGTAGAATGATCTATATTTGTTATTTTTGGATCCACACGTGTGAAATACAGTATCTTGCTAGTTTTGTACGGACAGCAACAGTACATCATCATTTCATTCAAGTTTGATCAAGTTCTATTGGCGTTTGCATCTCAAATTGTGTGTAGATGCTGATTTTTCTACATTGGTGAGATTGGTAGTGTATTTCTCTTTCTAACCAAAGATCATTCAAGTAGATTGGATCTTAAGGATCTGAAATCTTTCACATGGTATCAAATCTTGTGTTTCAGGTTATGAAGGAAGAAATCAGATCTATCAATGATTTGGTGAAGATATCAAGTCTAGAGCATGCTAGAGAGGATTCTACACCAAAATCGGATTTTTTGCTTTTGTAGATTGGATCTTTTGTAGATCAAAACACTAATTGGGTCAATATACTTGTTCAATTCCGATTTTTGAATTCACATATTGGATTTGGCCGATTTTTGGATCATTGGTTCAGCCTAAGTGGTGGCTTATAGACTGCATATCAAATTTTCAGCATTTGCATGTAGATTTGGAATAGTCAATTTTTTGTGATTTTGTCAAAACCCTAATTTTGATTGGATCTCTAGATAGTGAGGTTGTTGGTCTTCATTTGAGTGTGTTTCAATCTTAGGAAGTGGCAAAAGTCATTAAATTGAGGATAGATCATAGGTTGGTCAAGATTCCAAGATTCTATGTGTTGATTTGCTTGGATAAGTGCTAGAAGAGAATTTGTGAGATAGTTTCAAATCTTGGTGATTTCTTTTGAAAGCATTTGTTGTTGTTCAAAGGAGTGCTTTGTGCATTGAAGCAGGTTGAAAGAGAAGATCAGGTCATTGCTACATGGCAACCTCAATTGGAGTCATGTTGGAAGCCAATGATAGGCTTACCTCAAGTAACTATTCATTGTGGAAAGTGAGGATGGAGTCACTTCTTGAGATGAATGATGTTTTGTATATTTTTGTAGGTCTGGAGGAGAGACCAGCAACACAACAAGATCAATTGAGGTATGACAAGAGGGCCAAGAAGGCTCTACACATGATAAAGATGAATGTTACCAATGAACTTCTCAAGGAAGTTGGTAAGTGCACATCATCTTTGGAAGCTTGGAATTCATTGAAGAAGCTTTATGAATCCAAGTCTGCTTCTAGAGTGCTGACTCTAAGAAGGCAAATCTTTTCTTGTTTGCAAAAGAATGAAGAAAGTCCCAGTAATTTTTTTTTGAGAATGAAAGCATTGAATGATGAGTTAGCTTGCATAGATGAAAGCATTAAGGAAGGAGAGCTTATTCACTGTTGGATGCTCATGCTAACATTGTTCAAAGTATTGCTATTCAAAAGACTTTGCCAAGTCTGATGGATCTTCAAGAGATCTTAATCAATGAGGAATATAGGCTTCAAGCAAGAGGTGGATCTACATCGACACTTCAAGAGGATGCTATGTTCACAAAGGGCAAATTCAAGGCCAAAACCAAAAGTAAGTGGTCTAAAGGGCAAGATCAAGTGGATGCTTCTTCAAGTGGCAAAAAGAAGGACAGATCAAAGCTCAAGTGCTTCTATTGTGGCATCAAATGACACTTTGCAAGTGAGTGCTACAAGAAGAAGAGAGATCAAGGAGACAAGCAAGGTAATCTTACTCTTGATGAGGATGGTTTGGATGTTCAAGATGCAAATGATGATGCTTTTGTGATGTCTTCATGTATTCTTGCTAATGATGGAGATCTAGATCCTTGGTGGATTGATAGTAGAGCAAGTTCACACATGACCTTTCACAAAGAGTACTTCACTTCTTTGTTGGCATACGGAGATGACAAGAGGGTGATCTACATGGCCAATGATGGTGAGTGTGCAATCAAAGGGATTTGCACAGTTCCTATTTCTCTCTCTACAAATAGGAATGTTCATTTGGAGGATGTCTTGTCTATTCCATCTATTACCAAGAATTTGCTTAGTGTGAGTCAAATTCTAAGTAAGGGCCTCAAGGTGGAGTTTGATGGAGATGTTTGTTTGATCAAAAGGAAGGATGTCTTGATTGGAAAAGGTAAAAGGCAAGGGAAGTTGTTCAAACTTCATGCTTGTGTTATTGCTAACCAAGTTGGATGTGTTGCAAGGGAGCAAATTTCTATTCAAGAGGTTTGGCACAAAAGGATGGGACACCTCAACTACAAGTCATTGGAGGTAATGGCAAGGAAGAAGGTTGTGATTGGTCTTCCAAGTTCCTTAAGTAATGACAAGCATGTTTGTGAGTCTTGTGCTTTGTCTAAGTCACATAGACTAGCTTATACTAGATCTATTTCTAGATCTACAAAGCCTTTTCAACTTGTACATTCGGATATTCATGGATTTACTACAATTAGCAATAGTGGAGCTAAGATGTATGTAACATTCATTGATGATTTTAGTAGATTTTGTTGGATCTATCTACTAAAGAGTAAGGATGAAGTGTATGATGCCTTTGTCAAGTTCAAGAATGCAAGGGAGAACCAATTTTCCACAAAGATCAAGTGCTTGAGAGGTGACAATGGTGGTGAGTACATATCTAACAAGTTCAAGGCCTTTTGTGATGAGCATGGGATCAAGAGGGAGTATACAACATCAAGGACCCCACAACAAAATGGAGTGACTGTAAGGAAAAATAGGACTTTATGTGAAAGTGCTAAAGCTACGAGGTTAAGTGCTAATCTTGACAAATCATTTTGGGATCAAGCTTTGTTGTGTGCCAATTTCTTGTGCAATAGGTGGCCGAGTGCTATTTTGGATGGAAGGGGGGGAGGCCGAGTGTCAACTTTCTAATACCCTTTGGATGCACATGCTATGTCAACATTACTCTTGATGATAGGATCAAGGAGGATCCATCTTCAAGAAGAGGTATTTTTGTTGGATATAGTGAGGTGAGTAAAGCCTACAAGGTTTACATTCCTTCTACTAACAAAGTGATTGTTGGTAGAGATGTCATTTTTTATGAGGGGAATATTTCAAAGGTGTCTTCAAGCATGATTGATGGTAAAGTGGATGGATCTAACATTCTTGATGTTGATGAGAAGGATCTTACTTTGGATGGTGGTGATGATGGACCTTCATCAAGTCAAAAGCCAAGGAGAACATCAAGAGAAAGACAAGTACCTTCAAGGCTCACATATGATCAAAAGGGTAAGCAAATAGTTTTTGGAAATTATGTTGCTTTCCTAACCTTTTTGGATGAGCCTACAAATGTAGATCAAGCAAGGAAAGAAGAGGAGTGGATCCGATCAGGATCTCAAGTATCGAGCTCTTATAAAGAGTGGAACATCTTTTGAAGGATCTTCTTGTGTACATGGAGCTATGCAAGTGGATGGATGTTATCTTGCTGTAAAATCAAATATTGGATCTTGAAAACAAAGTTTGTTCAATGACTTTGATGATTAAGTTGAAGATCAAGAAGTTGATCTCAAAGCACTTCAACTAGTCAAAAGGGAAGGTGGCAATTTGGAGCTAGTCAAGAGCATCAAAGGAGAGGTAATTGGCAAAGATGTTATGGATCTGTTTTTGAGGGGGGATGTGTGCAAATTGTCAAGATATGATAAAACTAGCTACATTGGTGAGCATTGTTTTGATGTTGGATTCGTACTAGCATTCTTGGCTGGTTTTGCTGATGGAAATGAAGCTATTTGAGGTTCATTATGTCACTCATTCATGGTCAAGTCATTAAGTGATGATGGCATCTTATGGCAAGATGAAGATGGAGGCTCATTCATGGAGTATCATGGTGGATACAAGGCAACAAATGACAAAGGAGGAGGAGATATGCAAGCAAAAGTTGATCACTCACATTTATTGTTTGTTTGCTGTATTTCTCCAAAGAGTTCAGAGTTAGAGGCATGGTGGAATCATTTCATTTACATTCTATTTGATTCTTCATGTTCTAGTTACATCTTGATATGTAAAATTGATGTAAGAAATAGTGAAGCATCCCGAGTGGACACTATTCTCTATATCAATTATGGTTGTTTCTATTTTGAGCATTACATGATCATTGAAAGGAGATCTATTGTTAGAAAGAAGATCATTCTTATGATGGATCAAAGTTCTATTGTCAAAAACTATGCTACGAGCAAGCATATTGAGATACAATATCAATTAGTGAGGGAGTGAGTCTTTTGCAAAGGAGGTGGAGCTTCAACGTGTGTCTTCAAGGGAATGTGTAGATGATATTTTCACCAAAGCAATGGGAAAAGACTTGTTCATGAAGCATAGGACTTCACTTGGAGTATTATCAAAATCTATGCTAAAATTAGTTGAAGAGGGAGTGTGAAAGATTCAACTAGTTTCATCACATTTTGCAATATTTCCATATTTGGCATATCGAGGCCAAAACTTGTTTTAGACTTAGAGGTTGACTTTTCAAAGTTCATTAGTCTAGATTTCATTTGAATAAACACTTTTTGAAAGTGTGGGAAAGTTAGAATGCGAGTTTGAGTATATTCAATTTGAATACTTGGGTACATTGAATCTAGACCCAAAATTAGTAGGGTTAGTATTTTGGTGGGAAAGCCAAGTGGTCAAATAGGGTTTGGACCTGCTATAAAAGGATGTAACTCGTGGAGAGAGTAATCTTCTCTCTTCTCTATCTCATTTCATGCTTATACATGGTTCTCTTGGGTTCTACTATCCATTGGTACACTATCTTGGTGATTGCTTGCAATTCTATGTGTAGAATGATCTATATTTGTTATTTTTGGATCCACACGTGTGAAATACAGTAGCTTGCTGGTTTTGTACGGACAGCAACAGTACATAATCATTTCATTCAAGTTTGATCAAGTTCTATTTGCGTTTGCATCTCAAATTGCGTGTAGGTGCTGATTTTTCTACATTGGTGAGATTGGTAGTGTATTTCTCTTTCTAACCACAGATCATTCAAGTAGATTGAATCTTAAGGATCTGAAATCTTTCACAGATTTGTCGGATGATATTTGATATGTCTGAGCCATTCCTGAGTACTTCTACAGACAATGTAGAAACACGAGCAAAACTACAGAACTAGATAATAGAGTGGATGAAACTTAAGAGATCAATTATTCGGTTGAACCACTCAGATGATGGAATAATTCAATACTCAAATAGTAGAATAATCTAACACTCCCCTCTTAATCTGAATCCATGAATGTTTTGACCTTCAAACTTAGTTCTGCACAAAAATTTTTGTGTGCATCCAAGCTTAGAAAAAATATTCATTGTCATATCTTGCGTTCGACAGCAGTACTACAATTCAACGTCTTTGTCAAAAACTTTGCTTCTGACATAGTGATACTTAATTTCAATGTGCTTACTCCTAGAATGAAATCTAGGGTTGGTTGATAAAGAAATGGCACTTTGATTATGACAAAATAAAGTTGTTGAAGCATATTGATTCAGATTGAGATCTGAAAGTAAGTTTCCAACCATATTGCTTCCTTTGTAGCTTGAGAGGCTGCGATATACTCTGATTCAGTGGAAGATAGCGCTATCAAAAGTTTGCTTGCAATTGTTTCATGAAATAGTATTATTGTTGAGGAAAAATGTAAATCCAGAAGTGGATTTACAAGTGTCTACAAATCCTGCCCAACTTGCTGTGAAGAATTACCAAACATTGGCAAATCTAGCTTGATCAAAAACCATGTAGAATAGTGTAAATTGTGTACACGAGTGGGTCCCACACATGTGAGGCCATGATGCCACATGGGAAACCCATCCTAATGTAGGTTAGGTCAAGTCAAGAGAGTTGGTCATGTCTATTTGGTGGTCATCCCTACTTTATAGGACCTACACCTAAGTTTAAGGTAAAAATTTGACCAACTAGCTACCTACCAAGCATAACTCTAGGAAATAGACTAGGGTTTCATTTTAGGTCAAGGAGAGTGAGTTAACTTCCTTAATACATGCTGGAAATCCACCTAACTTCAAGAAGGAAGTCGAATTTGCTATGTATTCCCTCTCTCCATAGTGAGAAGATAGAAAATTTCTGGAGCTCATTGGCAATCTCAAGCTAGTTCACCATATACATTGAGTTTTTGTGATCCAAACGAAACCAAATCAATTTCTACTTGTTTCTCAGGTTGAAGGCCGTACTACAGCCTGTAGTACACACGTGTGGGCTCGGATTTCAATGTTTATCAATGCTTTTGATTGTTAATGCTTGTTGTTTGTCAAATTGCCAATCTAGATCAACTTCTTTGTGTCTAGTTTTTTGATAGATTGTTAAGCAAGCATCCAATCACTCTTGTGGATCTTTTGTAGATCCATTTATGGTCCTAAAGTACAGTACTTTCACACTTGCATCTGAATAACCACTGAGAAAATTGAGTTTGTCATTGTCGACTGCTCCATAACAAATGCAAAAGTTCATAGTAGCTCGAAGATATCTCAAATCTTTGATTAGAGCCTTCCAATGTATAATATCTGGATTGGTCATAAATTGACATGCTCGAGCAGATTGCTTAAAGCCATAAAGTGCTTTATGGAGTTTACACACATGATTGTGTTTACCTTCGATATTGTAACCTTCATGTTGCACCATGTAAATGTCATCTTCGATAACTCCATTAAGATATGTTGTCTGTACATCCATTTGATGTATTTCCAAATTTGTAGCAGCAAATGACAATAGAATTCGCATAGAAGAATGTTTAACTACTGGACTGAAAGTCTCAGTGTAGTCGACGTTGTGTACCTGAGAGAATCCTTTGGCAACAAGTCGAGCCTTTCTTCGGTTGATAATTCCATCTACCTTGTACTTGATTTTGAATAACCATTTGCAATCGATTACATTTCTAATGGCAAGTAATTCGACAATAGTCCATGTCTGGTTCTTGATAAGAGATGAATACTCTTTATCCATAACTTCTTTCTAGAGATCGAAATCGGGCTAACTGGGTGTCTCTTCAACAATCGTCGACTCTTGGACAAGGTAGGCTCTAGACTCATCGATATACTTGATAGGTGGTCTGTTGACTCTTGTTGATCTTTTAAGAATTGAGTCAAGTTGTTAATTTTCATTATCTTCTTCGGATTCGATACTGATAAGCTGTTTATCGAGAGTAGACGAGCTAGGACCTTCAATAGAAATAGTTGACTTGGGAACTGGAAAGTTTATAATTCAGGAGAGTTCGATAGTTTGACTATATGAGCTTTGCCTTTACCTTTGAGGTCGATAAACTGATCTTTGATGAAGATGACATCTCGGCTAGTGAATATCTTCAACTCGATAGGATCATACAACTTATAAGCTTTATCTGAAGTAGTGTAGTTGATGAAAATCGATTTGATACTCTGGAAGTCGAGCTTCTTCCCTAGATCATGCGAAATTTGTGCATATGCGATATATTCAAAAACTTGCAAGTTCGATAAAGAAGGTTTGGAGTTTATCCAAACTTCATATGGTGTTTTCTCTAAGAGACCTTTAGTAGGACATCTGTTCTAAATATATACCAAAAACGTAGCTATGACAGACAAGGAGGTCAACTTTGGTGGTTGGATAGTCGAGATCAAGTGTTATGGATTGTCTGGACATGTTCGATACAAATGCATGATTCAAGTGTCCTAATCTTTGATGCCATAGTAATGCTTTATTGAAAAGAACACAGGTTTTCAAGGCTTGACTAGTGTCAGAATAACAATGTGCCAATCTTTATAAGTATCCATGTCTCTTGCCGAATGCAAGGATCTTATTTGTCCTATCAATAATTCGGCATTGATCAAACTTGAGCTCTACCCTATGACCTAAATCAGTGATTCTACTTACTGACAAGAGATTCGTAGAGAGTTTAGGTACATACAAAACATTTGATAGTAGTTTGATTTGATCATGCTAGAATTTCAATCTTACAGTGCCTTCACCTTCGATAGTGTGTGCACTATCACCACCAATATATTATTTTGTACTATAAGGTGTATAGGAGTGAAAGTGCTCACAATGACTGGTCATATGTTGACTAGCTATCCAGGAAACCAAGAATTATTTGATAGGAATTTTTGGTCTTTGACCATAAATGCTCCTTCATCCACGTCGAGTTCGAGAGGTGTTGTGACTGCATTCGCCTGTTGATAATGTTGCTTGTTGGCATTCTTTCTTTTAGTACCCTGAAATCTTGGATCTCATGATTAGTGCACTTACAATACTTACAGGACATCTTCTTTTACGACTGTGGATTTGATAATTGTCCTTGACTATGCGTCAATTTCTGATTTGATGCGGACTGCTTAAAGCTTTTCTGCTTTTGTTGTTTTGAGCCTTTGTTGACATATAGAGCATGAGTCGACGAAATGTCTTGACTTCTTCGATTATCTTCTTGCAACAACATAGTGATAACTCTAGTAGGAGTAAATAGTGTGTCGATATGATAATCACCCAGTTCTCATATGTAGAGGGCAAGCTTGAAAGCAATGTCATGATTGCGTCTTGATCGTCTTTGATCGATCTGACAGCGACCATCTGTTGCAAGAGATTCTTAAACTGGTTAATGTGATTCTGAAGTACGACATCTTGAGAGTGAAGAATTTTCTTCGTAGACGTAACTTATAAGTTACGCCCCTCACTTCATATAGTGAGCTCAAGATGTCCCATACTTCTTTCGAAGTTTGAGCTTCATATATGTGGCCAATCTGAGTGTATGATATATTGAGAATAATAAGCGCGAAAGCTATACAATCCTTCGACTTTCACTTTGATTCGGTTGTGTCGTCTTCAAGCTTCACTTCGGTACCTGTGACAACATCCCACAACTTGTTGGCGATTAGCAAGGTCTTCATCTTAAATTTCCACAGATAGTAATTGAATCCATTCGGCTTGTCTGCGATAAAATTGGCTTTACTTTGAGTGATCTTAATGGGAAATCCTTGTGCGAGAGCGATCTGAAGACCATTGGTTAGTAATTACAGTGATGGTAATGTTAACGGGTGAAACCATTGGTTAATTTGTTCAAGGTATTTGGAGAGATTATGAAATATAGACCCGGATCCCTGAATGGTATCTCATAAATTCCAGGTCAAAAACCCTTCAAAACTATTTCTCACCTTTTTAAGAATTATTACTTCTTTTGAATTTCTCAATATGGACCTCAGATTAAAATTCATATGATCCTTCTAGCATGAAAATTATTTCTTTTCAACGCCTCATAGTTTTTTAAGGGCACATTACTTACACCCTGAGACAAATCTTGCATAGAGAGCAATGTGGCTTGTTGAATAGCGCTATTCTCTTCTTTGTCTCTTTTTTGGCCTTTTTTTCAACTAATCTAATAAGTGGTTCAGTCGATTTTCTCTTATCTTGTGTACGTCTCAACATTGTCAAATTCCTTTGTGAGTTCTTTGTTCAGGTCGCTCATATGATAAATCAGCTCCATGTCAGTGAATAGAGACTCTATGATCAACTAATTTTTCCTGGATGTGAGCACCTTATGTAGTTCATCTAATAACAACGTGCTCCAATCCAATGTATATTCTCCATTTTCTTGCACAGTGGTTTTTGTTAAATATATCAAAAACTATAAAAGAATACAACTCTTCTGATGTGCTAAACTCGGGATAGTTGACCACTACCCTTGTCATAGCTTTGATTGTTGTTGCTTAAGGCATAGAAGATAATGTTATCATTCATTTTCCATCCCTTGATTGCCTGATTGATGAATTTCAACATGTTGGTGAGTTTAATGTTGTGGGTTGGCATGCTAACACTACCACTAACTGTATTGATTTTTTTCTAAGGTTTTTGTTCAGTGGATGCATAATATGTTATCTTGAGGAATATTAACTATAATCGTTTCTTTGTGGAGTGGCATGTGTGATGGGCATAAATGATTGAATGTTAGGAAGTTAAAAATGCCCAAATCCACAATTTTCTTAAAAAAGCCTACCATCTTCCTATCATTTCTTGCCATACGTGAACCTAGACTTGAAAATTATTTGAAGGGTGCTAGCCAACAACTCTTATTTTGATAAATGGAATGCAAGATCCCCCATGATGAATGATTTAGAATTGGGGGCAGGGGATCTAGGACTAGAAGATGAGACAAATTTATACTCATGGAACTTAGTGAGGGGTGATCTGTTAGCTTTTCCTGATAATGGATATGGAAAATTTTTGTCATAAAAGATCTCTAATGGCAAGTCTACAAAGTAGAAAACAAGCATATGGGTGCGTGTGAGCAATACTAAAAAAAAAAAATTGTATTAAAAAAATGGCACAAATTGGATTCCACCCTCACTAAATAGTGAATTTTTACGTCAATAGTTAGTCCTTACGTATCCTCCCCCATCCCCTCATTCCCCTTTTGATTTTATTTGAGTCTCAACGTTATTGAATATTATTGAGATTCCATTGTTTTAGTCCCTTGTCTATACATTAATGAAGAATTGTGTGCATTGTAGAAATCTCAAAATCATCGTCACATTTGTTTTGTGCAATAAAAGTGCCAAGTTGTTAAATTTTTCATTGTCTTTGATGGGCAAATTTTTTTGCAATCTGCCTCGATCTAAGTGTTGGATGTGTCACGATTTGTTTATTTGGAATAGATATAATGTTGTAGGATATATATGGCTTAATACTTAGTGTGAAAACAAGATGTTGATAATGAGTAGGTTATAGTTATTAAGATCAATCTCAATGAAATAGTTGGATTTGACTTTATTCTAGTCCATATGGACTAAATCTATTGGTAATCATAAGTTTTAAGCGTTAGAATATGGAACATAAATCTATGATTCCTATATCACTTTTATGGTTACCTAGTTAAGTAGCCTCAACATGGGAGCAATTAGTGTTAAAATTGTAGAATCTAGCTTGTAGATTCTTGCCACATGGCACCATGTTGGTTGACCAAGTGTCACCATTTCATGTACATAGATAAGGATTAGAAGTAAAAGAAGTAAAAGGATTACATAGATAAGGTTCATTGGCATTCCTTGAGCCCCAAGTCGAGTTCCTATAATCTGGAAGTGATGGTGAGATTTGCCACCAATTCCATGAGTCACCAAACTCCACCTACCAAATGGATAGGCATTCTTAGATAAGGCATTGGAGGCTAGGGTTAGGTCTATACCTAATGTTATAAAGCCCTAATCCTCACATCTAATAGATGTTCTTGTGGATTATTGTCACACATTTTGAGGACATTGGGTAGTCTTGAAATTCAAGGGCTTAAGTGATGAATCCCGCATTATCTATGATCATTATATACTGATCTGAAGCTAATACATTACGTTTGTTGCCCACACATGTATCAGGTCCTCATAATGATTACTTGTGTGAGTGAGAGTGTTAATAAAGCAATTGCCAATGTAGGAAGTTTCTAGCATCAATTCTCGATGCTAGTCTTCATGTTTCTTGATGAATGTGCAATCTTCAATGCTTGAATATACTTTGTGGACATTTTTAAATCCTAAGAACATATTTTTTACATTCAGTTGTATGTAGTGGCCCCGCATGTAAGCCACCTATTGAGGCACACCTTCCATAACAACAACCTAAGCCATGCAAGGGTTGTCGTAAGAATTTATTTGCCTACTTCATTCCTTGGTAGTTGAAATCACTTTGCATTTTGCCATCTAGCTTATGAGAGGTCTTGTGTGATGTTTATTGTGATTGCTCACTATGAATCTGTTGTTGGTTGATTTGCAATTTTGCCATTCACTTTGGCAAGGCTGGCGTCGCCCCCCATACTTGTATGCCAATACCATCAAGCCCTTCATCCCTCACATCAAGAGCCGAATCTTGAGACATCCTAGACTATCCTTGTAGCTTTCAAGTCACCTCATCTCAATACTTTGACAATGGTGTTATTTTTCTTTCTTCCAAGAGGAATAAAACTAGAGTTGGTCTCCAAGGAGTAGAGAAATTTTGCTTGTACTCCTCCATAATAAAAAGAGACAAGTCTACCTAGAAAGCAAGCAAGCCACAATTTTCCAACCTCTTGTCGACAATAGCACATTTTTAATCATGCATGCAATGAGGGAAAGAAACTTCTACATCCACTTGTTGAACTAAAAAAAATGGAAGCAAATGTGAAATCCTTGTTCTGGACCACACTTTAAACCCTAGATTGGTCCTCTGATGTTTCCAAGATCACACAATCAACCTTTTTCACGTTTTGGCTTCTACATTAGGGGTGCAATTTCCAATTCTCTCGCAAGTTTTGGTTGGCATTTAAGTGCAATCCCAAACAAAAGAATGGAGTAACTCTTTGTTATATTTAGATTACATAAATTGATACAATCAAGCAATTAATGCTTCTGAATTTCCTTTTGCTTATTTTATGGCATTTTCCTCATATATACTTAATCACATGGCTAGACATCTTAAAAGTACTTTTGTGGAATGCTTGCAAAACTAGGGCATTTCCTCATCTTCGACTTAGTTACAAGACTTAAGCATGCCCCTCTTTCACTCACTCATCCTCATTATGAAATTTCTTTTTGAAACTCCCTTATATCACCTACTAGACATGGAAACTACCTCAATTTCTTATGTAGCCTTGAACGTGTTTTGTAGTTTTAGTTGTAAGCTGGGAACCAGCAGAACAGTTGACAAATATTTTCTTGATCTTTTGGAATAGCTATGCTTATAAGTAGCTAGAATGGGATAAAACCTTGTTAAGAGATGAGCCAATCAATGGGCAGTCCCTTAAGGATACAGAGATAATGGTAGTTGGCAAGATTGCAAAAAAGGTTGAAGCAATGGGGACAGATTTCAGATATCTGGTCACCACATGATCCATTCCGTGATGACCAATGCAAAGTCAGCCTTTTTACACGATTTGAGTTTCAGAAAGATCAACAAGATGAAGGTAGATTGAGAATTATGGGGAAAGAGGTCATTCGACATAAATAAAACTCAATAAGCTTGAAAAAAGTACTCACCATCAACTAGCATAATGCCAAATAAAATCTTAATTGGTCAACGAAGGCATTAATAATCAATATAAAGAGCAGGCCTTTCCACTTGACAAGCAAGCTTACATTATGAATAATCTGCTTTGGCCCATATAGAACCTGTCACCAATGGATGAAAAAATAAGGGAAGACAGCACGAAAATCAATAGAATAAATGACTTGCTATGGATGTGCTCGTCTAAAACGAAACTCTGCAAGCAATGCTATATGGTCAGATGACCATTTAGGAGAAGGAAGAGCTCGGTCTATTGTCAGGATGTCCTCGTCCAATAACTCCAACAATGCCTCAACACCCAGTGAATCCTCTGCATGCCAAACCAGCAAACCATCCGCAATTGAGTCAAAATTGTTCAAGATTGAGTCAGAATAGGACAATTGTTCATAGATTTATCACTATAAAGATAAAAAATCTATACAGAGTAGCCTACTTCAGTACACATTCTTTGAAACAAGCCTAGTATTATTTCAATAAGCATATAGTTGGGTCTACCTGTATAGAATATGTAATCAAGCGTTCCACGAAAATCGCGTTTGAGATTTGTAAACAGAGGTTCATTATTCGAGTCTATGGAATTACGTTGCTTCTCCACATCAGGGCCAGTTCCTGTCAAATAAGCAAAGGACGAGTACGCACTTACCTGTAAAAAAAAAGTTGAAGTCAGCTTCATGTGAGAACAAAAAGACTCCTAATTGGACCTCTAGAGACAAGGACAACCTCAATACACAACACACTTTCAAATTTGCAGTTTATGAGCTACTATTGTACCTCTCCTGTGGTTGGGCACAATTTGCCCAACAATTATTTCGTGAAATCGGGCATTGCAAGTGTGCAAGATTTTGGCATTGAACATTCTCCAGCCTAAATTTTTATAAATTTCAAAGAAGCCAAAAACTTACAAAATATGTGATGTTTAATTCCATCAAACTTGATGATAAGCTACCTACCTACCTATTTCAGGCTACACACCTGTCTCGGGAATAAGGTGATTGCTAGTAGCTCCAAAGGTCTGAAATTATGTGAAATTTAATTTCATCACCTTTTTTACATGTAATTTTCAAGATTTGGGCAAATTCCCGACAATTTCTAGAATTTGGACACTTTGGCTATGTAATTTTATAGAATTGAAGATTGTCATTTTCTTGTTTTGTTGGGCAAAATCCTAAAATTGATTATTTTTCACCCAACCGAATAAGAGATTAGGGTATTTGGTACTTGGACTCGTAAGAGTCTCATCCCACATACATGAGAAATTAGGCTCTAAGACGTAGACATATGAGACTCATTTGAGAGAGGAATGGATTTAGGTGTTTAGCATAGTTAGAGAAGCTTAGCGTCAAAATAGCTTGTAACCATAGATTAGGTTACTCCAAAGCAACTTTGAATTAATCACTCTATCAAACATTTATGAGCTATATATTGAACAGTAAGACAATATTTCTTTATATGTTTGTCAGACGTTGGTCATAAGTATACGAGGTTCTAGTTGTAAAACAAGGTAGGATAGCACAAGTTTATGATTTATTGGTGTTAATAGAATAGATTTATAGTAGATACAGTTAATATGCTAACCCTAGAGAAAACTTTTAAATGGTCTACAAGACCTCAATAAAAGACTTCAAAATGTCACACAATAGGACCTTGCTTGCTTCCTTATTCTTATATATAAAACCTCATTTGTCTGGAGCTTTCTGTTTGAAGCTAGCCAATTTTTTCTTATGTTACCTTAATAGCCACTAGGATTTGGATACAAAAATCTCATCTTGTTGAAGACCTCTACATTGATTGCCTCATCATGCTTCTAGCATGGAAGCATGGTTAAGATCTAGAAAAAAAATCTTGATATATTAATATCATCTATCCCACCCATAAACGTAATTTATGATTGGAAAATCCGCAACATCATTGTCAATGTAAATAGTCTAACTAAGCTAAATGGATTGTTATTACATGTTTTACAATCAGTGATCGTGCAAAGAGTGTTGTTTTCAATTTGGTAAAGCAAGTGCAATCTTTACAAAGAATCCTTAAACCATACCTCAACTTACATAGTTGTGGTGCAATTATAATATATGACAACACCTTTGAGTAGCTTTCTTGAGATTTTAACCATTTCAACTATCATTTCAATGTGATTGGGGACATTTCCCTTTTTGATTCTTACCCGAGCTACTTGTTGTTGTGTACATCAGAAGATTAGGAAGAGTGATGCAAACATAATTTGGCATGCAACACCTTTGTCTCAATAGTATCTTGAAATAATCCTCGTTGTAAATAGAAAAATTTCCCGATTTTGCTAGAGAGGGTTATTGAGTAGTGTGGTGGGTCTGGATGTAGACCTGGAGATATCTTGATCACCATTCTTCTCTACGCAAATGATGTGGTTCCAGTTTCACCTACCCGGGAGGGCCTACAGAGACAGTTGATTGCCTTCATGACTTATGTTCCATATGGGGCCTAGGGGTTACATTGGAAGACCAAAGTTATGGTCTTCAACACTTTTGGGAGCTTCACATTGAGGCAGAAACCCTTTTCAATTGTCAACCACTTGAGATTGTCTCATCCTACACTTGTTTAGGCATACACTTTAGTATGTGAGAGGCAACTTCTATTAGACTTGGAAAGGGTCATGTTTCCCTTGCCCAACTCGAGAGATTTTGTTCCGGTAAGTCTATTAAAGATGCCTCGAGTAAGTGCCAACTTTCTGACATCATTGTCTCCCCTACAGCTTTATATGTTCACGTATGATACCAGCTAAGACCTCAGTTCCACACCAGATCATCCTTACAGAGTTTGCGGTTCCACCCATTTACCTCGTTGTCATTCTCCAACTCATTACTTATATCCAGCGAGCTAGTGAGTTTCAGACCTTTGAGCAGAGATATATGTAAGCTACTCTCATATCATCCCAGCGCTTACATTGTCAAGGATATCAGTTGGCATGGTTCTCTCAAGGTGCTTGCCTCCTTGACACACTTGGCATCTTCATCACTGCCCTCCCCTCAAGTACTCATGACTACATCAGACGAGTCCTCTACAGAGCCTAGCATGGTCGGTTGGGGGGGTCAAATCCGACTTCTATCGACTTCACTTTCTAGAGACAGATGTATCAGAAATCCCACTTCTACCACACTATTTATGTTCCAGGTTATCATATGGTCTTAGATTCATACTAGGGCAGTTTTGTGTCTCTTTGCACCAGATTGGATGGTTTCAGGGTATTCCACGAGAAGATAGGATCTTCCAATTACATTGCATGTAATCTACATTTTACTTTAGTTGCCTGCAAAACTTTGCCACTTGTTTAACCATGTATGTGCGTAGCATTCTATTCCCAGTCAGAATTATACGTCCACAAAATATATAGATTGAGTGAGTGCTTGTTGTACCCAAGATGTTACTTCAAAACATTTATGTAACCAAGGTTTTGGATCCAAAAAGCCAACTGCATTTTTAGTAGATAATCTGCTACCCCAGCAGTGAAAACGCTCTTTTCACTATGAAACTTAGATAATTTGATCAACAATTCCCAGTATGTCCATAAAACAACATTCCAACCTGCCATTGATGGGCACATCAACATGTCCAGGAAGGCCAGAGAGACTAACCAACCGTAGTTGATGGAATAACCGGCTTGGACAAAGCATGCCAAACATATCTGATGAGAGATCTGGATGCTGAGGGTCCACTCTCCCTGTCGCCAAAAGTTTGTGTGGTGCACTGCCATCAATAAAGCCCTTCACTTCAGAGACCTAAGAAACCAACTTCTTTTGCACAGCAAAAAATCTCAATTGTGAGGACTTATTATGCTACCAAACCCTTCCACTGTTGTAGTACTCTGACAAGTGATCAAAAAACACATGCCAACCTGCCAGGTACAGAGTTGAAATCACCCACAACCAGCATAGGAATATCTGTCTTTGCTAGAATTTTCTCCAATCCCTTCAAAAGAGTGTGCACCTATGTGAAAACCCATATCAAGAAAACTATAATCAGATGCTTTTTGCAAACTCCAATCATCGGTTAGCCAGCACCCACAAGATAAAAAAAAGCTCAAAGGGACACACAATTTAGCTCTTTAATTAACCTACCTACAAATTCAGCATTATCACTACATGCTTTACTTTTTTCCCTAGCAGATGATACGCTAGTGAAGACCATCTGCATTTGGTTTTAACTAAGCAGATACCTGCACAAGCTTAACATCCTTGAGTTCTGGATTTGAATGAATTTGAGTATTAGCCTGTCCAGCCCCACACCCGAATTAGAGCCAAACTACATTGTAGCCCTCACTGCCTCTAACACTTAGCATTGCCATTTTTCTGAAAATAAAACAAAGTAACAAGAGCTACAACCTGGAAGACAACTGTGCATATTCTTTTAAATACTTTACAGAAAATATACAAGATCTATAATGTAGGAGGTGCGACTATCTGTTTTGCCAGTTTCAAAGCCTCTAACTTTGAAATCACAACAACTATCAGGCCGATCAGACTATAGCGGCAAAAAAGTAGAGAGAAAAATGATCATAGCATAAGAAACAGCTTTGACATATATCCAGCTCTGACTGAGGACATCAGTCTAGAAAGATAGAACCCAAAACTTACGATCTATCCAACAGCATATTCTAAAAACTTGAAACAAGCAATCTGCCTACCAATTTATGGGAAGTATCAAGCAACTTGATAGCTTGGCCATGCTTCAAACATATACCGGCGTGCTAATTAGGCCTTCTATCTAAGCAAAGCCCATTTCAAACTGACATGACAACTTTCTCCTGAATCAAAATCTCAAAAAAATAGGAGTGATGTATCTGCCGCAATGAACTGTCGCTAACTAGCATTGTAACAAGAACATTGTTGGGAGAAGAAAGAGGCAAGGTCTCGCCATGTTTTGCACCTGCAACCGATTGGACCTCAAAAGTTCACACCGACCATATATACGCATATTAATTTCCATGCCAACTACTGGTGCAGATTGAGCTCCATAGCATGGCTACTAATGATAATCTCAACCAATGGAGTTACCTAATAGCTGCCAAGATTTCTATTTGAAGTAGTTCCACTCCCTATCTCCACCCCGTGCATCTTGGTTTCCAAGGGGGGGCTGAACCTGGGACCAAAGAAACTCTGGATGCCAAGCTAACCAACTGAGCCAACCCTTTAAAAAGCTCTCCACCCTGTGAAACAAAGCTAGTCGTTGTGTATTGTATAGAATGATGCTCCTCATGTCCATAGGCAGTCCTTTTAAGTCCTCTACTTGTCTCTCGCCTTGGGTCACACGTTCTATTAGTTGTTGACTTGCCATCCAAAGTTCTTTGGTCCCAAGCTCAAGCCCCCGCCCGAAACCAAGATGCACTACTTGATTGAAAGGCATAATGACTGCTAGTGGCCACAGTCAAGCCCCATTGTAACTCAATGGTTTTTTCTAAATCACAACCTTGCGCCAGCAAGCCCTAGTCAAAATATCCCAAAGGCTTGGTGTACGATAGGGATCCTTGTCCAGCCTTACTAGATATTAAATTGCAAGCACACATACTGCATTTGGTGACGAACGTCACTTTATTTGAGCTAGGCACCTAGTTTGATTGTTGATCATTACTGAGTCAGTCATTCAATATACCTTCTTGACAACTGGTTCGTCGAATGTGATGTTTAGTCCGTTATTGGACCTTGAAATTCCTTCTCCCTTCAAGAAAGTCATCGCTTCTAAATGGAACAACTTGATACATCCTACATATTATGAACTTAATCATAGATCTCGCTATTAAAAAAAGTATGAAATAGCAATCAACATTCACAAAAGCAATCTCCAACTAAGAAACTTGATGAATAGCAATGGTTGTCCATAGCTCAGGCAAACCTCTAGCTAAGATCTTCAAAATATAATAGAGCTTTCCTTCAAGAAGCTCAGGTCAAGAAATTCATAATCTATGAAAGGATAGATCCCTGGCCCTTATCTGTACTAATTGGAGAATAATTTACAAGGTTCCAAATGTGACGTCCTATAGGGTATCCAAATTAGGGCATTTAGCCTTATCTACTAAAATAATCTAGATCAATAAAAAGGCACATAAAGTAATTGCAAGACCCCAATCAGTTGCGAGTACTCCTATGATCATAGTTGAGAAACTGTATCCAATGGAATTGGCAATCACTAAGAATTTTTATTAGTATCGAGATATCATAAATATTCACAGTCATTACATAAATTGAAAGGCATAGGCTAAAGATAACGGTGCCACTTAATAAGGGCATGAATAGTAGCCAAAAGCTCTTTCTCGTGAGTAGAATATTAGGTCTCATAAGACTGTAAGCAATGAGACTCATAAGCAACAACACAAGAGCCTCGGCAAACGAGAGCTCCAACACCTGCAGCACTAGCATCAATTTCAACAACAAAAGCCTAATTAGAATCGTAAAGGGCAAGAACAAGAGCATTAGCGAGAAGATGGCCACTCAAACTTGCTACTCATACACAAAAGAGCATGAACTAGATGGACAAAAGAAAAAAAAATGAGACATGAGCTTACGTAGTTTGGTAGCAAGACCTAAAAACATGTCAATAACATGGACATCAATAGGCATGGACTCGTCAAAGATAGATTGATAAGTACTCAGCAAAGCAAAAATAGCAAGACAAATGGGTGAGGAAATAGCAAGTCATTTGAAGGCGACAAACAAAAGAAAAGTAACACAACGATGGAACTGCATCAAAGGCCTTGCGGAAATCCACAAAGCAGCAGTATACTCTCCGTCTCCGATGTCGAGCCTCATCTATGATGCATCGTAGGACAAATGCATGATCAATAGCAGAATATCCGGGTCTGAAGCCAGCCTATCCAAGAGCAAATAGCTCATCTGACTCCGCCTGGGATCCAACCGTAGACTGTAGAACTAAGCCATAAAGCTTCGCCATCGTGTGGCTGATCATGAGAGTGTGGTAGTTATCGACATTCGTTGGTTCGCCAGCCTTGAGGATGGGATGGAGGAGATTCGTGCACCAGTTGGTTGGAACGCTAGAAGTAACAACCATGTTAAAAGTGTGGGCAATGTAAGGAGAGAGAAGTTGGGAGATAGGTTTGAGAAAATCTGAGTTAAGTGAGTCAACGTCTTTCGCTTTATGGGGTTGGGCTTTCCTAATCGCAGATTCGATTTGGTCAGAGGTAAAAAGAGAGAATGTAGCGGGTCGAGTGATAGGGATGGGGGGGGGTATCTGTAGTGTATAAGCGAGTAGCATATTCCACCCAAGAGTCGATATCAATGGGTGAAATTAAGGAAGACTTCTTAGAAAAGAGTTTTCAGAAAAGTGAGGAAGAGAAAAGGGAGTCTATAAGCTTCTGACCATCTCTTGTTAGATAGGCTCTTTTCTTTTTATTGACTACAAAGATTGGGAAAGTGATGCATGGCGAATAACACCTGCTTATGTAAGGTGTGGCAATCATGATCATACCATCGATTATAGGTCTTTCGGTGAGTGGAATATGTCTTATGGGGAAAGGCCTGGGTGGCGGCTTGTATGAGAGAATGTGACAAGAAGCTAGCCTGTTGCTCAATAGAAGAGGAGAAGGGAAACTCTTGCAGAAGAGTGTTGAGCACGAGGGTGTATTGTGGGATGAGCTTTGCACGAAAAGAAACACTAGGCTTAGCGGTCTTAGGTCAAGTGGTTGGAAGGGGTGAAGTCTAACCAACAGAGAGTAAGAGCAACCAAGGTGGTAGAGAGAATGGTAAAGTTATGAATAAGAGGAATCAAGGCTGGCGAGCCAATGAAGTAGTCCACCACACTATGCCCACCTCCATGTGGATGACAAGTGAAAGTTGCTGAATCAGGCCACTACGATAAACCGTTCAGAATAACCAAGGAATGTGCCTCGGTAATCCTGAGTAGCTGCTCACCAAATGCAGTAGAAGGGGTAGCCCCATCATGAGAAGTTTGTTCTAGATTTGTATCCAAAATACGAAGCTGGAGATAATCCGTCACTGCATGAAATTCTATCTATCTGGTGGCCGTGCGTGCGTTAAAGTCCCCCGCTAAGAGAACATATCCCTTGAGAGAAAAGATGGCAATATCCTCTGACAAAGCCTGAAAAGGGTCCCCACCATAGTCTGCAAATGTCGAGGTTTGAGGAGCAATATAACATACTGCCAAGAAGATATCTCTCGCCAAGCCTAAAGAATGCCCAACTAATTGTAACCATAAAGAACGTGCATACGGGTCTTGCTTAACCATCTTAAGAGTACGACTATATCGGTCCCTGTATAAGCATACCACTCCACCTGAGCCTCTGGAGGTCTTCCCCCGTAGAAATGGTCTAAATACCGAGTGCCAAGAGAAATTTGTCACCATAGGAAGAGGACAAAATTGAGACTCATGACTCTCTGCTAGAAGGGGCATCAAGGTCTTTTGGTTCCATTATTTCCAGCAAGGCAGGTAGGAAGAGAGCGTGGAGGGAGAATCAATCTCAGCAATGTGTCAGGTAAAGGTAGCTCATTAGGTCAGCTGCAACAACGCATAGAGCAACTCAACAGCCTCAGCGCTAGTCAGCACCTGGTCAGCAGCAGTGTCAATATCATAACTTGAATAATGAATGACAATGTCTCCTACTTATACCCATAGAGAAGCTCTAAAAGGGACCTCAATGTATAAGACTGATGAACCCAATCTCTAAGAGGGATAATAGTGCGCCCTCCAGGTAGGGTCTATGACCCCCCAAATGGCCCCCCTCATCAGTACATGACCAAATATCAAATAGAGTAAAAAGTAAAGGACATGGCGAATGTAATGAGCCGAGTCCATAACTATGCCTTAACCAAAAAGGGACATAAGGCCTATTTCAAGTTAGGGGCTACCATATGATATAGGCTAGGCCTAATACCAACTATACACGCTAAGAATATAACATTCTTTCCCACTTATTTCAATTTTGACATCAAAATGAAAAATGAGATTGATTCTTCTTTGATGAATTAGGTTGCTCCCAAGAATCATCATCACTAGAACACCCTTTCCAATGAACCAAAAGTTTGATTACCAAGCGATTTTTCATTGCTTTTGATGGGTACATAAATACTTTGAGAGATATTTACGAGGAGATTATCTTTCGCTGCTAAAGTGTATCCTTTGTGTAAACTCAGTTCTAATCGGCTTACATGAAACACAAAATATACTCTAACACCTTCAGGAAGATCCAATTGATAAGCTAAAGATCCAATTCTCTTAAAAATTGTACATAGCCCATTGCAACGTGTCAATAGTTTATAATGTTTGCTTGTACGCAAAAATTGGAATCCTTAGGAATCCTCATATACACCATCCAACATTGAATTCTCGAGTTAGTTTCAGGTCAACATAATGTTTGGCCTGCTTTGAGTGCTCAAATCATTTTCACATGCTAACTACAACATTCTTTGCATATCACACAAGAATTGGCTGCTCGATGAACATGAACAAACCCTATTTTAGCAGCTCACCTTTCGAAGTAAGGTTTATTGATAAGTGAAGTGATTGAGTTTCTTTACAATCTTGTAGAGGCCACTAAATCAAGGAGATGATTTTGGACATTTCTCCTTCCGTAGTGACTTGTAATTGTTTGTGATTCTAAGATATACCCAGTCACCAACTTTAAACTTTCAAGGTGAGTGACTTCGGTTAGTATAGAAATGGGCTTGATCCTGAGTTGATTTTATATCATCCTTGACCACTTGTAACATTTTTGCATGTCTTGCAAAAAATCAGTTCCAATTTGCACTTTGCACTTTGAGACCTTTGAGTTCGATTGATATTGGAGAATGAGGCTGAAAGCCAAACATCAACATGAAAGGACCAATTCCGGTGACAAAATGCTTCATACTATTGTATGCGAACTCAATCATTGGGAGGTACATTCGCCACTCTAATTGGTGCTTGTAAAGATATGCTTGAAGCATATCTTCCATTGATTGGTTGGTACGTTCTATCTGTTCATCAAATTCATGGTGACTCATCATAGTTTCCAATCTTTCAAAGACCAATTGCTAGAATTTGTCGGTGAACTTTGTTGGAATAGATTGAACGATTTTGGTTAGCCTTTAACCACTACCCAAATGGAATCGTGAGCCTTCCCGATTCTGAGAAGTCTAATCACAAATCCATCAGATTACTTTCACTTTTTATCGAGAATTTCCAATGGATATAGCAGGTCAACTGTTTTGAGTCTTTTCACTTTATTAACTTGGCATTGTCTATCTCTTTGAACATATGCTTTGAACATATGCCTCCTCACAATCATTCATTTTTGGCCAAAAAAAATTCCTTCTAACAAGGTCAAGTGTCCATTTTATGCCATAGTGTCCCACGCTCATGACATTCATATAGGATTTGACCCCTAGTATCCTCTTTATCTAGCAGACATATATTTTTGTTTAAAACAAGTAACCCATTCTTTATGGAAAATTCTAACTATATTTTCCCAACTCAGGATATCTTAGAGTCCTACACCCAAAGACTTCCCTAGATTTAGAATTTCTTGCCAGGACTTCTTGCCAAATACAACTGAAAAACGCATTGATTTTACATAGATTTCGAAGAGAAAGAAACAAATTGGATTGAATCTCAGCAAAAGCATAATCAATTAATTTCTCTGATCCGGCTCAAAGCATTAATGGCATAGTTTGATGCGTCCCTTTGGTACCAACGTTATGTCCTTCCCAACCATAAGGATATTAGTATGTCCTTAGGTAAGGCATTGAGGCAAAAGTTGGGTTTTAGAATGCCAAAGGTATTAATTATCTTGTGAGGACTCATCCTCCAATGAGAGACATGTAAAGCTGTTTGTGGTGTGTGATGGTTATATGCATGATGAGTGACTATCGGTTACAAGCAATTTATGCGTAGCTTATCCAAGGCCATGGCAGCAATTGGTCGTCTTTTATCCAGAGCACAGTTGGGGTCAAGCAGGGATGTCCACTCTCTCCCACTCTTTTTGCATTGTACATTGATGATCTAGAGCGGATCATCAAGGAGGAGGGTGGTGATGGATGTCCACTTGTTGATGTTATTATTCCTATCCTACTGTACGTGGACGATGTGGCATTGCTATCCTCTACAGCCTCTGGGTTACAATGACATCTTGATGCTCTCTAAGGTTTTTGCTTAGTGTGGGGCCTAACGGTGAATATTGCTAAGACCAAGGTCATGGTGTTTAACACTAACCGGCAACATATGAGAGATGACACATTCTATTATGATGGGTGGAGATTGTTACCTCATACACCTATCTAGGTGTACTATTGACCGGTCCCTTACTCACTTTCCGCTCTACTACTCTATCTCGCCTGCATAAGGGGCATGCTGCCTTGGTACATATGGAGAGAGTGTGTACTAGTTACCATATTCATGATCCTACTTCTAGAGACCACCTTTTCTCTACCACGGTCTTTCCAATGGCTATGCACTCGGCAGAGGTTTGGTGCCCAGGATTATCTCACAGTACTTGGAGAGATATCACTCACCTGCAGATCACCGTGTTAGGGAGGATGATTCGTGCGAAGCCATTAGTTCCTCATGAGATTCTTTTGGCGGAGTTTGCCTCACTTCCCATGATGGTAGAGGCTTTGTTTCAGATTGTTACCTTTCTACATCGACTTGAGACCATGGATACTCACAGATACGCGATGGCAGCACTTACTTCTTCTCGAGCTATAGCTGGACAGCAGGCTAGATCTTCCTGGTATGGTGATGTGGCTACCTTCTTCCAGGCATGGGGCTTCTCGATACTGGATCTCCCACAGGGAACTCATGCATTTATCAAACAACAGTTGTATCGTAGCTATTGCCACATAGTATGGGACGCCCTACTAGACCTCTTACACAGAGACACACTATACATGCTCCTGTTCACAGGCGACATCAGCGGGCTCCTGCACTTCCTCATGCTACAGCTCTCATTACATCCTTCTACAGTGCCAGTACAGACCTGGCATCTTGACGTGGACACATTTGACTACCATGCACAAACATTATCATTTATGTAGTTATCTTAACTTGTACTAGATGTTTCCTTTTTTTTCTTTATTACAGTTTTTGGAGGCGTTTACACGCTCCACGGTTACCACATACTTGACATGTATTTCCTTAGTCTTATATGCCTTTTGGCATGGAAAAGACATTAATAAAGCTTTCTTCTTTCTTTCTTTCTTCTTCTCTCTCTCTCTCTCTCTCTCTCTCTCTCTCTCTCTCTCTCTCTCGATGGTGATGGCTGTTGCCCTGGCCTAGCTCGCCCTACCCTGGTCGCACTCACCTCCCCTCTGACCTCCATCGCACTCAGCAGGTCTCCATGGCCCAGAAAAAAGGGGAGCCCTCGCTCCCCTCCCTCTCCTTCGCTACCCCCTCCCTCTCCTTTGCAGCCTGTCGTTGTCCCTTCACACACCCCCTCGCTGCCTACTCCCTCTCCCACCACCTCTCCCACCCCCTCGCTGCCTGCTCAGCCTACTCCCGCTCCTCCCACCCCTCGTTGGCCCTTCCCACCCCCTCGATGTCTGCGCTACCTGCTCACAGCCCCCCCCCCCCCCCCCCCCCCTCTTCCTTGGCCCTCTCCTTTCTCCATGGTTCTCCTGCCCCCTCCCATTATCCTCTCTCATTCCCTAAAGAAGCCTACTCTCCTACGAAAGCATTTGAACAGTACCTTCTCTCTTGCATGGAACAGATTACACTGGAATCTAGCTACCTAAGGATGGAAATGGGTCAATTGAAAACCACAATACAAGCTATGGCAATCGAGAAGCAAACTATGATGGCCCGGATCATATCTTTGGAAGAGACCTTGAGCAGAAAAGAAGAACCAGCCAGCACCACAAAGATCCAAGAATTGAAGGAACGGATTGAGCAACATAAGGCGGAAACCAAAACATGGGCCTCTCTGTTCAAAGAAGACGGTAAAGAAGGTACACACACTTTCAATAGCGTCATCTCAGCCACCATATCCGAAGAAGAAATGCGGAAGTATAAATCTCTGAATGTGCGGGTGCGAGGAATTGAAGATACTAAGGCTCCAATTATCGAAGCATCCAGTTTCCTCACAGATACACTTTCCCACCATCACAACGGAATGGAAAAAGCGTGGAGAACTAAAAGAGATCCAACTACACTCATCATACGGTTCACGGGAATAGAGGGGCGGCAAGTTGTCCTTAGGCTACGAGCTAGGCTGAGAGGTACCCTTGTCTTCATGGACGATGATCTCACACCTATGCAAGTTGCCAAAAGGAGGAAGGTTTTCAGCGAAGCCAAAGCACTGGAAAAAAAGGGTGATCTATCGGGATGGTAAGGCCCGATACATTGACCCCCAAAAATCTGAGGCATAGGAATTTGGGTCCCCCGGACTTAGGAGCGGTTTGGGGGCCCTCACAAAAGCATTGCGGTTAAGTTTATGGAACTGCAATGGTATCCATTCTTCAGCTACAGCAGGAGACTTTAGAGATTTTTGTACTACAGGGGATATCCTTATACTTACTGAGACACATGAGAGTCCTGAGAGAGGACTTCCTTGCATTGAGGGATTTTGCTAGCTTTCTACTTGTAGTGGGAAGATGAGGGCACTGACTAGTCGCGGTTCAGGTGGTGTTGCTTGCTTATTTCGAGACTCTCTCCAGCCATGGGTCGAGCTACTATACACTGACGAGCAGGCTCGCTATATCTGGATCAGGTTGGACCACAGGTTGATGGAGTTAGATCGTGACATATTCTTGGCTATTTGTTATTTCCCTCCAGAGACATCAGCTTTCACCTTAGAGGAGGAGTCACCTTTCATGGATATTTCATCGGACATTATCAGATATGAGGATCGAGGATATATTCTTCTAGCGGGGGACTTCAATGCCAGGACTGGGTCTAGGCAAACGGAATTTCACAGAGCAGCAGATGACCCACAGCGGATACATGCACTTGATTGGGATGATCTTGGTCTTATACGGCGATCGACGGATGCAGCGGGTCCAGTCACATCATATGGGGAGCAAATGCTTCAGTTGGTTGAGGCTCATGGACTGGCCATTTATAATGGCCTTCTTCAGCTACCAGGCTCTTGTGACTACACTTGCTTCCCACATAGTGGAGGACATAGTGTCGTCGACTATTTCATGGGTTCACCGTTTCTCCTTCACTTCATTTCATCCTTCTCTGTACACTGCACCACTCTTTCTGATCATTCATATCTCTCACTCTCTGTCGGTTATCTCCACATCACACCTATTTTCTCTTCGACCCCTACAGCTAAACCCACCTACCGCTACACTTCACATCACACACCACTATACAGAGAAGCCCTCTCCGATCTCCTTACCTATTTCCCACATGAGCGTACTTTAGAGGAGCAGTTCCTCTTTCTTGTCCAGACCATCCATACTGCAGCTTCCATTGCCTTTCCATCCCCACGGCCCAAAGACCAGCAACGTCATAGACCCTATAACCCCTGGTATGATCAGGAATGCATCCAGCTACATCAGAACCTCATATATGCTCGCTCCCATCTTTCTCATATGACCAAAACCATATCTCGTGTCTATCGCAGAACCACAAAAAAAAAAGAAAATCGCATACGAGATTGGTCAGGGTAAGAAACTAATGGATCTCCTCTTTAGTTCTTCCTCAGGTTCATTTTAAAAGAGGTTCCTTCCACGGTCAACCCCCACCACGGATCACAGACCTCAGCACTTGGGTCGCATATGCCACATCATTGTACACCATCCCAGATACCCCTCCTCTTCCCACCTCCTGTCTCACGGATACTTCTGCCATATTCACTGACGAAGTTATAGAAAAGGCCGTCACACGACTCCATTCCCATAAAGCCAAAGACATTGATGAGCTAGAGGCTGAACTTCTAAAGTATGCTCCCGACATCCTCTCACCCTTTCTCTCCATCCTATTCAACCGAGCTGTCACCTCTGATTTTCCCCCTCTATGGTCCACAAACCTCATTCACCCTATCCACAAAGGCGGGGACCCCATGAAAGCAACTACTGATTGGACATATATCTCCCGGCTCCAGATTCGTTTGCTCTCCCGGATGATACGGGCTAAGCCCTCAGTACCACACCAGATTATCTTGGCGGAGTTCGCGGTCCCCCCCATTCAGATTGAGGCCTTATTCCATATTGTGACATTCATACAGAGGTTAGAGGATCTTCAGGATGGGGGTACACATTATGTAGTTGCAGCTTTGTCTTCATCCCAACGCCTACACTCAGAGGGACACCTTTTCTCATGGTACTCCCAGGCTTGCCGTCTCCTCTCCACATTGGGTATCCAGATCAGTGATCTACCTACGGGCACCCACCAGTACATCAAAGGCCTCCTTTACAGATCATATCTTCATATCACTTGGCAGGGTCCATTGGGGACCAAGAGTGAGTTCTATCGTACACACTTTCTATCTCTTGATCCGGCTGGCTGCCCCATAGTATCTGGTTACTTGCTGAGGAGTATATCACATAGTCTGCGGATAGCGATGAGTTAGTTTCGGGTTTCTTCACATCAGTTGGCTATTGAGACTAGCAGATACAGTGGCACCCCACGAGAGGACCGGCTTTGTAGCATGTGTGTTATGCATGAGACTGAGGATGAGTCACATTTCCTCTTCAGATGTCCAGCCTACTATGAGATACGGGGGCGGTACTACTGCTTGTTCAGAGAGCACCCAGTTACACTTCAAACAAGATCTATGGTAAAGGTGTCTTCATAGTATCGTCGTAGATAGCTACCATTGACTACTACCTTGATATCTTATGAGGACCCTAGATGTGTCGCACTGATGATCCGAGAGATGTCAGACCTGAGGAGGAGGAGACTAGATGGTACACATTCCCTGACACAGCTGAGCATTGATGAGTGCATATCCCGTCGGAGACAGAGATCCGAGGTACCCATAGGCAGCGACTCAGATGGAGAGGCCGAGATTCCCGACTCCTTCGTACACCGGCATCAGAGACCATGTCGACGGCCAGAGAGACAGTCAGTTATTAGATCACAGCCCAGAGCGCCACGGCAGCAGAGACGACACAGACGGCCTATCCGGCGACAGAGGTCCAGGGCACATCTAATCACACCTTCACAGCATACCATCCACCATTTCTTTCATGTAGATGGGCACGTGATATATGATTCCAGGCTATTGGATCCTGACTAGGCCAACTGTCTTTATGCATTGTATTTGCAGTTATATAGTTTCATAGATGATTGAGCTTTAAGCTCCTATGTGCACACTTGACATGTACCTTTTCTTAGTCCTATGTACCTTAGGGTATTCAAGGACATTATTAAAATCTTTCTTTCTTTCTTTCTCTCTCTCTCTCTCTCTCTCTCTCTCTCTCTCTCTCTCTCTCTCTCTCTCTCTCTCTCTCTCTCTCTCTCTCTCTCTCTCTCTCTCTCTCTCTCTCTCTCTCTCTCTCTCTCTCTCTCTCTCTCTCTCTCTCTCTCTCTCTCTCTCTCTCTCTCTCTCTCTCTCGCTCTCGCTCTCTCTCTTCATTTTTATCACACTCATCTTCTTCAGCTTGATGTTTCCGGGCTTCCCATTCGGCCGGGTTATTTGTCTCAGACGTTATCTTTCGGCCTGCGTTACCGTCTTGGTCAATTTAGGGTCTCTTCTCACCAGCTTGCTATTGAGACAGGCAGATACACAGACACACCTCAACCACTACGGATTTGTCAGTGCTGCTCTTTACAGGAGATTGAGGATGAGTTCCATTTCATTTTCCGATGTCCAGCCTACTATGAGATCAGAGGCAGATACCATTGCTTATACAGAGATACTCCACTTACACTTGCTTCTTTCCTTGCGTTCTCAAATGCGAGATGTGTTGGTTTATTATTGCGAGAGATGTTTACTCTGAGATCTTCCTTTTTATTGGATGTTTCTGATGTGGATCATAGCCAGGGCCCAGGGCTCTTCACCGGAGGCCAACACCTGCTTCTCACCATATCACGCAGTTTTTTATATCCACTTAGCCAGTTAGCTAATTTATTTCAGTTTTCTCTTTCCCTCTGTGTAGCTGGTGGTTAAGCTACTGATATTGTACCCTCGACAGAGCTGGAGGTTAAGCTTTGTTTTTCTCTCTGTTTTCTAGTGCTGGTTTAGCTTTTAGGAATAAGTCCTACGTGGACAATGCTCCTTCTTTTTTGATGTACTTTCTACTTGTCTTATGTGCCCTCGGGTACTTGACAGACATTAATATAATTCTAATTCTAATTCTAACTCTTTCTCTCTCTCTCTCTCTCTCTCTCTCTCTCTCTCTCTCTCTCTCTCTCTCTCTCTCTCTCTCTCTCTCTCTCTCTCTCTCTCTCTCTCTCTCTCAGCATTCTCTTTCTTGCTTTCTAGACTAGTTTCTTGCTTATGTGCTGCTTTCCTAGCTTAGCCATTAATCTATTGTGAATCAGTTCATAACTGGCATTGCCTTAATCGAGAGTGATTGTGGATGATTGCTTGAAATTTGGTTTTTATCGTCTGACATCGATGTTTCAACTTTCCAACATTCAAAGATGAACACTGAGTTACATCGAACATTGTATTGAAATTTGAATCAGTTATGATTTATTTGATAAAATGTTCATTGCTTCATTGTGACATGTATCTAGATAAGAGTACTATATATATATATGAGAGTACCATAGTTTCTTCGAATCGTGATTCGTTCAAAGAATCGCCTTTTCGAAATGGTCTGATTCGAACGGACCGTTTGAATCGGCTTTTTTTTTTCAAAACGGGAAAAAAAAAACAATTTCAAACCATTTCAAAACGGGATTGTTTTTGTCTAAATGTAAGTGTGAAAAAACACTTTCGAAATGGGATTGTTTTTGCCTAAATGTAAGTGTGCCACTCAGAACATTACACATTGCACAATTTCAAAAAAAAAAAGTGGTTCGAACCGGTTCCTGTTCGAAACCAACAATCCAATTCATTCGATTGAATAGGCTCCGACTCGAATTGGTCGATTCAAATCGGCTGGAAACACTAGTGTCAGAGGGCCCAAATTAGGGCTAGGCACATTGACGTGTCTTGCTATTGGGTACCCAGTACCATGTATGAAGTTTCAAACCAATTTTGAAAAGCTCTTCAATCTTCCTAAGTAATAAGTTTGAACATTGAGAATTAAAGCTACTAATTTGATACTAGTCTGTGAATACAACATGTCTTCCTATCATTGATCAGGTAACTACTACTATGCTTCAAAACAAATATAAGTTTCAATCGCTAACCTTTGATACGTCTTGAGTCATAAACTTTGCATCACTAGGTTTTGTACACATGATCCTTATGGTTACTAGGGTTCTTTGGCCTTGAGCATAGTGTCACTTGGAGGGCACGTGTCACTTGTCATCATAAGAAACAATTGTGAAAGTTAATATGTACAAAACAAGTGACCTATTTAACCCACCCAAGTATGTCAAGATGCTTTCCACTACATACTCATAGTGGTGTTTCCCAACTTGGCAAGTGATATATGTACTTGGGGTTTGTACTAGAGATAATGGACTTGAAGAGCCCATACAATCATAATATAGAAGACAACGTCTCATCAAACCATGATTTAAACCATGAATAGGTTCAGAAATTCCTTGTGGTGGTCCCATCTATGTCGGGATGCTTTCCACTACATACTCATATTGGTGTTTCCAACTTCGCAAGTGATATGTGTACTTGAGATCTTTAATAGAGATAATGGGCTTGAAGAGCCCATATAATTTCTTACTATATAAGGCAATGTTGAGTGCGTACAAGTACGTCAATTGACCACAAGCACCACCATCATTGCTAATACATGGCGCAAAAGAGGAGGCTGGTCTTTCGTCCACAAGTGAGAATCCGTGACCTCACCATCAATGCTATAAACTACTTCTACTTTGATACTTGTTTGAACTTTGTCGTAACATATTTCAATTTCCAACTTTCAAAAAACAATTTGTCAATATATTATGTTTCGTTGTAGCAATAGGTTCCACATCACAACTCTCTATGGCTCACCCTACACTTGCATTCATGTATTCTCAATTTCCATCCAATTTCAAGGGAGAGATTGAGGTTGTGGGGTGAGGCAAGGGCCCATAGCAATGGTAGGGTTGGTGCATTTGTGGAACCCCCCTGCATATGGGAGCAACCGTTCCTAGCTTCAAGGTGGGAACATGCATTAACGCACTTCCAACAAATGAACAAGGATGATGCCACAATTGAGATGTATTTATTTGTGCAGCCTCCCCTTTCACTTGGCCAAGGCCTACAAGGAGGGAGACGATGAGAGTTATTTCTAGCATCACAGTTGAAAGTGGGAAGGGCCTATGTCAAATACTTTTACTCTTTGTACCATTTGTAAATATTTGTTATGACAGTTAAAAAGGAACTTGTATATTTGTGATTACAAATGGCTTGGCACCAGGCTATGATGACCTTTTTTAATTATATTGTAACTAGTGGATACAAAACATTCAAAGTCTTGCTTTGGCATGGGGTACTAGGTCTCAAATTAGGACTAGCTGGATGGATTGACCTCCTAAAAATTAGGAGAGTTGACCAATCAATGAGACACATGCCATATGCTCCTGGGGGGGACTTGACCTAATTGATGACTGACAAACGGTCCTCCTACTTGCTTGCCTATGTGTTAAGGTGCTGCCAAGCGGCAAGTGATATGTGGCCCTCCTATTTGCTTGCCTACGTGTTAAGTACTACCAAGTGGCATGTGGCAAGTGGCAAGTGGCGGCAAGTGGTGGCAAGTGGCGGCTGTGCATAGAGTTTGTCATGTGTCGATATGCTAGGAAGGGTCAAGGTCAAGTGGTGCTTGAGGATTGTGGATAAGTGAGCCTAGAGAGGCATGATGAACACTTTCTATGCAACAAAGGTTGGGTGGACATCCAAGTACAAAACTATAAGACCCAAAAGACAAACAAATGTTACAAGTTATCTCTGTGTTATTGTGGACCATATAAAGATGATAACTTGCTATCTAATGGTTTGGTTACTTTCCAAAATCAGGAAGATTTGATCCATGGCCAATGAGGGTATTGGACCACCGAGATAGGCGTTTGGGCAACTAGTTGATCCGTGAATACTTGGTCGAATGAAATGGCAAGACCTCTTACATATGTTATTTGAGAGACCATGCATAGTACTCTGAGTTCCTCTTCGAGGATGATGTCAATCGAGGGGGAAGGGATGTCAAATACTTCTACTCACTATCTTGTTTGCAAATATTTTTAACTGTGGGTATTCAATTGTTGGTATATAATCATCAAGGTCCTACTGTTGGTGCCCAATTGAGCCCTATTAATCACACAAGGCCTTTGAACACCCCATGGGGCCTTAGGCCTCTCCCAAATAATAATTTAAATGGTACATTAGCCTTGGGTAACATACACTCAGTTGACTCTTTGGTAAATCTCCATGGAGGGACATTTAAGTATCAAACTCGTTAACATTCCTCCCCCCTTTGAGAAGTCATTTGTCCTCAGTGATAAAGTCCAAATATGTTCCCTATTGCCCTAATGACTCTGCAATGTGGCATTTGATACCAAGTATCCTTTCCAAGATTTCAGACACTACACTCTAAGTTAATGCAAGAACACAATTGAGATGTTAAAAGTGAGTAATTAAATTAATCAGGGAGAAAAGAAATACGATCGAAGATGCATACAAGCATTGTAGGGGGGAGCCAGCTTGGTGCTCACAATCAGTTGATGGATAAGCAAGAAAATTCAGCCATATTAGTAAATGGATGGCAGCTACAAAAAGAGGCAAAAAACGCAAGGCGTCAATTACTACATAGCAATTCCCACTTGGGATTGGGTGGAGTTGTGGCCTTATGAGCCAATTGCAGATCCTACTACTTTGATTTTGTATCTACTTTTATACCTAGTTTTTTGGTGTTTTCTAGTAAGATGTTTGTGCTGACACCGTATAAGAGGCCAGATCATGCTTTTAAAGAATAGAAACTCGCCTGCAAAAGCAGTTATGGTCCGTTGGTAGAGTTCTTGGAAAAAAGGGGCAAGCACCCTCCTCCTCTCAACTCTGAGTACCAAAAGGTTCGGGGTGACATAGAGGAAGCGGTGCTAGACCCGACTTGCAAGGTCAAATGTCGAGCCAAAGCCATTAGTAGACATAAAGGCAGGCTCAGAAGAGTACCTAGAGACAAGGGAAAAATATGCATAGGCTAATGGACTTGCATTCAGATGCAGAGTGGGCAACTGCTTCATAGGTATGGCAACAATGCCATGAACAGGTTAACCGTTACAAGTAGTTGTAAATGACATACGGAAAGGGGAAACTAATATAGATATCATAGTTCCTCAGGAGACCATGACGGTGTGGTACTGGCAAAGATATCCATGCATGGCAGAATAGAGGATGAGAATGATGAGATCTTGAGCTAGACTTTGAAAGACATACTTTGTAAAAATCCTAGGAAGTTTATCACTTTGGACAACAGATTTCATTGCTCAAATATACTATATGCCAAAGCACATATAACTAATGCATCATATCACTCGTGTCTTTTTTTTGGTATGTCGTGACATCTGCTTCATTATAGGTTTTTTGACGTCGTTGTTGTCCTTTTAAAAATTGAGGGTTATCTATGAAAGTAAGATCACGAATCGGACAACATGTGACATCAATTTCTATAGCACTGTGGATTATTTTGGTCTACGAAAGCAATATTTTGCAATTAATATATGATTTGATGTTGCCCTAACCTATATTGTTAACCCAAGTTAATCTCAGGATTATAAGCAACAATAACTAAACCATAGTTCCCTGTGGTACCGCCGGTACCATAATGGTGGTACCGCCAGTACGGTATCGCCCTCAGATCTGCGGTACCAGGGCGGTACCATAATAAAAAAAAAATTCAAATTTTTTCCCGTGTTATTTTCGCAAAAAATATAAAATAAAATAAATCCCACCTTCTCAATATTAAGATCACCAGTTGACACAGAGAAGCATCAAAACCTTGGCTTTAAGATGTGGCTGAAACTTACCACACAAAGCAGCTGCAGCTGACCATGGTTTTTCGCAGATGCTCGACTAGAATTAGCTCCATGAACTAAATTCAAAACCTCCAAAACTAAAACGATAGCAACATTGCCCTGCTCTCACGCATCACTACAGTTATTCACATAAGAATGATGTAATTGATGACTAAGCTGATCAAGAATAACTATACTACAAACAAACACAATGGCAGCCAACCTTACACCAACGAGAAATGGCTACGTTTCGTTTTGCTGGATGTAGACCATTTGCCAATAACTGAGCTGCTTCGTTGAATTCAAGCTTGTAAGCCACATTCATTTTAAAAGAGTCAGATATATGCAAACCATGTGCACCATTTCTTGATTTAGCTAACATAACAATACATAAGATGTTGTGAGACATATAAGTAATCCTAAACCAGCAGAAGTACTAACATTATACTTTTCAAATGGTTTGAAGAGGTCACTCCTGTAAAAGGTAGCACAACCATCCATTGTAAAATAAGACATTGTAGAGATCTGCAAGAGAGTAAAACAAAAAATTACTCAAATTAGGTAGTAGTCATGTTTATAACCCTGTACCTCATAAAACACATGCTATTGTTGACAAGGACCTGAACTATCTTTCAAATGTGTGGGCTAAAATCAAAGGACCTCGCTTATGTGGTAAGGAAAAAAAAACCTCTGGAGTCTTCCTCATGTAAACAGCATCATACCCATTCTTTTCCAATTCAGGCTCAAAAAACTCATCATAGTGATTGCTCTGCACCTGTTCAAACATGTATGTGTAACACGTTGTTACAGTCCTCTGCTAAAAGACTCGGATTAAGAGACACAACAGTAAGGAGTTAGCATTAATCTAACTCCGACTTAGCACTATAAACAGAAACTCTTACTTATCCACTTAACAAAATTCCAACAAAATGATGACACGCACACTAAGTTCATCCAATTCTGATCAGCAAACCATATTCATGGCAAAATACCATCAAAGCATTCTTATGACGCTTTAAAACATGCACATTTTGTAGTTCTTTATTGGGGTCGCAATCTTTGTGCAGCACACTAATAATACCTCCTGAAGGCATATTATATCAGCCCGATAACCAAGAATCTCACGCAACAAATTCTGCCGCCGATATCCCCATAAAAGAGCCCATGGGGGGCAATAGCTGAAGATTTGAGCGGTGGCACGTAAATCTGCTAGCACATTGTATGACAAGATTGTAAAAGTCCCAGATGCTGATATCCGTTCTTCAGCAACCATACACACCATGCCATCCACAGGGCTTACAGGAACCATGCGCCTTGGTGTGGGTGAGGGGGCTGGAATTACCTCAGACGTTATTACTGTGCTCACATAACCCACTGGCATCCATGTGCTCGCAGATATTGCAGTACATTCTAACTTTAAAACATGGCCAATATCATAAGCAGTTGGCGTGTATGTCTTACCCTGTCCCACCTCAACCCATGAATTTTGCTGTGAGATACAAACAGAACTTGAAAATGAATCCAAGTTCCCGGGTCCATTTACTCCAGACCAATTTGGCCCAGGAATAGGAGGACCTGAGACACCTCTATGCCCAAATGGTGCATGCCTCTCTGCAGCACTTTCTCGGAATAACCAGTGCATTCTTCGATGATATGACCATCCATCTTCGAAGCATTCGGTTGAACAATGGTAGCTTTTACTGACTAGAAAAATTCTCTTTGAACATTCAAGGCACTGCAAAGTTGCGGGTTCCGACGGATGGATGCTACAGACTGCCGCTCCTCTGTCGCTCTGAGTTCGATACCTTCAAAGCAGCAAGTTGGACATATTCAATTATCTTCCTAGAAAGCGGTACTCAGTTGATTAAGAGGAGGAAAGTACATATCTGTGAAAAGTAGACCATCAATACATGTGAAAACGGCTTCAACTATAAACCAGATATACATCAAACGTACATAATTTGATTTTCCTGCCGGTGAACATTGTCTAACATACAAAGTAATCTTCTACGGACGTTATAATGGATCAAAATGTTACGATATATTTATAAGGCTGGTGACCCTAAACCCTCAACCCTCAACCAGAAATATATTTAGCATAACGACATACATTGTGTTTCAACCAGTGATCATTGTCAGAGATACAAAGTCCTATGGAAGTTATAATGGATCCAAATGTCAGAAAATATGCATGAGACTGGTGACCCTAAACCAGAAATACACTCAGAATACCATAAGCCAAAAGCATACATTCATTTTTCTACCAGTGAGCAATGTCAGAAATACATGATTAGAAGAATCACTGAAAGCATACCATGTGAATCTGATGAAGTGGCCATCAATGGGCACGGATTCATTCATTGCATAGATGGGGAGATGTAAGTCAGGGAAGTGTAGCCCCGCATCGGGCGATAGCTCGCAGCCCACAACGGGAATATCCGTCGGTAAATCCACACGCAGCACCGGTAGCATGATCCTTTTCACAGATATAATTACTTGGCCACTTCCTTTGACTCCAATATATAATGAGCAAGGTCTTGTTGTGCCTTGTGTGCGTGGACAGAAAATGGCAGAGAATGACCCTCGGACTTAGGGGCGGATCCTCCATCAGCAGTCCTAACCCTTGGCTTACCACCTCCCCCACTCCCTTTCAAATGCAACCGTTTTTCCTGCTTTCATCATCCTTATATGCATGCACCGATCTACAGTTTCACCAAACCCAAAGGGCATAACCAGCCAACTCAATTCCTTGCCCAGCTTCCCCCTCCCTCTCAATTGGAGCTCCCGTTTTTCCTGTTTTTGAGCAGTTTCAAGCTTCTATGCAAATCTGAGCATCGTTCGATCTACAGCCTCACCAAAGTTTTGCGTCTTTCATCCAGTCCTTACTTCATGATGTGAGAAACAGGAAACAGACAGACAAGACCACAAGCTTACATTACTGACAAACGGATTGTCACATTGCTGCTGGATTAAGTCTTTATGAACATGTTGTCAGCTGAAATGGCGTCGTTTTTGGTCTGTCTTTGTTGATGGCTTCTGCTAAGTCCTTGAACAAGCTCAAACAGCACCCATCGCCATCGCCGAGAGGGAGAGAGAGAGAGAGAGAGAGAGAGAGAGAGAGAGAGAGAGAGTGTGTGTGTGCGCGAACAAAGTATTTATACGTGTGAGGAAAGGAGCCTGGTTTGAAGCCGCCACCGTAACTTTGCTGCGCCACCGTTGGATATTGGAGGCATCATCCAGATCTGTCGACACGTGGCTTCTGGCACGTGGCGCTGAATCAAAAGTGACTCCTGAAAATCGTAGTGTCTGAATGGATAGTGAGAACAAGGAAAAATTCAAATTTTCAAATTTGAATAAATTACTGTTTGAAGGAGAAAAAAAACCTTTGAAACTTAATATAGAAATGTTTATTATCAAAGTTTTAGGCATGGCCAAGCTCTCTTCGACACGAACTCTATTGTTCCACATAGTCGTCATGAGGAGCTATTTGAGCGATGTGTTGCACTGTCTTATGGTCGCAAGGAGAAGCGTTGCTAGATGCTTAGAAATCACACTAGGGCTAGCATAGTCTGATCCACCCATTGCACTCTCTTCTTATAGCTTGATTTTTTTTATGCTACTCAAGCATGTTCTACTATCTTAACTTCTTTCTTCAACCCTGTAACTCCTGGTGTACATTAAATCACACATCAGCGAAGTGGGCTGAGTCTCATTGCTGAATGTCTAAAATTATAAACATCAAACTCTAAATAGGAACTACTTTTTCCAGATTGTTTGCTTCTTGTTGACTTACATACAAGACATATCCTTCAACATTGCTAGCGTATACATGAAGCATAACTTTCAGCACTAGATTTTTTGCTCGTTCATCTAGGAATGATTGGTTGATACTTAGACAATAGCTTACCTATAAACAACTTAACAAACTCTTTATGCTTGTTACAGTTGCCTAGGTTGAAAACAAATCAGGCTACTATGGCCATTGACCCTTCGGATCTTTTATCTTTATGGACCTTAGGCTACTATGGCCATTAACCCTTTGGATCTTTTATCTTTATGGACCTTGGGCAAGCCTACTATGGGAAATACTTTTCCATTTCATTTATCAGCCTTCTCATGGTTATTTTAACATACTTGCCAAGTTCTATTTCTTAAACTTTTTTGGCGACTATCACATATCGGTGGATGTCCATTCTCATACTAGCCAGAGCAAATGCCTCCCAAGAAACATAAATCTATAGTTTCTAAAAGTGTCCCTTACATTATTTAGTTCAGGTGCCTATTTATCAAGGACACACACTATATTTCAATAAAGTGACTTATGATGAAAAATTGAGTCCAACCAAATCCTTGCTTACTGATACCCTCAACCACTTTGGTATGCTTGGGCACACTTGAATCTTCAACATCATCTGACGTTTATTTGGATCTTGAGTCCTAAACGTATCTTTTGGACTCACCTTCTAGAAGTCTTGAATCCTCAACATTTGCTTTTGTACTTTTAGATTCATTCGAGTCCTCTCAACATTTGCTTGGATAAGATGTCGTCTTTTCTAGCTCTAAGAAATAGGCTTAGGTTATAGACTTCCATCTTGGAATACTTTCCAAATTGGATTTGATCTGAGAAAATACTCTTATTTTCTCCTCAAAGATTCACATAACTACTTGCAAGAACTCATCTCAAGGCATTCTTTTATTTATATATGATAAACAGTCCTAGTCTAGACAATTGAGCTTTCAGACCTCTAAGCTTGGCTACTTTTACTCTCAGGATTAGCCCTAGTCTTAAATTGAGACTTGAACTAAGCACTATAGTGATTTCTTGTCTCAAAGGTATAAACTTATAGAAAAGAGTTTCTTTTGGGTTAGCTTGCTTTCGAAGCTATTGAGTTCCCATTCTAAGATCAAACAACCCCTATTGCAAGGTTCTATCAAATGGCTAATATTTATCAACAACCTTTAGTAGCAGTATTGTAATCAGGAGTATCTACTGACTCCTACTATCATGGACTTCATTTCCCTTCCCCTTAAGAAGTTTTGTTATCCCTAGCAAATCATATTTAGACCGGATGCTCTTCTCATGAGAGCGAATGCTCTAATCATGAGAGTCTTAATTGTAATTAGATTTTGAACTTATCTAAAGATGGCCAAATGTATAAGACACTCATTCAATTCCTTGTGCCCACCTGTATTTCAGACAAATTGGTGACCATCGACCTACCTTTCAATACTAGTATAGTCTTATAACAACACTTATAGGTCGATGTCTCATACCATCGATCTTTCTGATAGTGTTAACACAATAGTGACTGGTCTAATCATTTTTCTTTTGGCTTTGACCATTTGAGTGCATGCTAATTCTATCTAAAGAGGTGACATGACTCTCTTATCTGATTTGTTGTTAGATAATAATATTGTTTACCCTCAACCTTCTGAAGAAATTCGACTGCATCATCAATATCGCCAACAAATCCGCAATGCCGACCAACAATCTTTTATCTCCCAAAAAGTACCTCACAATCCTTTTCATAGCAAAACCCTTGAAGGTACTGAAGTTTGGGGAGATTTACTACAAGCCAATGTCACTCTACCATTCCAAGTTTCTTTGGAAGCATGCTGGTAAATGGAAACACCAGATCCAATCCAATGACACCACCACCCCTGATGAGTTGCCTGAAATGCCCTTACACCTAACTAATCCACTTAGCGAATGAGGCAACATCAAAATCCCAGCTACCCATTGCCAATCGCGTGAAGTCTTAGTTGTTCTTGATGGTGGCTCTAGTTGTAAAAATTACAGCAAATAAGGATCCTAAAACACTTGAAATGATGAGGGAAACAATAGATTATGATTTCATAAGATTAGCACAAGTTGAACCATCAAAATCCATCAAAAATCTATGCTTGAACCTCACTAAATGGCCCAAATCCTTGAAGAAGCCTTCACACGTGTGAAAGTACGGCCTCCCACAGTCTGAGTACTGTACACCAGACCTACATTCAATCCTATAATCATTAGTAATCACAAGTACTCAAACAATCATGAACATAGAGAGCAATTGCACCATTATGAGAGAAAAAATCATGAAATTGCTTGATTGATTTTGGTGAGATATCATCACCTATATATACATGATCCATCACGGTTTTGGGCAGGTATGAGTAGCCCTAAACCTATCCCTAATGCTAATTTTGGTGGATCTTTCATCCCTACCAAGTTAGGGTTGGAATCTTGGAGATCCCTCAACAATGCAAAAATGACCAAAAATAGCTCCTATTTTTTCTCCCTTGTATCTAAGCATAATTTGGATTCATTCCAAAGGTTCTAACACTTAGGTCTACTTGAGAACATCCTTATGAATGGAATCCTATGCTATTTGGAACGTGTGACAAGCCACATCATGACCATTTAACTATTTACAAGTCATATGACCAAAACTAGTCAAGCTAGAATTGTGAATTTTTAACACTCCTCCTCACTATCTAGCTTGGTTCAATCATTGCTTTACTAATCACTCCAAGTGATGATCTGAACTTCATAAAAGGTGTCCTTTGAAGTGGTTTAGTAAGTAGATCAGCTACACATTCATTGCTTGGAACATGCTCCAAAGCAATCTCCTTGGCTTGCACCATTTCTCTCACAAAGTGATGGCATATCTCAATGTGCTTAGATCTTGCATGGAAGATTGGGTTAGATGCAAGGTGTTGGGCTGATATATTGTCATTGTAGATGATTGGTGCCTCCTCTGAATCCATGATCTTTAGTTCCACCAATAATCTCTTGATCCAAAGTACCTCCTTTGTAGTGGTTGTCAAAGCTTTGTACTCGGCCTCAGTTGAAGATAGAGATATAGTTTCTTGCTTTTTTGAAAGCCATGAGACCACACCTTCTCCTATGAAAGTTGAATAGGCACTTGTTGACTTCCTATCCCTCTTGTCCCCTGCAAAATCTGAATCACTAAATGCATGAAGGTTAATCACATCTCCTCTATATAGAATCCCAAAATCCAATGTACCCGAGATGTATCTTAGAATCCTCTTAGCCTTTTTCCAATGGATATTCAATGGCTTTTGCATGGATTGGCTCAACCTACATACACTAAAGCTAAGATCTGGTCTAGTTATAGTGATCCACATTAAGGAACCTATAAGCTGCCTAAACAAAGTGATGTCCATGAAGGATCTTTCATCATCTTCATTTGGCACTTTTACATCTTGCTCCATTGGTGTGTCAACACTTTTGCATACTTCCATCTTAAACTTCTTCAAAAGACTTTGAGCATAGTTTACTTGACTTATAAAGATAAAATCAGACCCTCTAAGTACTTCTATGCCTAAGATGAAGTGAAGACACCCTAGATCTACCATCTTGAACTCTAAGGATAGATCTATCTTGATTTTTTCAATACCATCAACACTATTTCCACTAATGATGATGTCATCTACATAAATGAGTAAAAGTACAATACCAACATCATCAAACTTAATGTAAAGAGTGGGATCATTTTCACTTTGAACAAAAGAAAGTGAAATAAGATAGCAATGTAGTCTTGAATTCCAAGATCTTGAGGCTTGCTTCAAGCCATAGATGCTTCTTTGGAGATGGCATACTTTGTTCTCCATTCCATGCTTGATGAACCCTTGTGGCTGCTCCATATAGATATCCTCTTCCAAAAAACCATTCAAGAAAGCATTAGAGACATCCATTTGACATAGAATCCATCCAAAATGTGATGCAAGTGCAATGATTAGTCTTATTGTGACCATCTTGGCCACGGGTGCAAAAGTTTCCTCATAGTCTATCCCTCTCTCTTGAGCATAACCTTTTGCAACTAATCTTGCTTTATGTTTGTTAACACTCCCATTTGCATTCAACTTAAGCTTGAAGACCCACTTGCATCCTATTACATTCCTTTGAGGTCTCTCAACAAGCAACCAAGTTTCATTCTCAATCAAGGCATCATACTCATCCAACATAGCTTTATACCATTCTTTGGAGTTCAATGCATCTTCAACATTAGACGGTTCTTCAAAACTAGATAAAGCATAAGAAGTGGATGAGATACCCTCAACTTGCTGTCCTTTGCCTTGATATGTGAGCCTTGATGGCTCCACTTTTGCCCTTGAAGATCTCCTTGGTGTGATAGGTGGGTTTGGTGCTTGCTCCTCCATGAGCTCCTCCTCAAAACCAAGATCTTGCTCCTCGGCCATCTTCTTCTTGATTGTTGGAGCACTTGAGCCTTCTTCAAGCATATGCATATGATGTTCATCAAAGATGACATCCCTTGAAACAACAAATTTGTTCAAGGATGGAAGATAGACTTTATAGCCCTTGCTTGAGCTTGCATATCCAAGCATGATCCCTCTTGTGGAAGATGGATCCTCCTTGGTTCTTGTTTCTAATGGCACATGCACATAACATATACACCCAAAAACTTTCAAGTGATTAAGATTGGGTTTCTTTCCATACAACATCTCATAAGGAGTTTTGCCTTCAATTGCTTTGCAAGACACCCTATTCATCAAGTAGTTTGCACATACAAGAGACTCACCCCAAAAGGATTTGGGCAAACAAGCATCTAATCTTAAAGCCTTAGAACATTCACCTAATGTTCTATTCCTTCTTTCAGCAACTCCATTTTGTTGAGGAGTGTAAGGACAAGAAGTCTCTTTCTTGATCCCTTCCTCCTCACAAAAGGCCTTGAACTCATTGGAGATGAATTCTCCACCATTGTCACTTCTAAGAATCTTGATGCTATGATTATGATGCTTTTCCACAAACAACTTGAACTTTACAAAAGTATCAAATACTTGAGACTTGAAGGAAAGTAGGAACACCCAACAATATCTTGAGTAGTCATCAATGAAGGTTAAAAACATGGATGAACCTCCATTAGATTTGGTGCTAGCAATGTGCACATCCGAGTGTATGAGTTCAAGAGGATGAGATGACTTTGTGATGGAGTTAGGAAACACCTTCTTATGTGCCTTGGATAAGGCACAAGCTTCACAAACCTTGTCTTCCTTCCCAATAGACCTTGGTAGGCCTAAAGCATACTCCTCCTTGATCATAGCCTCCATGGAACCCGAGTTGACATGTCCAAGTCTTTTGTGCCATAAAGTAAAGGTAGATATCTTGCTCTTCTCGGCCAACATGACAACATTAGTATCCACAAATGCATCCAGCTTATAAAGTTTGCCAAGTCTAGTGCCCTTATCCACTATCTTACCCTTCTTCTTGATGAAACATTCATTTGAAGCAAAGTCAACATTGAAACCATTGTCTACCATTTGGCCAACACTTAGTAGATTCTTTGTTATTGTAGGAATGTACAAAACACCTTCTATGTTGATCTTTTTGGAAGATCCTAAGCAAAGGGGAATGCTACCAACTCCTTCAATCTTACAAGCTTCATCATTTGCTGTATAGATAGACTTTATAGGTCCATCATAAGATAAGAGAGAAGAGAGAGAGTCCTCATGTGAACTCTCCTCCTCCTCCTCTTTGCTCATGTTGGCTTGGCTTTGATCTTGTTTCCTCTTGAAGCATTCCGAGGCATAATGCCCCATCTTGCTACAATAGTAGCACTTCACCTTTGATTTGTCCTTCTTGACTTTGGTGGTTGATGGAGATGCCTTTGGGGGTCCTTCTTGATCCTCAAGCTTTGTAGACTTCTTGAATGTTGATCCTTTGCCTTTGGACTTGCCTTTGCCTTTGGTGAAGAGAGCTTGGTCATCTCCACCTTGGATGGAAAGCCTATCCATCCTCTCTTGCATTTGGCTCCTTCTTGATTCCTCGGCCATGAGCGTGCCTTGGAGTTCTTCAAGTATGGGTAGCTTACCCATAATTGCATATCCCTGAACCAAATTGTCAAATTCAAAGCTTAGTCCATTCAATATGAGTTGAACAAGCTCTTCATCCTTGATAGGGTCACCTATAAAGGCTAGCTCTTTGTTCAATTCCTTTACTCTTAGGACAAAAGTATGTGCACTCTCTCCTTTCTTTTGATAGCTTCTATAGATTTGATTCTTCAAAGCTAACATTCTAGTTTGGTTCTTGGATTCATAGACCTTTTGCAAAGTCTCCCAAGCATCTTGAGCTGAAGTGCAATCTCCTACCTCTCTTAAGAGTTCATTTGCAACATTCATTTTTATGCAATGTAGTGCAACATTGCACCTCTTGATGTATTTGGCTTTTTCTTGAGGATGAATAGGTTCACCCTCCTTACCATTTACAATTTCCATCAGATCTTGCATGATCATGATGGATTCCATTCTAACTTTCCATATGGAATAGTTAGTTTTGTTGAGCCTTTCATTAGTATCCAAAAGATATGCATTTATAGATGCCATCTAGTCTCCTAATCAAGGACTTGACACAAATGAAGGTTACTTCTATTGATTTGATTGAAGGTCTACCTTATCCCACTTCTTAGGGACCTGAAAAGATCAGTAATAGACTTCCTATAAAGATCTAAGAATGATCTCTAACAAAATCAAATCATAGAATACTAGAAACAATGCACTTGCTTGATTGAAGTAGACAATACTAGTAGAATTGCCCCTCTTTCTATAAAGAACATTAAAGCTTCCAAATGATCTGATAAAGAGTGAATTTCAGCAACCTAATATACTTCCAAAATTACTTGTAAAAGATCTAAATGGAACTTAATGAGGATGCAACACAATCTACTATCCAATCACAAGCAAAAAATGATCAAAATTGATGAAAAATTGATCTAATTTGGTGCATAAGTCAAGCAATGGTTGGACTGAACCTAAATCACTTTAGGAGGTGACTACTACACCTTAGAACAGCCTTGAAGAGTCCCCAAAACTCTGATCTTCCCTCTCCTTGAATGCTAGAAAGCCTTCTCTATGAAATCACCTCCAAAACTCGCTTAGAAATCAATGCTTGGAGCAAGCAAAACTTGCTATCTTGGTAATGTGAATTGAATTCAACTTTGCCTCTGGTTTTAGACACCTAAACACCTGCAAATGAAGTCACACAACACCAATCTCCAATGTATTTGACTCACTTTGAGTTCTAGAATCAATACTAGATGCTAAGATCCAATCTACACAAGATTTAGATCAAAAATTGTGATAAAATTGAATGCAAACCAAGGATTTAGCTCATTTCAGCCTTTAGGCTCTGATACCATGTAAAAATTACAGCAAATAAGGATCCTAAAACACTTGAAATGATGAGGGAAACAATAGATTATGATTTCATAAGATTAGCACAAGTTGAACCATCAAAATCCATCAAAAATCTATGCTTGAACCTCACTAAATGGCCCAAATCCTTGAAGAAGCCTTCACACATGTGAAAGTACGGCCTCCCACAGTCTGAGTACTGTACACCAGACCTACATTCAATCCTATAATCATTAGTAATCACAAGTCCTCAAACAATTATGAACATAGAGAGCAATTGCACCATTATGAGAGAAAAAATCATGAAATTGCTTGATTGATTTTGGTGAGATATCATCACCTATATATACATGATCCATCACGGTTTTGGGCAGGTATGAGTATCCCTAAACCTATCCCTAATGCTAATTTTGGTGGATCTTTCATCCCTACCAAGTTAGGGTTGGAATCTTGGAGATCCCTCAACAATGCAAAAATTACTAAAAATAGCTCCTATTTTTTCTCCCTTGTATCTAAGCATAATTTGGACTCATTCCAAAGGTTCTAACACTTAGGTCTACTTGAGAACATCCTTATGAATGGAATCCTATGCTATTTGGCACGTGTGACAAGCCACATCATGACCATTTAACTATTTACAAGTCATATGACCAAAACTAGTCAAGCTAGAATTGTGAATTTTTAACACTAGTGTCAATATAATTTCCACATCCCTCATGCTAGAATGGAATCTGAGAGACAAGCTTACCAAACCCACTTGTCAGCTTCGGATGGCTTATCAAAGTGTGGTTTGACCTATTGGCTTCCTTCCTCAAGTATTAATCAAACTAGGAGGCCTAAAGTTTTCTATCAATCCAGTAGTCCTTGATATTTCCAGTAATGCTTATTCCTAAAAATTACTACTTGGTCGTCCGTGGCTCACCAATGCAAGAGTCGTTCATGACTGGAGCAAAGGACGAGTCACCTTTGGAAATCGTGACAGTTCTGTCACCATTGATTCAACGGGAAAACTCAAACTCGCACACATTCATGACGAAGGGTCCTCGACCACTCATTCAGTGCTTGAGCCATACCAGTCCAGCGATGAAAACGGTCATTATGTTAAATCTATTGATATCATAAACTGGAGTCACAATTTAGCTACCATTGATTGGGTGAATGCTGATTACTGTGCCCAACATCGAGATGATTGTACCTCTCCACTCCTGATCGATCACGAACAATTACTTGATCTTGATACACCTATCATCAATATCAATTTTATTGATATTCTTCCACACAATAATGAGTTATTAAATGTTGCATGGCTACCTACTGATGAATCAGGTGATTTATTCGTAGATGACGAGAATGTCCTACGAATTCAGAACTGCCCAGAAGATTTGGACATTTTTTATATTCAGATCCTCAATTACATGGATGCACTTCCACTTAAGGCCTATTTGCAACATGCTTCCAAGGTGGAACCGATTGCCAAGGTTACAATTGAAAAGCCTGATACAAAATTCTACCGTGTCAAACGACCAAACTATCCATGGGATCTCTGTGAGGAAGAGACCATCTTTCAAATTGATGATGAGATCCTCCATGACGTACCACCCATTTCTCATGCACACACCTCACGATAGCCAAAGCCTCAACCACGTGGCCATGCTATGAAGGAAAAGATGAAAAACCCGCTTCAAATTCAACCGCCTGGTGACTTCACAACTATTAGGGAAGTTCCTGAGATTGCCTCTGTTCCTACGCCAACAACCCCCCCCCCCCCCAAACCTCCCAAATCATCCTCTAGACTGTTGAAAGGCAAGGCCCCCCTCGAATATCCAACCCATGATGTGCCTGAATATTTTAAGGACTATACGATCGAGGATGTCACAATCCAATTACCCCAAGCTCAATGTGAAGGTCCTGTCCACACCATCACTCTTTCCTTGAGTGAGCCAACTGAAACTAACGAATACATTGTCCACGTCGGGGCTCATCTCAATCGCGAACAACGCAGACGGCTTGAAAAGCTACTGCGCAAATATAGACATGTCTTTCTTTGGTCCTATAAAGACATGAAAGACGTCTCACCCCAAGTAGTTGTGCATCATATTCCCCTTAAATCGGGTGCAAGGCCACCAACTTCTAGTCGTCCCTACTGATGCAATCTGATCTACAAGGCCAAAATCAAAGAAGAACTCCAATGCTTGTTAGATGCAGGATTCATCTATGAAATTGATTATACTGAGTGGGTCTCCCCAATCATCATCATTCCTAAGAAAAATGGAAAACTCTGGATCTGTGTCGATTTTAAGAATCTTAATACCGTTATCGAACGTGATCATTTTCCATTACCTTTCGGAGAATCCATCCTAGAAAATCTCGCAAGAGATGAGGCCTACTCCTTTTTAGATGGCTTTAGCGGATATAATATGATCCAAATTGCTGAAGAAGATCAACATAAAATTGCTTTTGCCACAAAATGGGAAACCTTCTGCTGGAAAGTCATGCCCTTCGTCTCTACAATGCCCCTAGAACTTTCCAACATGCTATGCAAGCTACCTTTTTCCAACAGATGGGCGACACCCTAGAAGTTTACTTGGATGATTTAGGTGCACATTCAGAAGAATCATGGCACCTATCTGTGCTTGAGAAATTTTTTATCCAATGTCAACGATTCGGCATCTCCCTGGACCCTAAAAAAATGCCAGATCTGGGTAACACACGGTATTGTACTAGGCCACACCATTTCAAAAAATGGCATTGCCACTGACCCAGAAAAGATTCTTATCATTTAAAATCTACCGGAACCACATATGATCCACGAAGTTTACTCTTTCCTTGGCCATGCTAACTACTATCGGTGCTTTATTTTCGATTTCGCTAATAAAGCACGCTTAATCTACAAAGTAGTTGTCGTTCCCAAATGGACGGCTGAACAACGCATCACATTTAATCAACTCAAAGAAGCCCTTACCAATGCACCTATCCTCCGGGATCCTGATTATTCCAAAGAATTCCATGTGCATACCGATGCATGCAAGTATGCGATTGGAACAATGCTCACCCAACCGAGAGAATTCAAAAAAGATTACCCAATCCGTTTTCTCAATAGACAATTGATATTTGCTGAAGTCAATTATACCACTACCAAACGTGAAGCCTTGGCAATGGTATATGCAATTCAGAAGTTTCGACATTATCTTCTGGGAAAAGTTTTTGCCTTCTTCACTAATCATCAAGCACTGTTATATCTCATCAACAAGACTTGCACCACATGTCGTATTACTAGATGAATCCTATTATTGCAAGAATTTGAGTTTAGAATCGTGGTACATAAGAGAGTTCAACATTTTCTAGTAGACCATCTGTCCCGAATCCCTAACCTACCCACTCCTGATCACGACGTCAACGATGATTTATCCGATGCCATCCTATTTCAAGTTGACTCTACACTTGTATGGGCTAAGGAAATCACAGAGTATTTAACTTCAGGGTAGATGGATCCTTCCTTATCTAAACCCAAACAATGTACATTGGTCCTCAAAACCAAACCTTATACATTAATTGCAGGCCAAATGTACAAGCAAGGGTTAGATGAAATCATCCGACGTTGTCTTACTGAAGGTGAAATACCCTCTGTAATTTCTCTCACTCATGAAGGTATTGGTGCAGGACATTTCTCTTCTGAAATGACTGCTAAGAAAATCCTCTTGGCCAGTTTTTGGTGGCCAACACTCTTCAAGGATACACACAATTACACAAAGGCTTGTATGTCTTCCAACGCACAAAACGCTTTCAAAAGACTGACTACATGCCTTTACACACCCTGTAACCACTGATCAAGCTTTCCAAAAATGGGGGATTGATTATGTTGGACCCATTAGTCCCGTTGCTCGACACACACAATCTCGTTACATCAAAGTAGCTACGGACTATTGTACCAAATGGGCTGAAGCAAGAGCTGTTCGCAATGCTGACGCTTGTTCTACCGCAAAATATCTCTATGAACAGGTTATTGTTCGTTTCGAATGTCCTCTAGAACTTATCAGTGATAGGAGTACATATTTTCTTAACTCTGTCATAGCATATCTTCTTTCCAAATTTTTTGTGGTACATCGTAGAAGTTCCCCATACTATCCAAGATGCAATGGCCAGGCGGAATCCACCAATAAAATCCTATGGGGAATTCTCACCAAAATCATTGAATCCAGCTGATTTGATTGGGAACTAAACGTGCTGCTCTATGGGCTTATCGCAAAACCCCGAAGAGAGCTACATGCTTAACTCCTTTTCAGCTAGCATATGGCCAAGAATCCGTGATGCCTATAGAATTTTACATATAATCCCTTCAAGTAGCCTATAATCTTGAGCTAGATAATCGACAGATCCTGGCAAACAGATTATTCCATCTAGAACAACTGTGTGAAACACGTCGGATCAGCATCCATGCTCAACAAGTCCACAAACGTCGACAAAAAACATGGCATGATCAATTCTTAAAACTCAAAGAGTTTCAGGTTGGAGATAAGGTCCTACTCTAACAGGCCAAAGCGTTTAAAAACAAATTGAATTTTTTTGGCCAAGGTCCTTATTTCATTCAGAAAATCTTTGCCTCTGGATATGTACAATTCCAAACCCTTCAAGACGATATCCTAGACACTGTGGTCAATGGGAACATACTGAGAAAGTACAATGAGCCCTGTTTTTATCTTGATATGAATTAGTTGTTTTCTTTCCTACTATTTTTCTTTACTTTTCTTTATATACCCACTGACAGAATTCGCAGACAATTTGTTGAAGTTCAGAATAATCTCCACGATTTCTCTATCATCTCCGTGAATTCTAATTAGACACATTTTTGTTCTGTCAAACATTTTTTTCTATTTTGAGACACAAAAATCACTTATAGGAATTCGCCAACCCTCAGGACATTGTCTCGAAATTCGTGACCATCATTAGTAAATCGTGAACATTGAGGACAATTTATGGATAGAGTTGCCAATTCCTGATATATAGACCTCCACCCTTCTTTCCATGAATTCATTCTAGATTCTTGCTCTCGAGTTCATGCCAAATTTTTTCAGAATTTTCAAACTTGCTAGAACAATCACTACTATCATGGCCTTCCGCGACTCCTCGCTCTCGCTCCATCATCGTAAACCCCCTAGGCCTTATTCAAGGGATATCTTTATGATCTGTATCAAGCATTATGCTGAACAGCTTATCCTAGCCAAGGACATCCTTACAAACCTTAGCTTCGATCTGACATACTTCCTTTATCAGTAGAGCGAGAGTCTGATCCGAGCTGCCTACTCGACATACTCGGATGAGTTCCAAACATTCAAGATCACATAATATGAAAATATCTAAATCCAAGAAAAGTCAGTAATAAGTGCATTCTCTCTCTCTCTCTCTCTCTCTCTCTCTCTCTCTCTCTCTCTCTCTCTCTCTCTCTCTCTCTCTCTCTCTCTCTCTCTCTCTCTCTCTCTCTCTCTCTCTCGAAAATTGGCAAAAGCAAACTTGATCAAACATTGTAAATATCATAATGACTTGTAAGCCCATGAGTAGAAGCTTAAATAATAATAAATAGCTTAAACTTAGATTTAGAACTTAGACTTAGGAAACTTAAGATTAGAAATATTTTATCTTAAGTTTTCGTAAGTTAAGAAACTTTGAAGTTCTAAATCCTAAGTTAGAAGTTCTAGAAAGGCTAGAAACATATTAGTCCCATAAGTTAGTAGATACTTATGGAAGACCCTCCTTGCCATAAAAGGAGAGGTATTTGCCTTGTAAACAACACTATGAGATTATGCTAAATTGCTCTCTCTTTGAGATTATCATTCTATTTCTTGGTGTTGCCATTGGAAGGTGCATAGCTTGAGGGAAGGTGCTCGGGCCTCCTCTTGCCTCCTTTCATTGGATTATTGTGGCATGTTTCTATTGGTTTATTTAGTTAGCCGAAATTTATCTTTCAAACCCTCTGGGTGTTAATTTAGGTCTTAGTCTAGCAATCTTGCTAGTTGGGTTTGCCTTAGCAAAGATTTTTATTGTTGTTTCAAATTAGCTTTATTTTCATTTCGAACACTAGTTAGGTAAGTCTTAGTGCTCTCATCTTTGTTAATTATGTCCGTATTTTCGTTGAAGCTTGTTGTAGAAACTTAGAAAGTGGACGAATATCTACATCCCTATACTACACTCGTAAGTAGATCTAGCCACCGCACGAACTAGAAATACTTCCAACATTGGCGTCGTTGTCACTTTTTAAGTATTTTTTACCTAGTTTCTTCTCTTTTTTGTTTTCTTGCTTCCGTGTTATATGTTTGTTGTTTGTCTGTCTCTATCTACCAACAAACAGCACGAGTCATCTCTCCAGGTCCTACACGAGCTGCAGAGCAACTTATCAAGCCGGGGGGAAGCAACAAAGGAGTCAACTTGGGCATTTTCTTGAAAAGAAGTGACCCAAGTGACCTTTTTTGATATATCAGAATTCGTCAGCCTGTCTGTAGCCCTAACAGACCCTAATCTTTCATTTTATCACCTCCATAAATTCTAACCACGGTCAGATTCTGAGAAAACTGCCTGATATACTGTCAAAATCCCTTATTTTTCACCCAAATCTTTGTCCTAGAATTCGTCGGCTTCATTGAGACTAGATCTCATCAATATCAGTCCTCCAGCAACTCCGCGAATTCTATCTCAGAGATTTTGCCTGTTTACTGTCAGAAAGTCACATTTTTTCCATATTCCCTATCTGCCAATCAAACCTCTCTGTTAGCATTTGCCATCCAGACTAAGAAATCGTTCTCAAAGAGTACGATTTCCCTATCCTACCCGCAAATTCTGAAAGTACAAGTTTTTTTCAAAAAATCTAAAAAAATCAGTACTTTGACATTCAGAACTCCCTATCAGAATTTGCGAGTATTACAGTTTGATTTATCTACCTCTCCACGATTTCTCAACCTGTTCGCGAATTCTATCATGACCAGAAAGACCAATTTTTTGTCCTACACTATCAATTCTGCAAGCAAACTGCCTTTTTGCCAAGTACAATACTAACCTGCTCATCTGTATTCTGTATCATGTCTCGTGACTGTGTTGAATCTTCTAATCCGGCTCCTCCACGACTAGAACGAAGAATTCCACATATCGATGCACCAAAGTACGATGGAGAATCTGACTCAGTCCGATTTCTCCAAGAATTTGATAATGCATGCCATTTTTATGGAGATACCTTTGAAACTGAAAAGCTTCGCCTATTTCTCGTACTCTATGGAACTGCCAAGGAGTGGTACTTGAATCATGAAGCTCTTGATCTTGCTTCTTGGACCACCCTCAAGGACGCTCTCATCAAGCGTTTCAAACCATCCAAACTGACTCAAAGCCCGTTCATTCAAATTACCCATATCAAGATGTGTCGCGAAGATTCTGTTTGAAACTACATTGAGTGTTTTAAATGTCTCAAAGTAGAATGTGTTGATGAAAATATCACCGAACGTATGGCCATAAAACTATTCTTGGTTGGATTGCCTAAAAACATCCATCGTGAACTCAAACCAGTTGACCTTTATGATCAACTTAAAAATGTGATCACCGATGCTATTCGTGAGGACAACGAAGGTTCCGATGATGACTTTGACCATCGTGAAAAGAAATCTAAGAATCCGGACCGTCCTAATCACCCGAAGTCTGACAATAATGCTCAATCTTCTGAACTTCTACATCAGATGAAAACCTGACAAAAAGCTCAACAATCTCATATGGATAAACTGACGAAGGGTCCTCAACCACCAACTCAGTATTTGAGCCATACTAGTCCAGCCACGAAAAAGGTCATTATATTAAATCTACTAATATTATAAACGAGTCACAGTCTAGCTACCATTGATTGTGTGAATGTCGATTACTATGCTCAACATCAGGATAATTGTACCTCTCCACTCCCAATCGATCATGACCAATTCCTTGAACTGGATACACCTATCATCAGTATCAATTTAATTGATATCCTCCACACCATGATAAGTTACTAAATGTTGCATGGCTACCTACTAATGAATCAAACAATTTATTCATCGATAACAAGAATGTCTTACGAATCTAGAATTGCCCAGAAGATTTGGACCTTTCCTGATATTCAGATCCTCAATTACATGGAGGCCCTTCCACTTAGGACCTATCCGCAACATGCTTCCAAGGTGAAACCAGTTGCCAAGGTTGCAATTGAAAAGCCTGAGACAAAATTCTACTGTCCCAAATGCCCACACTATCCATGGGATCTCTGTGAGGAGGAGACCATCTTTCAAATTGATGATGAGATCCTCCATGACGTACCAACCGTCCCTCATCCACACACATCTCCACCACCAAAGCCTCAACCACGTGGTCATACTATAAAAGAGAAAATGAAAAAACCGCTTCAAATTCAACCGCCTGGTGACCTCACAATTGTTAGGAAAGTTCATGAGATTGCCTTTGTTCCTACACCAGCCTCTAAACATTCCCACTTACCATCCTGGTAGGAAAAAGGCAAGGCCCCCCTCGAATCTCCAACCCATGATGTTCCTGCATACTTTAAGGACTATATGATCGAGGATGTCACAATCCAATTATCCCAAGCTCAACGTGAGCCAACTTGTAATTCACCCTACGAAGGCCCTACACAAACTATAATCCTTTCTCTGAGTGAGCCAAATGAAACCAACGAATATCTTGTGCACGTCGGAGCTCATCTCAATCGCGAACAACGCAGACGACTTGAGAGGCTCCTGCGAAAATATCAACATGTCTTTGCCTGGACCTATAAAGACATGAAAGGCGTCTCACCCCAAGTAGTTGCGCATCGTATCCCGCATAAACCGGGTGTGAGGCCCACTACTAGTCGTCCATACAGATGCAATCCCATCTATAAGGCCAAGATCAAAGAAGAATTACAATGCCTCTTAGATGCAGGATTTATCTATGAAATCAAACATACTGAGTGGGTCTCCCCAATTGTCATCGTTCCCAAGAAAAATGGAAAACTCCGAATCTATGTCGACTTTAAAAAACTTAACGTCGTCACCGAACGCGATCATTTTCCATTACGTTTTAGAGAATCCATCTTAGAAAATCTCGTAGGAGATGAGGCTTACTCCTTCTTAGACGACTTTAGTGGATACAATATGATCCAAATCGCTGAAGAAGATCAACATAAAACCGCTTTTGCCATAAAATGGGGAACCTTCTACTGGAAAGTCATGCCCTTGGTCTCTGCAATGCTCCTAGCATCTTCCAATGTGTTATGCAAGCAGCCTTTTCTCAGCAGATGGGCGATACCTTAGAGGTTTACTTGGACAATTTAGGAGCACATTCCGAAGAAACACGCCATCTGTCTATGCTCAAATTTTTTTTTTATCCAATGTCAATGCTTCGGCATCTCTCTTAATCTTGAAAAATGCCATATCTGGGTAACACATGGTATTGTGTTAGGACATATTATTTCCCGAAATGGCATTGCCACTGACCCTGAAAAGTCCTTATCATTCAAAATCTATTGGAACCACATACAATACGTCAAGTTTACTCTTTCCTTGGCCATGCCAACTACTATCGGTGCTTTATTTTTTATTTTGCTAACAAAGCACGCTTCATCTACAAAGTAGTTGTAGCTTCCAAATGGACGAATGAACAACGGTTCGTATTTAATCAACTCAAAGAAGCCCTTACCAATGCACCCATCCTCCGGGCTCCTAACTAATCTAAAAAATTCCATGTGCATACTGATGTATCCAAATATGCCATTGGAGCAGTGCTCACCCAACCAGGAGAATCCAAAAAGGACTACCCAATCCATTTTCTTAGTGGACAATTGATACTTGCTGAATTCAATTATACCACTACTGAACGTGAAGCCTTGGCAATGGTATATGCGGTTCAGAAGTTTCGCCATTATCTTCTAGGAAAAGTTTCTGCATTCTTCACTGATCATCAAGCACTGTTATATCTCATCAACAAGACCTGCACCACAGGCCGTATTACTAGATGGATCCTATTACTGCGAGAATTTGATTTTAGAATCATGGTTCGTAAGGGAGTTCAACATTTTCTAGCAGACCATCTATTCCGAATCCCTAACCTTCCTACCCCTGATCAAGGCATCAACGATGATTTACCAGATGCAATCCTTTTTCCAAGTTGACTCTACACCTATATGGGCTAAGGAAATATTTAACTTCAGGGCAGATGGATCCTTCCTTCTCTAAACCTGAACAACGTGCGTTGGTCCCCAAAACTAAATCATATACATTAATTGCAGGACAACTCTACAAGCAAGGGTTAGATGGAATCATCCGACGATGTCTTACTGAAGGTGAAATACCCTCTGTAATTTCTCTCACTCATGAAGGTATTGGTGCAGGCCATTTATCTTCTAAAACAACTGCTAAGAAAATCCTCTTGGCCAATTTTTGGTGGCCAACACTCTTCAAGGATATGCACAATTACACTAAGGCCTGTGATGTCTACCAACGCACAAAACGCTTTCAAAAGACCGACTACATGCCTTTACACCCTGTAACCACTGATCAAGCTTTCCAGAAATGGGACATTGATTATGTCAGACCTATTAGTCCTGCTGCTCAACACACACAATCTCGTTACATCATAGTAGCTACGGAGTATTGCACCAAACGGGCGGAAGCAAGAGCTGTTCTCAATGCTGACGCTCGTTCTACCGCAAAATTTTTATATGAACAGGTTATAGTTCATTTCAGATGTCCTAGAGCTTATTAGTGATAGAGGTACACATTTCCTTAACTCTGTCATAGCAGATCTCCTTTCAAAATTTTTTGTGGTACATCGCAAAAGTTCCCCATACTATCCACGATGCAATGGCCAGGCGGAATCCACCAATAAAATCCTATGTGGAATTCTCACCAAAACCGTCGAATCCAGCCGATCTCATTGGGAACTCAAACTCCATGCTGCTCTCTGGGCTTATCGCACCACCCCGAAGCGAGCTATAGGCTTAACCCCTTTCCAGCTAATATATGGCCAAGAAGTTGTTATGCCTATGGAATTCCATATCCCCTCCCTTCGAGTGGCCTATAACCTTGAACAGAATCTAGCAAACAAGTTATTCCATCTGGAGCAACTCTGTGAAACATGATGGATCAGCATCCATGCTCAACAAGTCCACAAACGACGACAAAAAGCATGACATGATCGATTATTAAAACTTAGAGACTTCCAGGTTGGAGATAAGGTCCTACTATACCAGGCCAAAGCCTTCAAAGGCGAACTGAAATTTTCTAACCAAGGACCTTACATCATAAAAAAATCTTTGCCTTTGGATATGTATAACTCCAAACCCTTCAAGGCGATCTCCTCGACACTATGGTCAATGAGAGCCGACTGAAAAAGTACAATGAACCCTGTTTTTTATCTTGATATGTACTAGTTGTTTTCTTTCCTATTGTTCATCTTTATTTTTTTATTGCCTGTCTGCCTGCCATTTCGACAAAATTTTTGATGTGCTTTCTTGTTCAAACCATCAAGATACTATCAAATCAGGTATACCAACAGTCTTCTCTAAGAAAACCACAAAAGCCATTAGTTTCAGAAGAATTATTTCACACCATCCCAGATAGAATTCGCCTGACCCCTTTTTTACAGTGCACGATTCATTTTTGGTCTCCGCGAATTTTGTCTCAGAGACAAAAATTTCTAAAAATAAAAAAAGGTAGATTTTTTTCATCAGATATCCACTATCAGAATTCGTAGACAATTCGCTGAAGCTCAAAAAGATTCCCACGATTTTCCTGCTATCTCTACGAATTCTGATCAGACAAAGTTTTGCACTGTCAAACGTTTCTTTTGGCACAAAAAATCACTGACAAGAATTTGCGGACCCTCATAACATTGTCTTAAAATTCGCGACCATCATTACCAAATCGTGGACACTGAGTGAAGTTGCGAATTCTTGTCAAAAAAAGTCTATATATAGACCTCCACCCTTCTCTCCACGAATTCATTTTAGATTGCTGCTCTCGAGTTCATGCCAAAAATTTTCAAATTTTTCAAAATTCTTAGAGCAATCTAAAATCACTGCTATTATGGCCTCCCGCAATTCCTCGCTCAGTTTGCATCGCCGTAAACCCCCGCGCCCTTATTCAGGAGATATTTTTATGATTTGTATCAAGAATTACGCCGAGTAGCTCACCCTGGCCAAGAATATCCTCACAAACCTTGGCTTTGATCTAACTCTTTTCCGTGACCAGCAGAGCAAGAGCCTAATCCGAGTGGCCTACTCCACCTATTCGGATGAATTCCAAACTTTTAGGCTTACATCTAAGAGTGGCAGCTATACCATCATCAACATCTCTCTTGGGGATCTCCAGAGCATTGGCTTCCCTAATTTCAGAGAGACAATCCATGGCAATGGCACCAGCTATGATGCCAAATACTTTACAAAGTTTCTGACAGAGGATGGCAAAACTATTGCCTAAACCAATGACGGGATCGCCATACGCCTCGTCACGGATCCCAGTCTCCTGGAGATTTAACTACCACTTGTAGGCCATGGGCTAAGGAAAGATTGGCCTCAAGTGCTTGCAAATGGTCAGGGGACTGGGATGACAGAGGATGGCAAAACTATCTAATTAGGTGACAATATTTACTTTAATTAATGCATGGATGAATTCTATAAATGGATCATCCAGGCACACTCTACATGATGCTCTGTCGATGAGATGAATGATTTTGAGCCTCTCAGTTATGCCGTCATTCTGGTTGTAACGACTATTTTGTTGTGCTTCAGTGTAATATAACAGCAGCACGCTTTTCTATCTGTGTATAACGTAGATGAATGCTTGTTGTGATTTGAATGCACTTTATTGCTATTTGATAACAATTGTTCACTCATTCTGATCAAAATATGGACGTTTACGACTCCTCAGCTTCTGATCAGACGATTGTTGTCTTTGACGCCTGAGGAACTTGCATTGTCATATTGCTCTTTCAATCTATTTCAGAACTAAACTTCTGATTAAATCCATTTTCAGTAGTACCACACATAAACCATTTCTAATCTCTTCGGTGGACTGTACTCTTTTATGTATTTTTGTGAGTATGAACTAGTTTATAAGATCTTGTTGGGCAACAGAACATTTAAGCTGTGATTATACTTAGCATAAACATTCTATTAGCCTATTTTTACATCTAGCAGCCCATTGCAATGAGAGAGTTGTTCTGCAAATATTCTTGCTCTCTTCTCCATTCATGTTCTCCATACTCCCTTGTCCCATCAGATTGGTATCAAAGCATAGCTCAAATGAACCGTGAGATTAAGTTTGTTCCATTTGTATTAATGTTAACATGTCTCCTATTGGTAGCTCCTATTGGTAGCTCTTCGTCTTCATCATCCAATGAAGATAGAATCTTTGACAAGTTCAATGGTTCTAACTTCTACATATGGAAGTTAAAACTCCGGATGAAGTTGATAGATAGAGATCGTAGAAGGTTTTGACCTGAAATCAAAAGATGGTGATCAAGCAAAGGCATGGAAGATCAAAGATCATAAGGCCTTAGCATGTATCACACTCAATATGGCCGACTCCCAAATATCCCATGTTACTACATGCAAAACCTCTAAGGATGCATTACATTTGTTATCAAATCTCTATGAGACTCATAATGTAACCACTAGGTTGCACCTTAGAAGGAAGTTCTTTACTTTTAGCATGTCTAATTCTACTGCCATCACTTCTCACATCAACAACTTCAAATCTTTATTGGATCAATTATCAGTTGTAGGATGTGCTATTCAAGATGACGATGTCATTATGACCTTGCTTTCTTCTCTTCCAAAGTCGTATGAGCACTTTGTGGTGTGATCTCCACACAACCCGACCTCACTCTTCAAAAAGAAAAAAATGTGGAGAAAGACCAGCGACCTGTCCATCAAAGACAAATCGATGGCCCTGTACACCAAGAAGAAAGATTATTCGAAGGGCAAGAATCAAGTGCAGCAGCAGCAACAACAGAAGCCTCACACTCAAGGTGAGAATAGTGGATCGCGCAAGAAGCTTTTCTGCAGATATTGCAAGAGATCCAATCACGATATCAAAGAGTGTCATATCCACATCTATAATGAGCAAAGAAGCAACAACAACAATAGCCAGATTTCTCCAATGCGGCAGAATTCAAGGAGCAAGATACACATCTGTTAGTGGCTTACAGAAGTGGCAACGAAGACCACGATAGCTGGTACCTGGACAGCGGTGCTACCCAACACATGACTTCTCGCAAAGAATGGTTTACCAAGTATGCAGCTTACAATAGAGATCAATTCATCTACCTCGAAGATTCAAGCACCATACGCGTGGAAGGCAGAGGGACAGTCAAGATTGCATTCAAAAATGATCTCTCTATTTATTTCACCAATGTTCTTCACGTACCTCAGTTGTCAAAGGACCTGTTGTCAGTTTCTAAGATGACTGATGAGGGCTACACTGCTACTTTCTCATCTGAGTAGTGTACAATCTTCGATGAAGATACTACTCTGACTTCATGCACTAGAATCAGAAATCTTTACATACTCTCTGATTTAGTTGCATTAGCTAGCGTCTCTCATGAACATGTAAATGATAATGCTATTATGTGGCATAGTCGATTTGGACACGTGAATACAAGATCACTTTCCTATATGCATTGTAATAATTTAGTCGATGGATTACATTTTTCTTCTTCATTGGATAGGAAATACTTCTTTTGTGAATCATGCATCTATGGGGAGCACTCTAGAAACAAGTTTCCCAAATCACATTCCATCAAAGCAAAGCATGTATTGCATCTTGTACATAGTGATTTTTGTGTTCCAATGCCAACTCCGTCCTTAGGAAATGCAATCTATTTTATCACTTTCATAGATGATTATTCTAGATGGTCTACAGTCATGTTCATTAAGCACAAATCAGAAGCCTTTGAATGCTTCAAGAGATTCAAGGACATGGCTGAGACACAAACGTCTACAAAAGTGAAAGCACTCTGAACTGATGGTGGCAGCGAATACCTCTCTAACGATATGTCTGACTACATGGCTGAACTTGGTATTAGAAGACAATTCACCACTTCCTATTCACCTCAACAGAACAAGACTGCAGAAAGGAAGAACCGAACTCTTCTCAACTCAGCCAGATCCATGCTACATCAATCACATCTACCTGCGAAGTTTTGGACAAAAGCTACTACCACAGCCCATTACTTACAGAACAGATCTAGCACGAAAGCCGTCAACACAACAAAACTTCTTATGAAGTTTGGCATGGACACAAGCCTAGTGTCAACCATTTGAAAATCTTTGGTTGTATATGTTTTAATCACATTCCTAAACAATTTAGGAAGAAGCTGGATCATAGGACAAATAAATGTATTTTCATTGGCTATCCTGATGAACATAAAGCTTACAGAGTTTATGATCCATCCACCAATGTAGTATTTGTCTCTAGGGATGTAATATTTCAAGAACGTGCATATTTTGATTTCAAACAACCATCGACAAACGATGCTATATCAATTCATCCTATTTTACGTAGCATGGAATCTTCCAACGATAATGTTTCTTCTATAGAACCTGCAGCTACAACTATAGAAGCCGAGCAGCCGACAGTACCTGTCATCAGACCAGACCAAGCCAGCTCGAACAGATCTAGAGAAATTCAAGAAGAAGCACCATCGCATCCTGGTGAACCAAACGTTTGTAGATCCTCACGGACTCAGATAGTAACTAAGAGGTATACACCTCAATCATTCTGGACTTCATCAGAAGAATCGGAGAGCCTAGCCGAAGCAATTAACTCCAAGGATGTTGTGAAGTGGCAAGAAGCTATGGAAAGCGAGTACAACTCACTTTTGATTAACCAGACCTAGACATTGATCGACTTCCCCGCTCACTTCAAGAAGAAGATCGACTCTGATGATTCCATTGCTAAATGGAAAGCACGGCTAGTGGCTAAAGAATTCACTCAAGTCTAAGGAATGGATTATCAAGAAATTTTCAGTCCTGTTGTCAAGATGCAGCAAAAAATTTATGTAGAATAGAGCATCGACACCCCTAAGTGGTGAGGAACAATCCTTCGTACATTACTCCAGAGGGTGAGAGCCAGTCCGCAAGGAGGAGGAGGTTGAATAAAAAATGCAACACTGCGGCGAAGGGCATTATCATCTGCATCTATTGTTCGTGTTGTTGAGGATGCGACTGCATGTTCAACTGCAAGTTTGATTTCAAACTTGCATAGCGTCGAACATATGCTCATTGGTGATGTTGGTTTTGTAGGTAATTCAGGAGAGATTGTCACCCCTGATCATGTTCGTAGAGATCCCACCTGTAGGACATTGGAGTTAGAGTCTAGATCGGAGAGGAAGAATAGATTAGAGCGAATGAGAAGAACAAAGAGGAGGCTTCTTCCTTATGAGTTGGAGCAGGTGCATAATGTTGTTAGTAGGGATGGAATTAATTCCACCACATTTGAAAGAGTTGCCGATGACACACATACTGTGGTAGACGTTGGTATGTCAGTAGAAAGATTGGGCTTACATGAGGATGTCTTGTTGAGTACATTCAAAACAGGGTCCATCACACATGTCGGTTCTTTGACAAGAGGTCTAGAAATAGGTGTAGGGATTTGTTTGACGTCTTTAGGTGCGGCTGCGACTTCGTCTATCCCCTTGGATCCGATGTCCAATGTTGACAATATAGAGATGGTTTGTACGTCAGTTAGAGGTAGAGAATCATTTGAGGGAGTAGATTCGATATCTGTTATATATGTTACGCCCGTAGAGATGCGTAACCATCCATCGTATAGGACCCCTGAAGCGGAGTCAAGATTGGCCAAGGCTAGAAGAATGAGATGTAGATATGTTGCTAAGAGGAGATATTGGGATAGAGTACGTGCGACAGTGAGAGATAGAGAGAAAATTGAGAGGGTTGAACCGAGTTCAGTGGAGTTTGGTACACCTGAGGAAGTGCATAGCCACCCTTCGTATAGGACCCCTGAGGCAGAGTCTAGATCTGCTAGAGCTAGAAGGATGAAGCATAAGAATGAATGCAAAACGAAGATTTTTGGGTAGGATTTTGCCTGCACATTCCGTAGGTAGGTTGTTGAGGTGGCCAGATCGTTTGATAGACCAATGTGTCCTGATTTGGGGGGGATGGAGTTTGTGTGTAGTCGTTGTTCAACCATGCAATGGAAAGCAAAAAAAAAAATAGCTCTTTCTGTTGCATGAAAGGCAAGGTGCGTTTGCCTTTGATGTCATCATAGCCTCTTTATCTCCTTAATTTGTAAACGTCTTTGATGACGTGGGAGCTCATTTTAGAAAACACGTTCAGAGTTATAATAACTCCTTGGCCTTTGCATCTCTTGGAGTGAATCTAGATAGATCCACTGCCAACTCTGTAGGCGGCGCGTATACATTTAGAGTGTCTGGCCAGTTGTATCATCATATTGGTGGTCTGTTGCCCTTAGATAGACCTTCGTTTTCGCATATCTACATAATGGAAGGTGATGATTTGCAATTAGATCAGAGATTATTTCTAAATCCCGACCTTAGGCGTGACGTTCTCTCCCTTTTGCAAAGCATGATGATGGATGTGAATCCATTCGCGCAACGTTTTAAGAATGTTGCTCGAATCATGCGAGAGAATGTCGCAAAGGATATTCGACTTCGCATAGTGTCTGGTTGTTCACAGAGTAGAGCAAATAGACAGTTCAATGCTCCTATGAGCAATGAGATTGCAGTGCTTATGCCTATAGATGAGACCCGAGCGACGAAATTCGTGACATCATATTGCACTCCATTTAGGATGGTCTGCAGCATATCACAGAGTGTTATTCATCGTATGATGCCTTGTATTTTTTCCTCATCTTTCCTTACGGTACCTATGGGTGGTATCATGGGATTCCACATATGTGTATGAGAGATGTGACACGTGGTGATGATTATGATAGATGTGATGGTATACATTCAGATGCTCCTAAAGAGCAATTAGAGGGTGGACACAAAGTTGTCACCATTCGAGAGTTTTACAGCTACCATTTACAGGTATGAGCAGAGCATGTTTCACCTATACATTTGGGTGGAAGGCTATTGCAAGAGTATGTCTGTAACAATGGAGATAGATTTCGTAGAGAGATTCGTAGTGGCTCATTGATGCCCTTGGAGCTCATTCCGCCAGCGACATAGGACAGCGAATAGTGCTTCCATCGTCTTATATCGGTTTACCGCGTCATATGCATCAACGGTACCGGGATGCTATGGTCGTCGTTAGGGAGTTGAGTTCTCCCGATTTGTTTATCACAATGATAGCAAACCCAAATCATGCCCACCTATTAATTATATTGGAGGAGCGGAGCAAACCCATCATTGTGGAGATTATGATCGTATCGTATGTGCAGAGATTCCTGTGAGGGGGGATGATCCGGAGTTGTACGAGATAGTGAGGACCTGTATGGTGCACGGTCCATGCGGAATATCTTTTCCAAATGCACCGTGCATGAAGGATGGAAAATGCTCGAAGAACTACCCAAGGATTTTCATTGACGAAACAATGGTAGTGAATGGGTATCTTTCGTATAGGCGTAGAGACAATGGAGAGAAGGTGAAGTCACATGGAATAGAATTAGATAACAGGTGGGTAGTACCGTACAACAGATGGTTGACACTACATTTTCAGTGTCACATCAACGTAGAGATATGTGTACATATATGTAGCGTGAAGTATTTGTACAAGTACGTGCACAAGGGACCAGATATGATTACGGCATCGGCTGTAGAGGGTGGTGGTCAGACAATTGTGCCAGTCAATGAGATAGAACAATTTTTTATTGCTCGATATTTCTCTACAAGTGAGGCTTGCTGGCGACTGTTTGGGTTTTCTATGGGTGCTCATAAGCTAGACAGGAGTTGGTTTACTTTACTGAGGGAGCCAATTTAGAGGAGGTCATAGAACGTCATTCGAGTACCACTTTGACAATTTTTTTTGAACTGAATAGAAGTGGCGATTCAGAGGCCCGAGAGTTTTTGTACCAAGACTTGCACGGTTTTACGTTTACAACAGGAGAGTGCAAAGGTGGACCCGTAGAATCAATGCACAGTCCATTTCGGCCATTGGACATATGTATTTTGTCCATCCGTCCGAAGGAGAATGATTTTATTTGCGAGTTCTTTTGGCTCATGTAAGAGGTGCAAAAGGGTTTGAGGACTTGCGCATAGTTGATGGTGAGTCGTTTTTGTCGTTCAGAGATGCTTGCAATCACACCAACTTGGCGGTTAGATTGATGTGTCACATGCATTGTCACCAAAATTCCTCAAAATCAGCATTAGAGAAGGTCCCAATGTTAAAAGGGCCTCTTTTCAAAATTCTTTTTTCCTTTTTCTTTCACTTTTTATGTACATGTGGCCCCATTGTTTCTTGACGTAGTGGCTTCTATGTAACGCAACATTTGAGTCCACATTAAAAATGGCATAACCTAGTGGCTTCTATGTAACGCAACATTTGGTCCACATTAAAAATGGCATAACTTTTTAGTGGTAAGTTTGTTTCAGCGGAGTTTAGTGCAATGGAAAGCGCTTTGACGAGCGCTTTCCAATAATATCTTACATGACATATTTTCGAGCTCGATGAAAAATTTATGGCAAGTCAAAGGTATTAGTTGAAAATAATGTTATAATTTTTTAATAATACAAAAAGGGATCTTTGGACGAGTTCTTATAAGGCCCTTTTGGAGCTCAAAACTCCCCTAGTGCCTATAATTTAGGACCTTGATTTTGGGGCTCAATTCGGCACCTCTAAGCATCTAAATGGACTTCAATCACCTGTACCTATGTACAAGAGTGTGTGACATTTGGCCATCCATAATGGTGCCACTTGGCAATAAACTACTGACTAGTTTTTACATATTTTTACAATGAAAGGACTATATATAACTAAAATCATGCTAAATTCGAAGACTATTCTACTTTCATCTAATTTGAACTCTCTAAATCATGCTAAATTCGAAGGCTATTCTAGTTTCATTTAATTTAAACTTTCTCTTATGAAATTTAGGAACAACTCTTTAATGAGCTATGGCTTTTGCCTTTGGTGGTTTGTGTGCCACCACCACATAAGACCTTGATCATGCTCTAGCAATAGGCCCTTATATAATGAATTATCATATAATGGAGATATCCACCTCTAATTGCCTACAATAATTTGATGAAGTTTCTCTATTTTGTTTAGTTTCTTGATTCTTGACTTGTTGTTTTTGAGTTCTTAGAGCTTTGACCATGTTAATTTAATTGTTTATGAATGGATAATAACTTAGGATGCTATGATTGGAACATGACATTTGTATTTATTATTTCAGATTTGATGTTAAAAGTTGAAATTCTTCGAGTCAGAATTTTGAAATTGTCAAGTTCCTGTGATTTGTTCAAAATAACTTAGATCTTTGTTGAATTATTCTAAACTCTTTTTGTTAAAATAATCTCAAGCCTCCTCAGTCTAGACATTCATGACTACATAAACAAGTGTCATTTTTAGAAAATTTCCAATGCTATTGGTACTACTACTGACGATGGAAGTATCGGAAAAAGGAAAAGTTGTGGTGGGTTGTGCTATAAAAAATTATGGAGATTGAAATAAAGTGGCTTGAGAACCCTAACTTGGGAGGTTAAGGGCATATCTCTATGTGGCACGTTCACCTGAGCAGTGTGCCATGCACTGACTCGGTGAACTCGTTCACCCATTCTCTCGAGTCTCTAGCACCTGGGAGAGCAAACTTGGTAATAAAGCATCAAAGCTAGCCAAATGAAATTCTTTTCCGCTGGTACACACACTTTTGAAAACTTAAATTAAATCACTCCAAAGTATTGCTCGCTGGCAGGCAAACTAGATCATCTTTTACCAAGGTATAAATAAGTAGCACGCATGATGAAATTGAAATCATACTGGTGGGAAGTTTTTTGGTGGTTTCCGCAAAGGTCGAACAGGACCCAGCGGAACATGAAGATCAGTCTGACAAGATATTGCACGCAGAAAAACTCAATGCCGCAAAGGAAACTGAAGGAAAGAAACCAGCTGTTGCAGGTCAAGATACAGAGTTGTTTTGAGGAGCGTCTTAGACAGAAAAACGTAAGCTGGAGAAAGATGAAGCAGAGAATAATTAATGTCCAGCTGTGAAATTGTGTTGATTTTGTGATGTTAGGGTCGTCCATAAAAACATACTTAGAATCATCATACAACGGAAAAACAAAAAGCTTTTAAGCGTATCTCACTCATGTTGTTCAAAAATGGAGTAGCTTAAACAAAAGTTTTTCAGCACATCAACAGGAACGTACATCTACTCAGAAGTGTTCAAAGCCCTCTATATCTAGCTCGCATACTCTGTTGTAACACATAGCTGAGATTAGAACTTCCAAATCCATGTACTAGTATTGGCCTATTTCTTTCCTCCCAAGTTTTCAGAATAAAGCTGATCAATTTTGTACCTGCTCATCTAATCAACCTCCTCCATTCTACTACCCTCTGCATCGACATCTGTTTCCAAAGGAGGCATGTCAACGTCTGTCTCGGTTTCTGTGATATCATCATCAATACTCAATCCCAGTTTCAACATCCTGTGAATCCTGGCTCCAAAAGTGCTGGGATCATCCAAGCTGAAACCCGACGTCAGAAGCGCGGTCTCAAATAGTAGGAGCACAAGATCCTTCACCGACTTATCGTTTTTATCTGCCTCGGCTCTCTTTCTCAACTCGTCCATGATTGCATTTTCTGGATTAATCTCCATGGTTTTCTTACTTGACATGTAGCTTGACATGCTGCTGTCACGCAAGGCTTGCGCCTTCATGATACGCTCCATGTTGGCAGTCCAGCCGTACTCTCCAGTGACCAGACAGCAAGGCGAATCCACAATGCGATCAGAGACTACAACCTTCTCTACCTTTTCACCAAGAATGTCTTTGATTACTTTGCAAAGGCTCTCAAATTTAGCTTTTTTCTCCTCTTTCTTCTTTATGTCATCTTCGGATTCATCCAATTTTAAGCCCTCCTTGGTCGCAGACACCAGCTTCTTGCCATCGTATTCCTTCAACTGGCCAACAGCATACTCGTCGATCGCGTCCACCATGAAAAGAACCTCGTATCCTTTTCTCTTGAGCTTCTCTAAAAATAGAGAATTTTCCACAGCTTTCTTGCTCTCACCAGTTATGTAAAAGATGTCTTTCTGCCCCTCCTTCATTCTTGTTACATAATCCTTCAAGCTTGTCATCTCATCGCCACTCTTGGTAGAGTGATACCTAAGAAGATCAGCAAGTTTGACCCTGTTTTGACTGTCTTCATGAATGCCAAGCTTAATATTCTTGGAAAATGCTTCATAAAACTTATTGTAGTCTTCTTTATTTTCGGCAATCGCTGTAAACATCTCGATGCACTTTTTCACCAGGTTCTTCCTGATGACCTTCAGTATTTTGTTTTGCTGCAGCGTTTCTCTAGAAATGTTGAGAGGAAGATCCTCAGAATCAACTACACCTTTCACAAATCCAAGGTATTCAGGAATCAGCTCTTCACAGTTGTCCATAATGAATACACGTCTTACATATAGCTTGATATTATTGAGTTTCTTGCGAGTATCAAATAAATCAAAGGGTGCTCTCTTTGGAACAAATAGCACAGCCTTAAACTCCAATTGCCCTTCAACGGAGAAATGCTTCACAGCTAAATGCTCCTCCCAGTCATTGGTGAGACTCTTGTAGAAAGCGGCATATTCATCCTTCGTAACATCCTCTGGCTTCCTCATCCAAATTGGCTTCTGCTTATTAATAAGACTCCATTCATGAGAGACTTCCGTCACTTTCTTCTTCTTTTTGTCCTTCTTGTCCTTATCCTCGTCAATCTCTTCGATCTTTCCTTCCTCTTCGTCCTTCTTCTCTTCCTCCTCATCTTCATCATCAGAAACCTCTTTTTCAGTGGTTTTCTCGGTCCACAGAGAGATAGGATAGCTGATAAACTCTGAGTGCTTCTTGACTAGATCCTTCAGTCTCCTTTCTTCCAAATACTCCAACTGCAGCAGAAAACCACAACATTGACATAATCAGAATCATATCTCAATTCAATGAGATCCTCGGCAAAAACACGGATGACAGAATGTTCAATTAAAGAATAATAAAAACAAATCCATTCAAGTGTAATCTATCACAAGATAAACAAGGATTTCTAACCTGATCCTCCTTCAGATGAAGAGTGATTTTAGTTCCTCGACCAAGAGGTTCCCCTGTGGCATCTTTGGTAACTGTGAAAGATCCTCCCGCGTGAGATTCCCATATGTACTGTTCATCGTCGTTGTGTTTGCTGGTGACTACCACCTTCTCAGCAACCAAATAGGAAGAGTAAAATCCGACTCCAAATTGTCCAATCATGCTAACATCAGCCCCTGCAGCTAAGGCTTCCATAAACTCTTTGGTACCAGACCTGGCAATGGTTCCCAAGTTGTTCACCATATCTGTAACACAAAGCATGAAGTAATAAGTTTCATACACCAAAAGTTCAGGAATATGTATCCGCATTTTGATGAAGATACAGTTTCCAATATTCAATTGTACATTGCACTCCAAAATAAAATGCGAAAAAGTGATGTTAGAATACAAGACAATAAATACTAACCCGCTTTTGTCATCCCGATTCCACTATCAATTATACTCAGGGTATTGTTCGTCTTGTCAGGAACAATGTGAATAAATAACTCTGGCTGCGCATCTATCTTGCTCTTGTCCGTTAGGCTCTCAAACCGAATCTTATCCAGAGCCTGTTAAAAATCAGAGTGGAGCATGGACACCAAGAATGACATCATTATGTTGTATTCCACAACTATTGGATCATTATGCGTTATTCTACCGATATTGTCCTACTATATAATACAAGAAATCCCCATCAACTTACATCTGATGCGTTGCTGATCAACTCCCGCAGAAAAATTTCTTTATTGCTGTAGAAAGTGTTAATTATCAAGCTCAACAGTTGGTTAATCTCGGCCTGGAATGCGAATGTCTCCACATCGCCCTCCATTGGAGTAGCTTCGGCATCAGCCATGATTTAACCAGATTATTCAAGATCGAATGTAGCCAACAGAAGCCACAACCTGCAGAGTTTACAAAGTTGCATAAGATCAGATGTAACCAACGGACTCAGCAACATGCAGATTAAACAGAGCTGGTTAAGATCAATTGTAACCAAGAGAAGCCACAATGCAAACATTATCAAATTTGCTTAAGATCAAATGTAACTAACGGACGCATTATAGCAAAGTTGTTTAAGATCATACGTACACATCAGAACTAACAACCTGCATATTTGACTATTTAACAGAGTCTTTTAAGCTTATACGTAACCAATAGAAACGACAACTTGCAGGTCTAACAGAGTTAATTAAGATAATATGTAACCAACAGAAGTCACAAGTGACTCCGACTCACAACATGCAGATTAATAGATTCGCTTTAGATCAAATGTAACCAACAGAAGCAATTTAGAAGAGTTATTTAACATCATATGTAGAGAACAGAAGGAACAAACTGCATAATTTGATAATTTATCAGATTATGTTACGATAGAAATGTAAGCAATAAAGGGAATAACGTGCAAAATAAGCAACAATCTCAATGAAAAGGGGACAAATCGCATATCAATCGATACCTCCAAGAAAGCTTGGATCAATGCAATGTTCCAGAAGATGATCGCGATCACCAATCTCTTGCAAAACTAACAAATCGCCTCCGACATCGCTTAACGCTTGTCTCTCTCTTTTGCTATACGAGCAAGCCCCGCTTAGCCCCGGCCTTTTGAAATAAAAGCCCGGCCGCACGATTGCACAAATCAACGGCCAGGATTCATCGAATTGCCCTTCTAGATCCATCCAGAGCGTTATCCAACTGTCATAACAATTCGACGCGAAAGCTTGGCCGCACGATGGCTGAATCCAACGGCCAGGATTCAGCTTGTACATCCATCCATCTAACAATGGATGTCTCTAGAACCTTGACTCACAATTACTGGCAATAGCCAGTTTTCTTTAAGTTTGCTGCCAGGTGTCAGTTTTTTGATGAAATATAAAATATACAAACATGGTTAGGGCCACTCCCCATTTTGCACCCTTTGGTTTGGGCACTCACGGTCATCCATCCTTACTCGCTCGTGGACCATACGGGCCGCACTTACGAGCTTGGGTCTGGATAAAGGAACAAGGAATGTGATTTTAGAATCATGGGCCTGAGATTTGAGCGTGATCAAACAGAAACGAAGTGCATCACAATAAGCATTCATCTACGTTGTTATACACAGATAAAAAAGCGTGTTGCTGTTATATTACATTGAAGCACAACAATAAATTATAACCAGTATGGCAACGTAACTTGGAGGCTCAAATTCGTCTTATGGATGGAGCATCACATAGAGATGATGGTATATTTATACACCGGATTTAAGTATCTAATTACTATAGATGTTTGTCATCTTACTAAGTGCTTTGTCGCACTCAAGGAATAGTTGAACTACTATGTCAGAATGACAGAATGACAACTATACATGGTCAGGTGACTTCGGACACTTCGGTTGATGAACGAAGTCGGACACTTCGAATGATGAATGAAGTTGTTAAAGAAGTCGGAGACTTCGGTGACTTCGGATGATAGAAGAAGTCGAGTGACTTGATTGTTGAAGAAGTCGAAGACTTTGGAGACTTCGATTGACGGAAGGAGTCGAGTGACTTGATTGTTGAAAAAGTCCAAGACTTCGGAGACTTTGATTGATGGAAGAAGTCGAGTGACTTGATTGTTGAAGAAGTCAAAGTCGAGTGAAAGATGAAGAAGTCGGACAATTTGGTTGATCAACGAAGTTAGACACTTCGATTGATGAACGAAGTTGTCGAGGAAGTCGAAGACTTCGATGTCGAGTGACTTGATTGTTGAAGAAATCGATGGTGATCAGGCCTTTGATGTTCTTCATGATTCTTTGACATTCAAATTTAGAATTAGATGGGAATGGATACCCTTTGATGTAGTTTAGTCGAAAAGTCGATGAAGTTGACTTCGGCTGATTCGACACTGTGTAAAATTGCATGTTGTCGAACTGCTAGCAGAAACCCGTGTATTTTACCAGGTATTATTCAATGAGACAACTGTGGACTTGATTTCCAACACTACTGAGAGCCGGATAGGTAGACTTATACCCTCCAAGGCCCATGCACCACTAGTAGTGCACTGTAACACCTCACTAGACACCTTTGCAGCCTATCTGGGCCATGTCATCCAGTTTCCCAATGACTCACTAATAGACCCATACAAATCCACCATCATGAGTTTAGGCCTATAACCATTAATTATGATCTTATACACATAAGGGCCCCAATTCCCTTATAGTCACAATTAACTTATAGGTTGTTGGTCTACTGATCCCTAGCATGGACATGCTGCCCGAGACCAGTCGTGGGCATGACATTACTGATTTTGCATGAGAAATTGTTCTATCTCTAAGATCTTGATCCGTTGGAAAGGACACACTTAGGGTTGATTGGAGTTTTGACTCTCATTTTTTAGTTGATTGGGTGGTTTGGATCATGTAGTAGAATGTAGAGGATCTTCAGTTGGCAATCGTTATACATATGGGCCATGATTTCATCTACTTGGGTAGACCTTGACAGAAGATTTGAATCCCAAGGGCCATCTATAAGGATACAAGAGTTTTTCAAATAGTCTTCCAATGGATCATGCCAAGATTTGCCATAAATTGGCTTAGTGAGCTAACTGCAAAAACAGATATCAAGTCTGGTATAGACCATGGCATACATGAAAGATCCAACTATCAACTGATAAGTATAGACCCTCATTCGCTTCTTTTCTTGCTTTGTCTGAGGTCATTAGTCCTTTGACAATCGCAAGTCTGGATCCATTGATGAGTGAGCTTCTTTACAATTAATTAGATTATATCTGATAAGGATATTATAAAGATACTTTTGCTAAGTGATGTAAATCATCCATCTCACTCTATCTTTGTGGATTTGAATTCCTACATAGTAGTGAGCTTCGTCCAGATCTATCATGTCAAATTTGGAAAACAACATTTGCTTAACATCCTTTATGTTGGAGAGTTTGTGTATCTCGAGGCAACCCTAATTAGTTATTTATTTATTAGTAGTTAATAAGTGAGAGGGATTTGGCACCCTTCGTGTGTAAGTCCAACCTACTGCTCACATAGTTATTTGATTAGTTAAAATTAGGTCTTTTTGTGGGAATCAAATGTCGCAAGGCCTAATAGTCAAGTTAGTGAATAAAAAGGGCTCTCTCCAAAATTTCGAATTTCAAATAATAAGGGAGGTGGAAATTGTCGAATAAAATTTGAGGCCAAAGCCCTAAAATGCACTATATATAGTGGTACTTTGCGATTCATTTTTCATGTTCATTTTAATAAAGCAGGTTGAGCCTCTATCAATTGGAATTGAATATCCTTGTTATTCTTCTCCTTAATTCATCTCTCATGCTTGTTTGGTTTTGCTAATTGTTGGATTTGCTATTTGATTGGGATTGAACCTTGTTATATTTTTATGAGAGAGAAGAAAGAGAGAGATTAGTAAGCTTGATCTATTGAATGTGTTTGGGAGAATTGTCTTATGAGAGTTTGGGGTTTACGGCGGGTTGAAGACGGAAGGAGAAACACTGGTACAGAGAATTTAGCACACAAAAGCTTGGTGAGCTTGAGATTGTGTGAGAATTTAGAGACAAGGGTTGTCGGCTGAATCAGAACCTCAGCAAACAGAATTTTGAAATCCTGAAGCAGGCTATTTGGTGTTTGTAGTCAGTGTGCATTCAAGAATGTAATCTTTCATGTTCCCCAGTTATACTTCAACTGGCATGGAGTTCCAGATGAGAAGAAGATTGAAAGTGTCGTGTTGCAAAAGCTAATCCTTTTGAGCAAGAGAAGGAAGATGAAGTTCATCAAGATATGCCAGACCATTTCAAATGTTATACTCTTTGTGACGTTGTGATCATGTTACCTAAAGCTCATCGTGAACCTGAAGATCGAATGCTAGAGACGAATGTCACAAAACTTATTAAGAAAGAGTTGTAGAGATTGTTGGAAGCAAATTCATCCATGAAATTGAGCATACTGAGTGGGTTTCACCAATAGTGGTCGTTCCAAAGAAAAATGGAAAGATGCGATTTGTGTGAACGTAAAGGCCTTGAACAAAGTGACAAGGAAAGATCACTTTCCATTACCTTTTACAGAAATCATTTTGGATCGCCTTGCTAGAGTAGAAGCATATATTTTTTTTGGATGGATTCAGTGGTTATAATCAAGTCAAAATAGCACCTACAGATCAACGTAAAACAGCTTTTGCAACAGAATGGGGATCATTTGGATTATCCAATGCACCAAGTTCGTTTCAACAGGTTATGCAACTTGCTTTTAAGGAGTATTTGTAGAAATTTGTTGAAATATATTTGGATGAATTTGGAGTACATACTAAGGAAACAGACAATTTGGACAATTTCAAAAAAGTACTTTAATGTTGTCGTAAGTACCAAATTTTCTTGAAGATTTGGATTACTCATAGAGTTGTTCTTGGCCATGTGATATTTGTTGAAAAAATGGAGGGAGAGAAGTTAGTTGGTTCGACAAGTCGAAGACTATAAGTTACTTATCCAGCGCACCGGAATTGTCCTCCTTTCATGATGCGTGACTACACCTATCAATATTGAAAAAAACATAATGATAGAAGTCACGTTCAATCTTTTGGCAACTAACTTTGATATCGTCAGCACTAATGTGATTTCATAGCCAAACAATGAAGTATTGAATTATCAGACAAAACGGTAAGAGATTGATAACCAACAAAGATGCCTTTAAATGAAGTAGCATCATCCTTCTTCCTTGCTTCTAAAGGAATGTGTACATAACAAGTACAACCAAATATTTTCAAATCACTAAGATTTGGCTTTTTGCCATACAATGTTTCAAAAGGTGTGAGTCATTCAATGGCACTATTAGTCATTCTATTACATAGAAACGACCAAGAATGGATCCAAATCAGATCCACAAGAGTGATTGGGTGTTAGATTCAATTGATCTACCAAACTACACAAGATTAGGGCCCATTAGATCAATTTTGCATCAACAAATCTAACAAGAACAATCTACAAAGATCAAACTATGACTTGTTAAGACCTGTCAGAGTACGGACTACCAGTAGAGAATGAAGTACACTAAACTTAGAATGCAACAGAATCATAAAACATCAAGACAAATAATGAAAGTACTCAAGATGTGCTCCAAAACCAAGATTTCACTTGCTTGTTGATTATGGCCAAATGAGGCTCTATATATACACAAGAGGTAGCTCGAGCTGCTGACTCAGCTTATTTGGCATGTGTGAGAATGCCTAGTCATCAAAGGATCCATCAATCCCATCAAACTTGGCATATGGTCCATGACTTCCTTGATTTAAGTCACCTCCTTGATTTTGGGTAATTTTCCTTACTTATAGGAACTTGGATAAATATCTTCTACAAGTTCAAACTCGAGTTCTATTGATATTTCCACATGTGTGAGCAGACCTCTACCAGATTTTGGCCATTTTAGCCACTAGATCTCAAATCAAATGGTATGTACAACCTATATGATTAATCTAAATAATATATGCATTTAATTCACACGTGGGAATAGGCTCGACACGTAATGATGATATGTACATAGATTTGGCCTAGATCAAGCAAGATTTTGACAATTTCACACAAAATAGAGACTTGTAAAGTTTTCACTAACAGGGATGTGACTTTTATTGAAGATCAGTTTATTGATTTGAAGGGAAAGGACCATATGCAATCTACAATTTCTGCCCTGATAATTGATACATATCGAAAGACTATTTCGATTTCTTCCAGCAGTCACTGTATATAGTCAGATCTAGAAGAAGATGAAGAAGCTCCCACTCAGGAGCAGCCGACACAAAGTCGAATTCACAACCAAAAATTTCAACTAGGAGACCAACAAGAATTTGAACTCAACATGTCTGATACACTGATTAGTTCGTTCTATATTCTATTCAAGATCCAACCACAGGTGAGGAAGCTATGTCACAGGCCGATTCATATCTTTAGAAAGAAGCAATGGACAAGGAATACAACTCACTACTGAGGAACAACACATGGATTGTCACCAAGCTGCCAACAAACGGAAAGGTAATCGACTACAAATGGATCTTTAAGACCAAATGCAAAGCAGATGGCAGTATCGACAGAAGGAAGACTCGACTCGTGGCAAGGGGATTTTCACAGATTTCCAATATCGACTACTTCTAAACTTTTAACCATGTCTTCAAGCACACTTCCATTCGATTGCTACTGTCATATGCTGCTGCAGCAGATATTGAAATACACTAGATGGATGTACAAACAGCATTCCTCAATGGAGTTATCGAGGAGGACATTTATATGATCTAGCCAGAAGGCTATATCCTCAATGGTTGAGAAGATCAGGTATGCAAACTCCATAAAGCTTTGTACGGTCTGAAACAATCATCCAGAGCATGATTCCATCAAATCAAGACATTCTTGACCAATCATGGATTTGAACCAAGTTCTGCAGACTGTAATGTATATTTCAAAGCTATTAATAATTTCTTTGTCATCATCACACTTTATATGGATGATACGATGATGTTCAACAACAATATCGAACTGACAAAGGATACTAAGAGGATGCTATCCCAAAAATTCGAGATGACAGATCTGGGAGAAGCACCTTACCGTATTGGGATTCAAATCCACAGAGATAGGAACATAAAACTTTTCTATATCACCAAGTAGAGGTACTTCTATAATTTGCTGACGAAATTCAATTTCATGAATTGCAAGTTAATACAAAATCCCATGGATCCAAGTCAAAAATTATCTAAGGAGCAATGCCCTCAGACCAATGAGGAGAAGGCCGAAATGAAGGGATATCCGTATCAATCAATTATCGGATCCCTGATGTATGCAATGATCTCCACCAGGCCCGATCTTGCATATGTCATCAGCTCCTTGAAGCAATACATGGCTAATCTTGGTATGATCCACTGGAAAGCTCTTTTCAAAGTAATCAGATATGTACGAACTACTATTGACCTCTTTATCTGTTATGGTGATGTTGATTCATCTGATATCCATACACTTCATGGATCTATAGATGCAAATTGGGCAAATGATATCAACACCAAAAGATCGACTTCTAGATTTGTCTTCTTGTTCAATAATGGTCCAATATCATGGAACAGTAAAAAACAAACCTCCATTGCAATGTCATCTACAGAATCAAAATACATTGTAGTCTCTCAAGCTACTAAAGAGACAATTTTGTTGAGAATTTTATTGTCTAATATTGGTCTAAGACAATCTGCTCCAACAATTATTCAGTGTGACAATCATAGTGCTATTGCATTATCAATCAATCCTAGATTTCATTCTAGGAACAAGCACATCGAGATTAAGTATCACTACATCAGGAGCAAAATACTCAACAAGGAGGTAAGTCTAAAATTTTGTAGAACCCAGTAAATGTGGTAGCTGCCATATTTACAAAAGGGTTAAATCAAGAAGCACACAAGAATTTTTGTGCTATATTGAATTTGAAAATCAAGGCGTTCAAGGATCCAAATTAAAGGGGGTGTTGGATTTCTATCCTCTCCATCCATATCTCTCTGCTAATCTAGATCCATTCACTAGCTGTTGTAAATACTTGTACAGTTGCATACTCTGCAGAAATACACTTGTTTTTTTACATTGTTTCTCCGATTGTTCAAACACCTTCGACAATTCGGTCATTGTTGATTATTCGGCCATCTTCGATTGTTCAGCCATCCTCGAAAGTTCAACCATCTGACCAGATTCAATTATTAGGCCAGCCTCGGACAATCGGCCACAATCCAACTATCGGAAGCAACAAGTACATTGAATCACGATTGGACAGAACCTCTAACAAAATCAGATATTGTCCGAAGGTGGTTGCCAACAACACGTAGTGTCTTAATCCTAATTATAAAGTACAGATTGAACACTCTTTTAATTAGTTAGTCGTGTATATATATCCATCAACTTATCAGTTGCTCGATTAGCTCAACAGACATTGTAACATATCAATCGAACTTCCAAAGCGTAATTGTTTTGTTCTTTCTCTACATTCAGACTGTATCTATTCACGATTGAATAATCAATGTTCCAATAATCTAGATCGTGCATACTATGATTGAATGCTCATTTTATTCATGTTCAGATCGATTCTTGCTAGTAGATAAACTTATTCCTAGATTAAATTGTCTTGTATGACTGATAGCCTGTGTCAATTTGTCGCTCTAATTTTTCCACCTAACACGCTTCCGCAAAGCTAAATCTACAACCAAGTTCATTCGTGCATGGCTATGGAATCGATTGTATCGATCCAGTGACTTCAAAGCTGTGATCAAGTAGGGCAGACTTCGAACTATCGAAGTTGGTCCAAATCTGATAGACGTAGTTGCATGCACCAAGGATTCCACGCTCGCTTCTCTATGTCGCGACGCGCAGACCTTAGGGATCCCAACAAACAGAACATCACAATCTGGTTTTCCATCAAGTATCGGTGCTTCCACCAAAAAACTCATAATATAGACAATTTCATGGCTCAGCTCCAAAGTCAGGCCAATCGAACATTCTGAGAACTCAATTCTTTCATACACTGTCTAATTCAAAACAATTAAATTTCTTTTTTCCCACACACTCCATATTCAGGCACAAACAGGCTATTTAAAAATTTTAAACAAGGCAAGTGCGCTTGAAATCAAGATTGCGGAAAAGAAAAACCCTGTTTTTCCCCCTTCCATGGACATGATATCGGATTTAGACGTAGATAATATATTTGGAAATTTTCAGAGACCCGAATCATTAGTCAAACTGAAATTTTTGAAACACTACCCACAATGTGAATTTGTGTACCATGAGCAAACAATTTGTTTAATATGTAACCTGCTTTATGCAAACCAAAAAAAATCCAAAAATGTCGGGCACTAAAGTTATGTGCTCAATATGCAATGACTACATGGGAAAAGTATCAGTAAGGAAAAGATTGTGCAAATCACCATATTAATTTGAATCGCAATTAAGAAAAAAATATATCCACTAATTTGACTTTTTTTCCTGAAAAAAGCATATAGCCTGTGAGCCACTATGCTATAATCAGTTGAGATCCTTAAAGAATCTTCATCCATCTTATTTATTTTCCTTCAAATGCCAAGGCACTATCTTCTCATAACCTTTGCCAATCTTTGCAAATGATAGTTGAGAGTGAAGCGAGGCTTTCCCATCCTAGCCTGTCATTCAGAAAATGATGGCACCAATTAGCATCTTTGTACGACATACATACACCGGAAACAAAACAGCCAAGACAAGCAAAAAAGAATTCACAAAGATGGAACTACTGGAATATGAAGCTGGTGTCACAAAGATTTTACATGGACCTTGGCAAAACAAATATACAACCGGTCGATTGTTGACATACGAGCATATACGTATCTCAAAAACATTTCGTGCAAGCACATTGTTATCACAGGTCCAATCAGTGTTTCAAACGTATTGCCAGGCCTTCTGTAACCAGTATATGCTTTTGAGTGCTTAATAGCTTCAAGATGGTGATAGTGTCCAGAACGTACTCTGGAAAGTTCATAAAGATGGTGATAGTGTCCAGAACATACCCTGGAAAGTTGATCTATCGATTACAACCTTCATGAGGATGTTGTTCAAATCCTATTCATTCTTTACAGCAATCTGAAGGTTGTTGTATCAATGTACTCAAACCAAGAGACGCTGGAATTATACAACTGGATGTTTGATTGGATCTCGTTTGTGAGTTGTCAGGATGTCTAACATGCTTAAGACCCAATGCATGAATTAACTTACAGGAACCATTGCAAAGCATTTCAGAGATGGTAATTGATTTGAGCAAACCTGTTATTATCACTCAAACTGCTCTTTCACCCTTACTGATCCATACACCATAAATGTACGTGTCTAGAATAAATATTTACTTCTTTAGAGCTTGTAACATACAACGTATGTCAAAGTGGTAAAACAGCAAAGTAACAGAAAAATGCAAAAGAAAGGCCCTTTGGGAGAAAAACAAACCTGAAGCTCCACACAAGCATTAAGGGCATCTTTCTCCTTCATGCAGTATTCATCTTCAAAATTATACTTTTTGAGACATGCCAAAAACGTCATCATTTCATTGAGACACGGAGACTGATTTCGGAAAAACTTTTTGGGATTCACCCGCATTATGCCAGCTTTGCGACCCATATTTCGGGCCTGTAAGAGTCGCCTACACAACTTGCAAACTGCTCCAGAACGCCTGAGATCAAACACGTGACTTTTCCACACATTTATCAAAAGGAGATTCAATACCTACATCTCCATGAAATTATCAAGACAGTTATATTTATGTTCCAATCAAGAAGCAGATTTCAGCATATTGAAAATATTCCTGCCAATTTTAGTGTAGAAAACTTCAAAATGTGATTTGTGGAACTGATAATACATGCATGGTTCAAGTGATGGAGATTGCAATATAGAAGCGACTACTTCAACTGTAAGAGACAGATTCTAAGACATTGTGGTATTAATTCGTCGGTCATACTTTTGCAAAAGCATTGGTAGCATATCATTGACATTAGTAGTATATGGGTGCCTTGGAATAAGATATTTTGTTGTGTCTCACAACTCCATGCATTAGGAATATTTCATAACTTTGAGCAAGAAAGACTACAAAACTACTAAATAGCACCAATATAGCCACCAAATTACGGCTATTAATGTAGCAAGCCAACCGACTCATGCCATATCACCTAGTTAAATCTCACGATAGATTCACATAAATGGTCAAAATAAAAATATGTGAAGGCTACAGGGGTGGATATGGCTTCTCACAAGCTTTCAGGTCTAATGCTTTGTTTTCATATGAAATTTTTGCTTGTACGAATCCTATATAACTGATATTCCACCATTATTTGTCAAAGCATGTCCGTATAACTTCTAAAGCTTCTAACATTCGTGTATGTCCCCTTTGAAAGTTAACATGTAAAATCCATTACCCTAAAAATCAAGTGAACCTAAAAGCGCTAGCTCCTCACGACCACTATCATGATCAGTTTAAGGACAAATTCTAAATCTCTTCAATGGAACATAACTTATTGATCTAGCAACTTCTGCAGCAAAGAAAATGTCTGCCTTCAAATGAAATCAAGGTAATATCAAGGCTTCTGTCTTACTCTTCAAACTTCAAAAAAACAATAGGCGAGTCTTTGCAACATCCAATGATTGTATATGTAATAGACAAATAGTAGACTACTTCCCCTTGGAAAAATTAGACTTCTCCATGATCTTATACAAGAAACAATCTTTCCATAACTAATGTGATTTACAGATTTGAAGATGTAAACTGCAATTTATAGCTATAAAAATTGTTAAAAATAAAATCATGTAAAAGAATTTATTTGTAAATGCCTAACTCACTATCATGTAGTAATAAGCTTGAAATCACTATGCAACCACTGGATCACAAAAGACTCAATCAGGAAAACCTTGTAAGGAGTTGACCCCTGGCCAACAATGTGTAGGGCACATGACGGAACATGGTGGCTCCTGCATGTCATGGCTATGTGTCAGGGTACTTCTAAATGCATGAGACACTGCTGATTGCGAGCACCATAAACCAGCATGAGGAGATTTGGACTGATTTTCCAAAGAACACGAGTGAGGCCTTAGAGGCACTAAAGGGGATGCCACATTCTTCTCATACACAATTTTCTGGGTAATGTAACTAGCAACAAACTCGAGTTATAGTTGAAATATATGAATTAAAGATCAATATAACAAAGTTACAAACTTGTTACTTGTGAATTTGTCTCGTGAAATTTGTTTGAAAATAATCTGAAAAGAACACGAGGAAAAGGAACGGAATCACTGTACAGAAAAAAAGTTCGCGGGTTGCAAGTCAATTTTGGCAACCATGAGGGCAAAGAAGTTGCTTAAGGTTGTCCTTACTCTAATCACACCAAAATGCATTAAGAATCTAAGAGAGGACTGCCCTCTGTTGCTCTTATAGACCCCATAATGGCTCAAATGGAAAAAGAAATCTATTCCCCCACAGCTAGTCCACTGCTTTATAAATTAGGAGAGATACAAGAGTCACTCCTACAGCTCATTCCCCTGCATAAAGAAATTGCAGCACTTCAAAGAGAACATTAGCAGCACATCAAAGAATCATTGGCAAGAGAAAGAGAAGGAAGAAAATATTAGCCCTACATAAGGGATTGATGGCATTGAAGAAAGAGAATGAACAGCTCTGCCAACAAAATCTACAAGCGGACTCTTCCAGTAAGATCAAATCAGCCACAAAAAATGTGATCTACGGCCCCAACCAATTACTAGCTATAATTCACAGAAAAAAAAATTTAATCTCGGTGATTGGTTTGATCTTTTTCAAACCCAACCATGTAACATGTGCCCTATAATCTTGATTAGTTAATATTGATGAGAAAAATTATGTATTTGAGGTTTTGAAAGTGGTAATATATGGTCGTGACTAGTCACTTTATGACGAAGATCGTGTATCTGAGGTTTTTAAAAGAAGTTGTAACTTGTGTGGGCCAAAAAAGTCGCAATATATATATTGAGCAACCAAACACCAAGAGAATATCGGCCTAACTTCAATAAGATCATAATTATGGCAAGCAGATGTGCACTTGAGAAACTGAAAAATGCAGAAGAAAGTATCACCTGTGTGCTAGCTCGAAAAGCAATGCAGGCCAGCGTCACGTGAGGGGTTTTATTTTCTGAAACAAGACCTTGAGAAGGAATAACTGATGTGTCACCAGCTGCAGATCGTATGACTAATGCAGGAAATTTGGAGCGACAACTTTAGAGCTCACATCCAGACTAGCTACAGCTATCTGCAGCCAAAGATTTCTTGAAGTGTGATACAAAAGATATAGTATTTCACAAATCATCAAATTTCAAATCCATCATGTCCAAAAAGAATTTAATCTCGCTGCACAAACATTGAAGATCTCTACGCAAATAATAGTTTTCTGAAGTGGTTATCATTCATAGGGCCAGCAATTAGTAAGATTAATCTGGACCCTAGATTTTGCATTTGCTGGAAGACGAAGTTGGACCAACAATTCCATAAGTTTCTCATCTAAATTTGAAGATTTAATGATAATTTATGAATCGAGAATAGTGAATCAACATGAGGAAAAAACAGACTTCAGATGAAATTTGCTTGGACCGATGAAGTTTGTACTAAGTTACTACTAACATAGAATATAAATGATAATACAATGCATACTTGCCCATTCAAAAACAGAACGTGTTTCTGGAACGTCATTCCAGAACGGGCCATTAATGAAATGATTCAATGCGTATTGACTTTTACATTCTGGAACAGGCCCTTTATAAAACAATTCAGTACAATCAGTACATACTGACTTTAAACATTTTATATTTATTATTCTACTCAACCCTGGCCAGTACATTCCAACCTCTTTTTCCAAGAACGGATATCTAGAAATACATATGAACTATGCACGGTATGGGCATGGATTCAACAAGATTCAGCTAGCACCCACTACACTCTACATGCTACATCATACATGTTACTGATTATCGATCAACAAGTGTCTTAAGATTTCTAACATTTAACATTGGTATTACATTGCTTAGTACCGTCTACTACCATGTGTACTAGTTTCAAGACCTCCAAGGATCAAAGACTAGGATGCCGAACCAAGAGAAACAAAGGGAACAGATCGTGGATCAAACCTACCCAAGCAACCTACATCAACGGATCTAGCCCCTAAGTTATGGACCAAGGTAAGGACTCAATAGGAGAGATGTCACACCAACAACATGTAGCTACAATACACCAAATCAAGCTCTCTTTAGGACAAGCCTATGGGTATACTTCATAGTTGCCACGAATTGCGATTCTCAGGCAATCACAATTCGCAAATTATGATTCATGGCAGAGAATCGCTGTAAAAATTAAAAAAAAATTACTGGTTCTTAGCACATTGTTTCAACTATATATCAACCTTGAAATGGACAATATTGAAGCTGGAACCATGCAACCTGCATAAATGCACTGCTCTCATCAAGAGCTTCAAGCTGATACCCATATTGCCCACCAGAAAAAAAATAAAACAAATTAATAAATAAATAAACGATTCTCAAAACCTTAACAAAAACTGCAAATCGTGGTTTGCTAGTGCAACTATGGTATAATTGTACCCCAAGGCTCCACCCAACTGGGGGTGATCTGTGACCCCTCACTAGGACACATCAATAGCCTAATTGGACCACATCAACCACTTACCTATGAGTCACTACCAGTCCTCAAGACTCTCGTTATAGGGGATCATATAAAATTCTAAAAAGATTGGATCCTTGGCTTACCAATTAGAGCTTCCAGAAGGAACTCATGTACACCTGGTATTTCATTTAAGGCAACTTAAGAAAAGCCTATGAGAAAGGGGATCGCCTTGGTTTTGGAGATCTATTGGACCTATCAAAAGTATCATTTGACCCATTTTGTACTTAATAAGATCTCGGATACAAGAACTAAACCATTACGTAGTCATATAATTACCGAGCATCTGGTTCGCTAGAAGTGTCATACAGATGATGACGACTCTTGGGAACAAAGTGATAGCCCTAGAAAGAACTTCCTTGACTTTAAGCTTTGAGGAAAAAACTTGTTTAAGGGGGGAAGCACGACATGCCCATAGTTGAACTGATCTCGGATTATTATCCTATAAGGAGGTCAATAGGCCTACCTTCACCTGTAGGTTGATTATGATTATGAGGGGTTGGGGACCTCATGGTATTTAATCATAATTAACGGTTTGGAGGCCTAAAATTCATGATGGGCATAATGTTTGTCCTTATTTGGCGCACTTTGGACACTCTCACATGCGCATATCATGCAAGAGATCTGCTAGCTTCTAAAACGTCATCGTTCGAGTTTCTACAGGGATGGACGATCTAGGTTGATATCCATACATAAGCATAAACCGGCTATAATTGATAGCCAATACTACTTTTGTACGCAAACTCAAAAAATACTTCTCCCAATGAGATGTCGTTGGAAAACATATGCTCGTAGCATCTGTTTCATTGTCTGATTAATTATGTCTATTTGATCGTCCATCTCGGGATCATCCGAAGAACTAAAACTCAATGATGTTTCCCGTTTAGCAAGTATGGCCAACAAAGTGACTGGCAAACTTCTAATCGCAATCGCTCACAATGTCACTCGATAATCTGCCAATATAGTTAGACGGTCAACAATTACCCAAATTGCATCATTTGTTAATTTGTCCGCGGTAACCCATCCATAAAATCCATTTTTTATCAGAACTAATCAATGGATGCAATGGACAATCTGCTTTAAAACGTTCAGTCTTATTGAGTTGACATTGGTCACACTTAACCACATAAGATTCTACAAAGGGTTTAAGTTTTGGCCAATAGAAATTCCTTCGTACCAAATCTAGTGTATATGCTTGGATTCCCTGCACAAGGTGGGCCATGACACTCATAGAGAAGTTTCATTTTAGTAACTTCCACATCGGGCACGCATATCTTCCTTTTCCTAAACAAAAGTCCGTTCCAAATAGAGGGGTCATAACACCTCTTTTATTCTTTCCCCCAAACTGATCGCCTTGTACATCAATCTCGCTTAACGAGTCTACCAGAAGTCTCCACCAAATTGGTCCAACATGCAGGTCTTTCTCACAAAGACCTTTTAGGGAAACATAAAAGCCTGTGCTGATCTCGATGAAGGAAAGTTCATTCGCTTCAATGATTCGACTAAGTGCATCAACCACCTAATTGGTGGTTCCTTTGATATAATGCACCTACTTTAAGTTTTGGTGATCCATATTCACCATGAACTTATTACCCTACAAGTAATGTCTCCATGATTTCAAAATGGAAAGATAATGTGCTAAAATTGCTAGATCAGTTGATTTCAACTTTACCTACATACACCTCCATCTTCACGGCACCGGATGATTCGTTCTTCCTTTGGGGGCACCATTTCTCACGATGCCTTGGTTTGTTGCATAGGAAACACAAGTTTACTTTCATTGCCTACTTTTGCGCTTTGTCCTTAACCATCGGTTTCTTATTTTTCTTCTTCTTATAAGCAATGGCATCCAATTCTTTGATCCAATTCCCAGAACATTCTAGACTTTGCATGTGGCCATTCGTAATGCTTTGTGGAGTGCAAGTTGAATGTCCCATAAGCAAATGTTGCAACAAAATAAAGGTGATTATATAGCAGAGTGCTCCTCTTTACTTGGATTTCCTAGGAGTACTATTTCCCAAGCATGCTTAACTTTGAAACTTGAATCTTAGAAGCACGGGATCCAATGTGAGTCATTTGGCCTCATCGAAAATTCAAATCAATTCTTGTTATGCATGCATGTCTTGTGGAGTTCTCTCAAATCGCCTTGTGGAGAACTTTAGAATTAAGATAAGGTGGTGATTTTTTGTAGGAAGGAGAAAGAAAGAGAGCTCTTTTAATGTCTTTTGAGTATTGTATGTACATCTCTGAAACATAAAGATATAAATGCAACTACATGTATTGAAAAGATGATGAACAAAAAAAGACAATGTAGTAAAAACCATGGGATTGAAACTAACTACTGCATGTCTTGAATACATTGGAAAAAAGAGGTAATAGTGGGTGATCATGATGTCAATATAGTTGTCAACTTGGTCTGGTGATGTAGTAGGTGACTACATTTGTGAGTGGATTAGCATGCCATATGGGCATTTGTTGGTCTCAACATGTCACAAGCCAGTCTCTCCAAGCTCGTGAATCCTAGAAGCCGATGTGTAGAATGAACCTCCCAACCATAGGCACCCCCTCCTTGAGTCCTTCTACCTGCTATTCCCGTCAACTGGCACATGGCATCCACCTATGGGTGATCAGTCCACTTGGCATGCCTGGCCCCTGTGACCTGTGAATACTGAGTGACTCCCAGGGTACCACCCCCGTGCCCCACCAAAGACCTGTGACCCTCTTGATCACCCCGACTACTTGTCGGCTAGCATCTCGTCACTGACGGCTAGGGTCCCAACAGTCAAGACACACCGCATCTCTGACAGCTTGTCAGGCGGCAATATCAACAACGAGTACAATGGCTTGAAGTAATAAATTTGTTGGATTATTCTCCTTCTTACCAATCGATCAGTTAGCAGCAGAAATATTCAAGAAGAATGATTCATACAAATTGCTCAAATGAACAATACACTAGTTCATTATACACCTGTTTAGTACTCCATATTATCCGAGGGGTAATGGACAAACTGAATTTTCCAATAAGATTCTATGCAACACTATGACAAAAATGGTTGAAGCAAATCATTCTGATTGGGAGCATAAACTTCATGCAACATTATGGGCATTCAGAATCGCTTACAAAGTTAGTACGAATCAAACACCATTTCAACTGGTTTATGGTCAAGATGCAGTGATGTCAATTGAATATATCTCATGACTCGTATGAGAGCCTTCCAATGATGATCTGATGACCCCAAACTTAAAGTGGTCTCTAATTTCTCAAAGACCACTTGCCAGAATTTGCCAGTGAACTTTGGATCTCGATCACTAACAATGTCATTCGGCAAACCAAACAACCTGAACAACTTTTCAACGAAAAGCTGAGCAAGTTCAGAAACTTTGACAGTTTGCTTGGTTGGTATGAACTGCGCCATTTTAGTTAACCTGTCAACTATTACCCAAATGGCATCATTTTGCTTCCCCGTCCGAGGTAGCCCAACCACAAAGTCCATGGAAATGCTTTCCCACTTTCTTTTGGGAATTTCCAAGGGCATTCACAAACCAACTGCCTTAAGTCTTTCAGCTTTATTAACTTGGCATTGCGCACACTTGTGAACATATGCCTCCACTTGACTTCTTAAGTTTGGCCAATAAAAGTTCCTTTTTACTAAGTCAAGCGTCCTTTGAGCGCCAGGGTGCCCTGCACACGGGCTGTCATGACATTCATGCAGGATTTGGGCCCTTATATCATCATTTTCTGGCACACAAACTTTTCCATTCCAGAAAAGTAACCCATTCCTAATGGAATAGTTTCTCTGTATCTTGTCCTAAGGAGAAATCTTGGAATCCTGCATTCCAAGCTCATCACTAGATCTAGAAGAACCTGCCAGGACGTCTAGCCAAATACGACCGAAGTACCTATCAGTCTTACACAAATCTCTTAAGGACAGATACAACTCAGATTGGATCTCAAAAAAGCTTAACTGATTAACCTCTCCAATCCGGCTTAAGGCATCCGTGACACTATTAGAAGTACCCTTCTGGTACTCAATGTCATAATGAAATTCTTGGAGCATCTCTGACCATCTGGCCTTACGACCCCTAAGGTCGACCGCATCGTTAATATACTTGGTCAGTAACTATAGTAAACTGGGAGCCATACAAATAATGTCTCCAAACTTTTAGGGCATGAATAACAGCAAAAAGTTCCTTGTCATAGGTACCGCCTTTGAGCATGGTCCAACTTCTTGCTTTCAAAAGCTACCGGTCTACCATCCTGATATAGGACTGCACCTATAGCATAGTCACTGGCATCCGTTTCAAGTACATACGGCTTGTTAGGATCCACTCTGTGTAGAATAGGCGTTGTAGTTACACAGTATTTGAGATTCTCAAAACTCTGATTCAACTCTTCAGTCCAAGTAACCGGAGGACTGAACTAACTTTGCCGGCTAACTCTTTTAGCCCCTCTGAGGACATTCGTCAAGGCCAATGCAATTAATGCAAAACCCCGTAAAGCCCAAAAAGGACTTAACCTCCCGGATGATTTTAGGGATAGGCCATTCACGTACTTGTCGGACTTTATTTGGGTCAATTTCCAACCCATGGTCCGAAATAATGTGACCAAGGTATAACAACCTTTTCTGGATGAACACACATTTGGACTCCTTGGCAAAAAGCTTTTCCTGTCTAAGTAACTTTAAGACAATCCTGAGATGCTCCTCATGCTCTTCCAAGGTCTTACAGTAGATGAGAATATCATCTAAGTAGACTATTACGAACTTTCCCAGATATGGACGAAGAAGATCGTTCATCATCCGTTGGAAAGTCGCTGGAGCATTTGTCAAGCCAAACGGTAAAACCAGAAACTCATAATGGCCGTACCTAGTTCTAAACCCGGTTTTTTGAACATCCTCAGTCTTTATGCGAATCTGATGATACCCTGATCTCAAATCGATTTTGGTGAAGTACTTTGCACCATGCAATCGATCAACCAGCTCATCCATTCGTGGCAAAGGATAACGGTTTTTAATCGTTAATTTATTCAACTTTTTAAAGTCCACACAAAGACGAGTACCTCCGTCTTTTTTATCAACAAGGAGCACAGGTGCCCCCCAGGGAGATTTACTAGGCCTAACATGGCCCATCTTAAGGTAATTTTGTAGTTGCTTATAAACCTCATCCTCTTCAGAAGTACTCATCCTATATGGATACAGTGATATAGGAGAGCTACCAGGAATCAGTTTAATACCATGGTCAACACCCCTTGAGGGGGGAAGACCCTCAAGAAGCTGCTCAGGAAACAGCCTAAGTTTCCTAAAAATTTCACCTTCTGGTGAGTTTTCTTGCTTTAGGTTATTAGACATTAGTTCCATTTGGAGATTGTAAAATTGCAAACTGCGTTCTTCATGGTAAGTAAAATCTTTTAACCAACATAAGTAAGAACTGCAATCAACAATATCCATGCATTTAACAATTTCCAAAGCAGAAAGCATATACGAAGTAGAAATATCAACATTTCCATTCGATTCTATGAGTGAGCCGTTATGTAAGAACGACAAACTGTGTGTTACATAGTTTTTCTTCATAGACTCGTTCCTCTCATAGAACCACTCCTTAGCAAGTATAACATCTACCCTATCTAGATTCATAATGTGAAAGTCTAATTTATCCTTATAGGCTTGAATCTCTATTGGTAGACGTGGGACTATCCGGTCCCAAACTTGGCTTTTTGCTCCCGTTGCCAGCTGTGTATTGGTGGTCACTTTGCCTTGTTTCCACCTTTAGCTTCTGCAACAAATTAGCGTTAATAAAATTATGTGTGGAACCATTGTCAAATAAAACAGTTACGGCTTGACCACCCACAACCCCCTTCATCCGAATGAAGTCATGAGGGCCAAAAACAGCCGTATGTTCACACACAAAATTACCAGCAAAGAAAAGATCTACACTAGATATGCTAGAGTTACCTGGAGTCTTAAAAAATGCCCCTTCAACTTTTCGTTTCTTTGGACATTCCTTCGCGACATGACCTGGTTCCATGCAGTTAAAGCATAGATTGTCGCTTCTGACTTTCATAAAGGTTTCCTGGTCCAAGGTAGATCTTTTCTTCGACTTACCTAAACCTGAAGCCCGATCCTTTGCCTTATCTTTCGATTTCTTTGGAAAGAAAGGCTTCTTGCCCTTTACGTCGGGCAAGACACCAGTCTCAGGCTTAGCCATCATACGAGTATCATCGTAGATCCTGGCGAAGCGAACAGCATCCTCGAGGGTAAGAGGCTGGTTCCTCCTAACCTCTAGCTAGTAGTCTCTTGGCAACCCAAGTATAAAATGCAATTCTAGTTGCAAAACGAGAATAAACTTCCTGAAACTCTTGTAAATACTGATCCCCCGTTGCATACTGACGGTAAAATTCAAAATCATCAAGAATAGGAAGGAAGGCCGCCTTAAAGGCCATACTAAAATCCTCCCAATTCCTAGGAACTTCAGGCTTACCCCTCAAATCTTGCCACCAGGTAAATGCTTTCCCTCGCAGGTACATGACGGCGAGATTGATCTTGTTGTCCTCGGATGAATCGTGCATGGAAAAGTGCGAATTTCATCGATCCAGCCATTGCAAGACCGCTTCTGGGGTTCTATCCTTCTTTTCCCCGCAAAAACTTCAGGAGTGAACAGGGGTTGATGCACCAATTGCCTTAGCTGCGTCAATTCCTTGAGATCCTGCTGATCCCGACTGTGCCTAGCTTGCATATCAACAATCTGTTGCTGTAGATTGTTAATGGCCAGCATCAAAGCATAAGGGTCTAAAACAGCGGCAGATATTGTAGCCTCTTTAGCAAGGGGCATAGGCTGTGGGGCAGGAGTACGCTCCATTTTTACAAGGAAAAGAGAGGTGAATTAAGAAAGAGATGATAGAAGAGAATCAAAATTTACTCAAGGAAGGTAGATACAAGGCTACTCTTGCTGTCTCTTTACAAACCAAATGGTGTTGTCCATGGCTGCCAAGAGGAATAAGAGAGAGCAAGGAGAAGGATGCACCACCACCTCCACCTCTTTTCACAAAAAACAAATAAGAGAGAGCAAGGAGAAGGATGCACCACCACCTCCACCTCTTTTCACAAAAAACAGATGCATGGGAGAGGTATGCCTCCCTCTCCATGCCATCCTACTACCTGCCAAGTGGCCTTACCCTGCCACCTAGCTTCCACCTCAACTTACTGGCCAACTCCTGGCAACCAGCCAGGTGGCTTACAGCCCCCTCCCCCGCCTCTATTTCTTGTTTTTCTTCAACCTGTCCATCGCTGGCAGACAGGGACAGGAAGCCTAGATTTTCAGGGAGGGCCCCGATTTCTCCAGCAAGGAATCTGAAAGGCATCGCTACAGCAGGGCGCTACCAGCTGCCACCTCCATGCCACGTGGCAGATTTGCCAGCTGTTTTTTGGCAACCCCCGCTGGTCAAACAGCGATGGAAAAAGTTCACGTTTTTGTTCATTGCTGAGAGGGCCCATCACGACCAAAAACCCACATATTCCTGAGTGGATTTCCAATAGGAAGGACCGCCACCTGTCCTACCATGGACAGTGCCACGTGGCAGGGCTTCCACGGGCCCCAAACTGTTTTTCTTAAAACTTTTTTTGTTCAATTTTGTTTGAAAAACAGCGGAAGGCAAACCCTAAGGAGTACATAAAAAATGCATTTCAAATCCAATTCGAAATCCGTCAGAAGCACCTGGCTTAGATTACAAGAAAATCCGTAGATTACAAGAAAACCACTTCGGATCAACGCACCTGGCTTTCAGCATGCAGTGGCTCTGATACCATATGTTACAAACCCTACTTACTGCAAACCTCCAGGTGCCGGTTAACCACAAGAGACCGAACGATTCACATTCCACCCCGCCGTAGGACCTAATCCGGGTCCACCCACCGTGCCCTGCCCTGTGACCGTATCAAGCTGGATCCGACCTCCATCCTAGACGGCATCCCATACCACCGCCTAGGCTCTCAACCATCTCCTGCCTCACGCTAGCAAACATCCTGGCCGTGCACACGCTCTCCATCCACCTCCTCCTAGGTAGATAGAATGATAGCAAATGAGTCCTCCTCCCCTTGTATACCTCCAAGGAAAGAGACTCCAAGCCATGTGCACACCTACATCATGACACGTGGCAACCATGCAGATTCACGAGTCACCGGTCAATTCTACAGGCCCAGTCATCGTCCAGTCTCAAGTTTGGGTTTGGGACCCAAGGGAGTTGGGTCCCCGTCTCTAGGTCAAAAGGTTTCTGGGTATCCACAATCTTGACGACTGGAGCCGTGGCCACAGACTCCTTCAAGTTCTCAAAACGTTGCTGAGCTTCAGCATCCCATCAAACCACAGTGTTGTTTTTCCTTAACTGGTTCGTTAAAGGAGCAGCTATCCAGGAATACTTCCTAACAAACCGCCGGTAGAACTTACAAAAGCCTAACAAAGATTGTAATAGCGTATATCGGCAGGCCTCGGCCACTTCTTAACCACAGCCACCTTGGCTGGGTCAACCGAAATACCCTCCGCAGTCACTACGTGACCCAAATACTCGACACGAGTTTTACACAACTCTGTCTCCTGAGCATTGGCATACAAGACAGAAGCTTGTAACTTGCCAAATACGGTCTTGAGATGAACCTCATGCTCCTCAACCGCTTTACTAAAAAACAATATATTGTCAATAAAGTTGACAACAACTTGCCCATATAGTCTCACAAGACATCGTTCATGAGCATCATGAACGTGGCTGGGGCATTGGTTAACCTAAATGGCATAACCAAAAATTCATAATGACCGAAACGGGTTCGGAAGGCCATCTTCTGGACATCTTCATCTCAAATCCGTATTTGATGGTATCTACTTTTGAGATCTATCTTACTAAAAATGGTTGCACCTTGCAACGCATCCAGTAGATCATCAATCCTAGGCATCGGATACATGTGCTTTACAGTGATCTCATTCAATCCCCTGTAATCTGCACACATCCGGAAACTACCATCCTTTTTCTTAACAAGGAAAACAGGAGAGGCGAAAGGTGAATAACTCGGACGGATGTACCCCAGCTTGAGATACTCCAACATTTTTCTGACTTCCTCTTCCTCTTTTAGGCTCATCCTATAAGGAGGCCTACATACCGAACTTGCCCCTGGAACGAGCTCAATACGATGATCAACGTTCCGACTAGGCTGCAATCCCTCTGGCATATTACTAATTAGCACATGTTTAAACTGAGTGCGGATGGATTTCTCCAACTCACTTGCTGGGTCACATCTAGGCTGTAATGAAAATGCATGTTGCACTGGGGGATGCAAAAGTAAACGAAACTTCTTGTGGTTTATTAGTGAGTGTGCTTATCTGATTATTACCAACATAAGAATCAAAACTGGAATCAACATTCACATAACAAAACCACAAATATTGAATCTCCATTCTCTTTATTTGCATACAGGTAACAAGAGGACCCTCAATAGATGGTCTCTCCCCCTTTAAGACATGAGACATACCCTCATGCCCGAACTTATACACATGTGAAGGGTTCGCGATAGTCTGGCCAAGCTGGTCAAAAAGGCTTTCGCAAAAGGATCCTATCCAGATGCAGTAGACTTTGAAGCTCAAGGCGGGATCTCCTATGGCTCGTCGTGCTTACAACAAGTCTCCCCTTAGTCCTGAGCAAAAGGAAAAGGCCAAGAAAGATGGATTATGTTTTTTCTGTCTTGGCAAGAAGACAACACAAAATCAAAATAGAAAATTGCACTTATTGTAAAACACTGAGAAAAGGCAAATCTGACCCAAAGCTTTTCAAAAAACAAAACAGCAATAAATGAAGGGAAAAGAAGTAATGAGTGCTCCCTGGATCCAAGCCACGGAATTTCCCTCAGTTTGCTGGATCAGAACTACCAAACGATATGCACCGACCTGGACTTGTCGTAAATTGCATATACAGATCGCTAGTTTGCTAGCAAACAATTGGAGGTATACTAAAAAAACGTTTCCAAAATATCTTGGAATCTAGAAGCTCCCAATCCTCCTCTGATAGCACTGGTTATACTTAATAGAATGTCCTTCGATGTAGCAAAACTACAATCCAACACTCCACGGAAAAACTAAAACCAAGCATTGGAAATTTAGATTACAAGGGCGCTGGTTTGTTCTGACAGAGAGATCATCAAAACTCTTTTGAAACAAGTCGATGTGGAAAGCATTAAATGCTCGAAAAACAGATGATCTATTGACTTATGAGCTCGCTGATTCTACTGTCACCAAACCGTGGATTATGGAAATAAATAAAAAAAACGCTGGTCAGCGCAAACCCCCCCCCCCCCCCCCCTCAACAACACTTCTTCCAAGTCATTGTTCTGAGCCAGAAAAAATGCGCCCAATTCGTGGGATCACCACGAGAGTCACATGAAAATGCCTCCTCTGGATACAATGTGTATGCATGTAGGAAATTCATATTTAACATTGAAGAGGAATTTCAACTTCTACATGAGGTGATGATCTTATTTAAGTCAGAGAAGTTCAAGCTTATATGGAAAGTTGGAGTCCATCTAAGAAAAGAACATGAACATCCAGTCACGCTATATTCCTCTTTTGAGGAACACAAGTTTTCTTCGAAAGCAAACATGCTTCAAAGCATTTCTTGTAATCAACTCATCTAAACCTCCTCTTTAAAACGACTCTTGTACAAAGTGAGACGGATGCTGCACCTTTTCCTTTTGTTTCGTATGTCCATGTGTGCTTGGATGGAATCGAACTCCAAACCTTGAGGTGAGGAGAGGGGCTGCCAACCAACAAGCCACAAGGAGGAGAGATATCGCGGGTTGTAGTGCGTAGCAAGCCGGGATGAAGGCGTCTGTAAAAGTTGATACACCAGCGTTTAACTCAGCTTATGGTCAACGAAGCTTTGCAAGAGTGAGCGTAGGTTTGCAGGTAAAAACTAAAAAGGTGCTCAGAAAATTAGTGCATGCTCTGCTGTCAGAAATTGCATGCCAATCTATGCATAGATTCTTGGCAGACCTATGTTTGTCTAATCAAGAATCAATTTAGAAATAAGATCAAGTTGATTGGCCTAAGAACAAATCAAAATGGAATCTCTTTTATACACTTGGGCGAGCTAGGGGAGACAGTTTCCAGCTCAATCGGTTGCTGAATCTTCCCTTGGTGTTCACCCAAAGTTGGAGCATAGTTGCTGATTTTTCTAGCAAAGAGCACGGATCAACAAGATTGGTGAAGAACAGAGGCTTGTCCAATCGGACCACTTGGTTTCCAATCAAGAGAAGCATTCTCCTCTCTCTCTTTTCTTTTGCATGTGTTAGAATTCTCTTGCATTTCAGTGCCTTCAATCGGAAACTAAGTGCATGTTAATGCATTTCTATTGCATGTTGTTTTCATGAAGAATAGTTGGTGCCATCCAACATATCTTCGCCCGAACAAGTACGACTTGCTCCCAAATCTCTTGCCATAAGAACCAGCCAAGAAGATAAACTTTTTCAAACCCTAAATGTGCCCTAAAAGACACAAAAACTAGCAATTATCAAATCTGAAAAATCAGCACCGGAATGTGTCGAAACCACACATTAGATGGATGTAGGAACTCTTCAACAAAGCTTTTTCCGGAACCCTTCTTTCTTGCCAAAAAGTGTGAACAATACACACACGGATAGGGCTATTGCAAACACCCTACAAATACTGTCCAATTTTCAACCTCAGAATGCGATCGGATCATCACAAAAAAATTAGCGCCTTCTTCCACACCTGCAAACAAGCAAAAAGAAGCGGATCTCACTTTGTAAAATCAGCAAGGGTGCTGATTTTTCAGCCAAATCAGAAGATAAAAATTGCTTGTAGATGGGCGCCCTCCTGCAAAGGAGCAAATCTGAAAAATAGGGTAGCAGCGGACCCACGAAAGTAGGATAAACCTACACGGATGTGGGTGGCCTAAAAGCAGCCCCGAAGAAGATAATTAATGGAAACTTCCTGCAACCTGAAAAATCAGCAAACAACCAACTGATTTTTGGGCACCCAAAATCCTATCATCTCCTTTGATGTGTGGCACAGAACGGAAAAGAGTCAAAATTGAATGGATCTTCACTCCAAAAAATCAGCGAAGGTGCTGACTTTTTGTGATCCCTAAATGAAGAGGATCTCTTTTGGTAGGGCGCCCTAAATCAAGCATAGAAGATCCATGGCTTTGATACCATGTAGGAAATCAAAGTGTCAAGATCCTTCTAACATTCAATCTCCATATACAAGAAGAAGAGGGAGAGGGTTAGGCGCCCTCAAGGAGAGAGAAAGTAGTAGCAATGCTAGAAAGGGAATGAATTACAAATGAAAAATGAGTACATATAAATAGGCCCCTACCCTCAACTTTGTCATAGTCTCTAGACCTCTTTAATATGCACTGAAAGAGGAGATATTATCCTCTCTTGGTCCTCTCACCGACTAGTTGTTTGCTAACAATAATACTCTCTTCTACATACTTCAAAGTCTTACATTCATACTACTTTCCATGCGTGATGCTTCTTGTGACTCCTCTATAATCAACGAAAAAAGTCAGATATGTTTGTCCTCTCTTGCATGATCCACCTCTCGTTGGCTTAGGTTTCAAAACTGCCCCATCCTATTCCATAGTCAGGATGCTTGGAATATCTCACAAAGTGCCCCATGGTTTTTCCGTTGTGCACCATCGTTATTACTTGATTAAGTTCTCTTATGTTGCTTTCTTATACGAGTTCATCTTAATGAGTTGTAGAACATGTTAAGCATGATCCCTCTCTTTCTACTGCTTTTTTAACTATAAAGTTTTGTAGTAAACCTTAACTCAATTACATTAACTAGGAACTTCATAATGACATGATCAAGTGTCCCTAGGCTTGTCGTGTATGTTTTGTCCCTAAGCTTGTTGTGTATGCTATGTGCATAACCTTGTCGTGCACGATGCAATTTGTTTTCATAAGACAACAATACAACTAATTTGTGTTTGAGAAACAAAATAAGGCGAATCAAGTATCAACTAAAACAAATGAGATGATGCCCAAAATAACTACCTCACAAGTAGTGCAAAGGGCTTCATATTGTACACAAAACATGATTGAACATCGGATTTATTCTTTGAAGTCTTGAAAATATTCTCCAAAGTCATTCTAAAATGTCATTTATTCAATGCTTGATTTTGATTAAAAGCAATACATGAATGCACTCTACAAGGGCCATGTCAAAAGAGCCTACCCTTTATGAAGTGTGAAAAAAGTTGGGAAAAATCTACTCATCAAACTTAGGAACTTCCTAGATCTATCGAGGATAAATCTAAAAAATTTCTTTCTTCTAGCATCTAACCATAATCTCCCTTTTGAGAGGTAAGGTAAGTCTTGTAACGTTGGACAAGTATCTTCTAACCACTATGAGAATGTCTTTGAGCACAATATGCATAGTACAAAGATTTCAGCATCAAAAGCATATTTAACATGTAAAACCACTTATTGAACCAGGGTACGATACAAGTGTATCCATACATGAGCAAATTCACTCTACAAACTCAAAACAGCTGACTCTTGGTAAGAGAGCTCAAAACATGATTAGCCCTTGTTTGCCTTCGTTTGGTACAAAGACATGGATCACTCCAAGGCTTTTTACATTAGTTGTAATCGTGAAAACACACCCAACAAACATGTTGTCAAATGACTCCTAAGATTGAATTGTTAGACAATTATGCCCTTTGACTAGAGCTGGAAAATTTCCTCACGGTTTTAGCGTTTAAAGTGGCAATGTTTGAAAGAAGTGTGGCAATAAACACTAAACAATTTCCAGTGAAGAATTATTAGACCAATAGCTTGTTAAGCGTCAAAAGCGTTCTTCGTTGTTGCTCTTTGTTAAACTTGTTATTGTCTCCTTTATGTGTTTGCAATGGAACCCGATCTAGAAATTCGTTGGGCTGATGATGCTTGGTATGATACGCAATTGTTCGCCACAGATGAAATCAATCGCGATGGTAGACATAGAGCTTTTGAACTGTATATGGACATTGCTCCAACTACTAAAACTACTTGCTATAACATGAAAACAACATGCAATAGACATGCACTAACATGCATAAACATGCACTTAGTTTCCAAATGCAAGAGAATTCTAACACATGCAAAAGAAAAGAGAGAGAGGAGAATGCTTCTCTTGATTGGAAACCAAGTGGTCCGATTGGACAAGCCTCTGTTCGATTGGACAAGCCTCTGTCCTTCACCAATTTGCAACTTGTTGATCCGTGCTGTTTGCTGGAAAAATCAGCAACTACAGTCCAACTTTGGGTGAACAGCGAAGGGGAGATTTGGCAATAGATTGAGCTGGAAACTGTCTCCCCTAGCTCGCCCAAGTGTATAGAAGAGATCCCACTTTGATTTGTTCTTAGGCCTATCAACCTGAGCTTATCTCTAAATTGATTCTTGATTAGACAAACATAGGTCTGCCAGAAATCTATGCGTAGTTTGGCATGCAATTTCTGACAGCAGAGCATGCCCTGATTTTCTGAGCACCTTTTTAGTTTTCACCTGCAAACCTCCGCTCTCTCCTGCAAAGCTTCGCTAACTGTAAGCTGAACTAAACGCTGCTGTATTGACTTTTGGGAGAGGAAATCCTCAAAAATTACAGAATATGTGCTCTGAAACTGCATGAGACACTTGAAAACAACACCTAATAACCTCAAAAGGAAAACTTTCGAATATTCCTGTGATTCTGGCAGGCGCCTCAAAGGTGATGCACACAAACAAGCATCGGCCTTGGAAACCCACTGGCATTGATGATCATCCAAACATTGTTCTTCATTTGTTGTTTTTGTACTATTCATCTTGTCTCATTAATTATGTTCATAAAGTTTGGCTAATTGATCAATTTTAGATCATAGTTAGTTGATCCTACATTACCTTCAAAAAATAACTGGTAAAACTTGCCTACAAAATTAGTCCACCTACGTATAAAATTTGACAGAAATAGTCCATCTATCTAAACAACCATTATAGGTATGTTTCATTTCATCTCTAACCAGGATGCAGACTAGTTGGGACTTTTTGCCAATTTTGCTATGAATCTGGTGAGCATTGAATAAGACTGAATCAAACGTATGCAAAATGTTTGGCAAGCTTCTCATAAGCAGGCACAAACACCAAGTTGTGGCTTTTTTTCCTTTGTCGACAAGAAATGGAACGCCTACTGTACATCCTATCTTAAATGGTCTTGTGGGTAAGAGCACGCACGCAACCTATCCCTATTATTGATTTGAAAACTACATCTAATATCATATTCTGTTACAACAGCTACTCAAGGTGTTTTAGCAATTTCACACGAAGGTTGAGCATAAAATTCAAGATCAATTTATGGATTCTAATTTGTTAGGGTTGTGCCATCAAAAACTATAAATAGATCAATATATTTTATCAGTTTCAAGTTGAAATTTAATCAAGTTATTTTTTATAAGTTCTTCTTTCTCTCTCTGTTCTGCCATAGGCATAGACTGATTAGTAATGAGCTATCGCGATTACAATCGATGTAAGAGTGAAATTTATAGCAGAATAGTATCATAGTGCAATCAGAGTAGACAACAAAAGCATCAATCATCTGTGATTCATCATTTTCAATACAAACTACTTTTGCTACTTTATCTTGTTCTACTGTTTTTGTTATTTCCACTTATTATGATCTAAGTATCTAGTTTTAAATACTAGCATAACGATCAGAATCGTCATTCATTTTTCGCACTTGTGAATGGTAGTATAGTTGTATTTGTGATAATAGTGAATCGGTTTTGTTATCACATTACCTATCACTACTACTATCAACTATCCAGCTAACAATCATTGTTGAATAGTTATTCGACTCATGCATAGCTTATTTTCCAACATGGTTTCAGAGCTAGATCATAGGTGAATCGGTTTTGTTATCACATTACCTATCACTACTACTATCAACTATCCAGTTGATAATCATTGTTGAATAGTTATTCGACTCATGCATAGCTTTTTTTCCAACATGGTTTCAGAGCTAGATCATAGCTTTGGGAGCTAGTTCTCTACATATCAATACGTATGGAAGATATGTAGATAGCTATCTCCCAAAGCTATAACTAGACGTGACTACCAAACTTTACTTGAGGAAAAAACATTTCTCATTTTAAATGGCTGATTCGGATTCGATTATAAATCATTTGAACAACTTCAAAAATAGTTTTGAGCAGATGTCTGCAAGTGGTGTAGAAATCAACGATGTAGATGTCATTATGACTCTCTATCGAGCCTTTTTGACACCTACAAAAGTTGGGTGATTATTGTTTCTACTCAACAAAGTCTTATAATAGCAAAAGTTTCGTTTATGCTATTGCAGGAAGAGATCTGGATAAATGGATCTTCATTCTCCCATTCGGCACCAGAATCAAAAGCTCTTTATTCAAAGAAATTCAATAAGAAGAAGACATTGAAGAACATACGTGAAGTACGAAAGTCGAATAATAATTCGAATTCAGAAAAAAAGAACAAATTCAAACTCAGCTTCATCAAAGTCAAAGTTGTTTTGTAGATATTGCAAACAGATCGGACATTTGTTGGAGGATTGTCGAATTCTCAAATCTAAAAAGCAACAGCAACAGCAGTATGCTAGTACAATAAAATTGTTGGTAGATTCTCTACCAATATCACAATCAGCCGAAGGAATATTTCTGGTGTCGGTGGATCCAGGAACTAGAGTAACTAGACTTGTAGTTATGAACCCAACCATGGCATCTTGTTGTGTGAGACCATGAGTTGAGGAAAGACTAGTTGGTTACGTAAGAGTTAGTTGGATGTGACTTGGTAGTGGAAAGTTCAATGATATTTGGTTGTAGAAAGTCACAGCCAAGAAACTCGATGGTGGGGAAGAAGAGAAAGATAGAAAAGAAGAGAGGTCGAGGAAGGAGGGGGCTGAAACGAGAGTTGATGAGGCAGAGAGTGAGTGTGTAGAGATTGAAGAGTCTAGAGACCAGACAGTCGATCGAGATCGGGCAATCCAGAGAAGGATAGCTGATGTGTTGGTGATCAGATCAGTGATTAGCGGAGTTGATGAGTGAGCGCGCATCTGTTGCATGGAGTGTTGTAAAAAGCTATTGTCATTGGAATGAGAAACCATGGAGTACCACTTACCATTTCCATGTACTGTTTGTTGGATATAATTGCATGTTGAGAACTTGTGATATTCTGATGTTAACCGACGTGAATTGTGAATGTGAGCAAGAGTCTATTTACCATATAAGTGATAGACTATAGATCTGTAGTTTGTGAATGGTGAACTCGTAAGAAGCACAATAAGTGAGTAGATCTTATCAGAGTTAACCAAAATGACAGGCCAGAGTTGTAATGCTGAATGCTTAGAATTGGATTGTTGATTTCTGCTTGCCATGTTCCACTCATTGTGGAAATGTTGATTCAAGAGATCTGTAATGAGTAGTAGTCTTTTCGGTTGATTGAATTAAAATGATAAGATGCTTAATTGGCAGGTTCAAGTTCTAAGCATGTGTATGTGTCCAGTAAGAGAATTCAGCATTGGTAGTGAGTTATAGACCGAGGAATTTTACCAAACATTGACATCGTTGACGACTCACTTAGATTAGTGCACGATACGCCCAGATTACAATCGCAATTTCAATTGCATCCACGTTTTTCTTGTTTATTTTTCATTATTTTATTGCTTAATAGATTCAATATGTTCTAACTTACTTCATATTTTGTTAACTTGTTTCATCTGCCAATTTCTATTGACACGTATCATAACATTGTTTCTACCTGTGCAGCACTTCTTCCAGTTACCCGACTACTTTTTTCTCATCCACTTCTTTTCACGCTCTAATTAACCGAATTTTTTTTTTCCTATTTTACTTTTTATATGGTATCATGTCCATCCCACTTCATTCCTATACCCAACCACACTCCGTGAAGGGAGGATAAGCAAGTAATATTATAACACTACTTTGTACAGATCATGGATACTGAAAATGATGATGAGAGGTATCTTCCAAAACCGAATCTTCCAAATGAACAACCTGAATCAAGCCAACGAACAAAACCACAATCAAGATTTGTCATACATGATCCACGAAATAGAGCTAATCATTACGAAGGGAGAGATGATGATCTACCTGTTAAATTATCTCCTAGAAGAGGTACACCTGCATATGAACGTAGAACTCCAAAATTAGATTTACCGAAATTTGATGGAAGAACGGATCCTCAATGCTTGTGTAGTACATGGAAATTCATCACATGAAAGCATGGCTCAACTCCTCTCTATGACCTGTAGGAAATCAAAGTGTCAAGATCCTTCTAACATTCAATCTCCATATACAAGAAGAAGAGGGAGAGGGTTAGGAGCCCTCAAGGAGAGAGAAAGTAGTAGCAATGATAGAAAGGGAATGAATTACAAATGAATAATGAGTACATATAAATAAGCCTTCCAAGGGCCTAGACTCTTCCAAACCCTAAGTTCTAGAACCTTCCAAACCCTAAGCTTATCCACTACTAATTATAGGGCACCCCCAAAAGTCAAAATAGGGCCCCTTAACATAATTAGACTTTACTTGGACCCACGAGTTATTACTAGACCAAAATTGGGTTTAACTTAGCTAAAACTAACTTAACATGGTCTAAATAATAAACCTAACCCATGGTTACACAAGTCTCGACCTTTTGGGTCAAAGTAACCTATGGGAAACTAACATTATCATTTATTATTTCTAACACCCTCCTTAAATGATAATGTAAAAAACATAACATGACATGAAATAGAATGGAAAAATTGCAACAAAATGCAAAATGTTGCTTGCTACCCAAAACTTCATGTAGCTGGAAAAAAAAAAACTCCAACTCGAAGTAGTCGAAGTAGCCAAAATCTCAACTCCAATCATGCCCGATGTAGAAAAGATGTAGGATACGAAGTGCGGTAGCATCAAGTCGAAAAGTGAAGACAAGCATGCTCCATCCAAAGTAGGTAACCACAAAATAGCCACAAGCCGAAATATGGATTTGCAATCCATTAATGGTTCCCACCTGATTCCATAAGTCTTTTTATCACAAGAAACATGAAGAAGAGTATGATACTCTTTTACCATCACATCCTCCCAAATCTTACTATCAATGATCTGCTCACCAACACTAGGTAAGGCAACACCGTCATCATAGAAATAAACATCAAAACAGGAAAATCAGCATAAGGTACTGATTTTGGTGAGGCATGTGTGTTTCCTCCAAGGTAAAAAGATGCTTTGCTATCTCGCAAAAAACCAGCAGCTTGCCACTTTGAACACCCAAAAAATCCCACAACACACCACTTCGAACCAATGTACTAATTGACATGATTTTTTCCCCTCCTCCATTAGTTCAAAATGGCTTCAAAGAATGCTTGATTTCAGCCTTTTCCAAAACATTAACTTGAGAAGCTTGCTCACAAAGTTCTTCACTAATGCATCCATCATTTGCAACAAATGGCTCAAGAGAAGAAGAATGCTGTACTATACCAACATTCCGATGCAAACTTGTACTTGTAGAAAGACAATGATCAAACTTTGCATGCCTTTGCTCTTCTACCTTCAAAGAGGATGAAGTAGAGAGGAGAAAGCATGATGATGAATCCTTTAATCGATACATCTTTAAAATTGTTTCCCAAGCACTTTTAGAGGTCTTGCAAAATCTCAAATGATATAAGATAGATCTTGTTACCGATAAATCAATGAAAGAGCTTGATCATCACGTCATGCCAAACCTCAGCTTGCAACTCCATGAAAAATAGTTGGTGCCATCCAACATATCTTCGCCCGAACAAGTACGAATTGCTCCCAAATCTCTTGCCATAAGAACCAGCCAAGAAGATAAACTTTTTCAAACCCTAAATGTGCCCTAAAAGACACAAAAACTAGCAAGTATTAAATCTGAAAAATCAGCACCGGAATGTGTCGAAACCACACATTAGATGGATGTAGGAACTCTTCAACAAAGCTTTTTTCGGAACCCTTCTTTCTTGCCAAAAAGTGTGAACAATACACACACGGATAGGGCTATTGCAAACACCCTACAAATATTGTCCAATTTTCAGCCTCGGAATGTGATCAGATCATCACAAAAAAATTAGCGTCTTCTTCCACACCTGGAAACAAGCAAAAAGAAGCGGATCTCACTTTGTAAAATCAGCAAGGGTGCTAATTTTTCAGCCAAATTAGAAGATAAAAATTGCTTGTAGATGGGCGCCCTCCTGCAAAGGAGCAAACCTGAAAAATAGGGTAGCAGCGGACCGACGAAAGTAAGATAAACCTACACAAATGTGGGCGACCTAAAAGCAGCCCCGAAGAAGATAATTAATGGAGACTTCCTACAACCCGAAAAATCAACAAACAACCAACTGATTTTTGGGCGCCCAAAATCCTTTCATCTCCTTTGATGTGTGGCACAGAACGGAAAAGAGTCAAAATTGAACGGATCTTCACTCCAAAAAATCAGCAAAGGTGCTGAATTTTTGTGATCCCTAAGTGAAGACGATCTCTTTTGGTAGGGCGCCCTAAATCAAGCATAGAAGATCCATGGCTCTGATACCATGTAGGAAATCAAAGTGTCAAGATCCTTCTAACATTCAATCTCCCTATACAAGAAGAAGAGGGAGAGGGTTAGGCACCCTCAAGGAGAGAGAAACTAGTAGCAATGCTAGAAAGGATTGAATTACAAATGAAAGGGCACTCCCAAAAGTCAAGATAGGGCCCCTTAACATAATTAGACTTTACTTGGACCCACGAGTTATTACTAGACCAAAATTGGGTCCAACTTAGCTAAAACTGACTTAACATGGTCTAAATAATAAACCTACCCCATGGTTACACAAGTCTCGACCTTTTGGGTCATAGTAACCTATGGGAAACTAGCATTATCATTTATTGTTTCTAACATGACCTTGCTAGGTGTCGCTCGAGATTGGTTCTTTAACCTTGACCGAGATGAACGTAATGATTGGAAGTGTTGAAAGAAGCTTTCATCAAACAATTCAAACCAGATAGATTATCAAATAGTCCTTTTGTCTGATTAAGCCAAATCAAGATGGAAGAAAAAGAAAAAGTAAGGGACTACATTGAAAGATTTAAATGTCTTCGTGGACAATGCCAAGAAGCGCTGATCTGTAGGCTATCGATACATATCAAAAATAATATCATGTGGAAAGAACAACGATCCAAAAATTTTCATAGAAGATGCAAGAAAGTACAAAAGAGATGAAGTGCTAAATACTTGAAGAAACTTCAAAAAATGGAAAGTGAACTTCCACTGCTCAGAATCAATATATCTAACTGTAGGAAGAACAAAAATGCAAAGATCTCCACGAAATGATTTCAAAAAAGTACGAAAGTGACGACACCATGAAAACAAATGTTAGCTGAACTTCTAGCACTCTAACTTCCACACATCAAAATCACAAAATGACTACATACTCTTAGGCACCTAGTGGAGATGAGTTTAGTTTGAACAAAATGTAAGACTCGTTGTTGTAGACAAAGATAGAGCCAAAAATAGACAATTACGACTAGAGAGAGAAAGAAAGAAAGCTTCATTCATGTCTTTTCGATGCCAAAAGGCACATAAGATGGGAGTACATGTCAAATGTGTGGTAACACTAAAATGACTCCAAAACAGTAAGGAAAAAAAATACATGTGCATCTAACTGCAATGATCTAAGAAAGAAACAATGCAATCCAAGAAAAAAGGAAACTCTTCTCTTGATATATGGACCTTTCTAAGAAAGTGCTCTTATACCAAGTTATGAACACAACCACATAAATGGCATTAATTTAAGCACAAAGGACAATACATACTAGCAAATAGCAATCCCCTACAAAGAAAACTGAACGAACATCATATGTCATGAATGGCTCAGGCTTCCTAGAAAAATGGCAACGAATAATAACTATACAAATTTTTTCAAAGAGAGCAATAATTACGATCCCAAAAACGATAGTAGCTTAATGGCAAAACTTTTTGGTCGAACAGGATATTAGCAAGTGGGGCTAAATAAAACAAAGCTACAACTCCTTCTCAAGCTTCTTTTAGAGCACTTAACAATACACCATCTCATCATGCTAAAGTTAAACTTGAAGGGGCAAAAGAAAAAGGAGAATCTCGTAATTGTTGCTTTGTTAGTATTTTAAAATCATTTGATAAAGTTTCGTAACATAAACTATGGGATAGGATGGCGGAGTTCCAGGTACCCATAGAGGTAAGATAGGCCCACATAAGGATTTATGAGCGGGTTTGGTCTAGACTACCAAGACCGTTAGTGGATGAGGGTCTTTTACAATAGCATCGTAACTTGGAGTTGAACAAGGATGCCCTCTATCTTCTCCTCTCTTTGGTTTTTCTATTGGTAGGCTTGAATTCTAGATACATAGGCGAAGAGTTGTCCACATTGCAAGGTATGACTTATTACTACTCACATATTCTAAAGTTGTAACATCATTAGCAAAAGATTGAAAAAGGATTTAGATGTATTAAGTAAGCTTTCTCAAGGTTCCAAGCATGGAAGTCAATCTAAGCAAGACAAAGATAATGGTGAGTGGATCAAGAGAGGTAAAGAAAACTGTAAGGCAAATTTGGAGATGGTCTCATCTTATAGATACCTAGGGCTCAAATATGAGAGCCCCATAAGTGGAATTTGTGTGTAGACAAGAGGCTTAAAGGCCCTTCCCGTAACACAAAACTAATACAAGAATATTCTGCAACGAAGTTGAAAGATGAGAACACCTCTTCAAGACTTTAGTCCATTCATTGATCCGTTATGGTTGTCAATATGGTGTCCAAGTTTAGCCAATGAAGCCAGAAAAAAGCCGAAAAGGTACAAAAGAATTTCTTATTAGAGAGCTATGAATCACAAAACAAACCCCCTAAACTATCCTATTGGTGTAGACAGCATTATTTCTTAGACGAGGAGGCATTGTACGTACATAATAATTTTATTCATAGGATGAATCTACACAGGCTCCCCTACAAGGGAGGCAAGCTACCTTGGAGAGAGAGTGGTTTTAGTAAGGCATCACTTGGCTGGAAAGGCAAGCAATAGATGAAAAAGATCTTCCAAAGGGAAGAGAGGCAATAAGTGTAGTTGTCCAACAAAAGGTCCTGGAGGAATTTTGACAAAACCCAAAGGAGAAAATTGCTTTCTCTTGAAGGCAAATAAGCCCCAGCGATCATCTACTCAGAGCATAGTTACTAGAAAACTCATTTACTCATGTCTACAACCTTGCAAACACGTCCAATGGAAGAAAAAAAAAAGTACAGATTTTTGAGTCCATAACTATGTAAAAAGGGAGTAAAAAACAAGTAAATGCTTAACTTTTCAGGTTTTTGTAGCATTGGCCATGTACACCAGTACAATGTAGCCTACAGCCTACGATTCTGGTCTGTTTTGTAAAAACCATGTACTTAAGTCCGTAAAAGAACGGACAGCAAAAATCTAGAAAAAGGTGCATGATACTAAACCCTATCCAAAAAAAAGTTTGAGAATATATCTAGATTCATCCAATATGCATAGAACCGCAGATAGACATGCTATTCCCTTTATGAATATCCATTTGGGCATAAGAAAGTCTCTTTGAAATGAACTGAGAGATGGAAATGGCAAACCTATAAACACTATAACCAGAGCCTGGCTTTGATTGACTTCCGAATTTACTCAAAACCAAATAATTATTCAGCTAACAACATTGGAACCCTAAATAACCCAAATAATAAATCAATGGCTGAGGCTAAGCTCAGCTACCCGATTATTGATTCATAACAACTATAAACCTTTCTTAGGGCTTGCATCAACATGAAATTCTTACCATAAATATCGAAACAAGCAGCTTCTATCATCATAACTAACACCTAATACAGAATTCTTTACCCTAACACATGGTCTTTTTGTCTTGTAAGCCCTTATTTTGCGGCTGATTGGAGTTTGAACTCTTGACCCCAAGGTGAGGAAAGAATGTCGTCACTAACTCACTACTAATTGGAGGAGAATCTATCACATAATTGATCAGCCTATACAAGTTGATTGCCCTGATTCTTACCGTAATTGATTGCGGTGTTGACTTGATTAAAGGATAAGTATGACGAACTACCCTAATAGGGACAGCATAGTCGATTGCCCTAATTCATAGCTTAATTGATTAGGGCGTTGACCTAATTACAGGATAACCATGAATAACTACTAACAGGTTAGGATAACCATACGTAATTGCTCTGATAATGGAGAATTGCCCTAATACATACTTCTTGAGCATAGCTAAACTCACACAAAAACACGTGTATTCTTGTTTCCAACTGTGCGTTCATATGATGGCAAAAACAAAGGGCAAGGCCATACTCTTGCGGTCATCCATATAGCTGCTGTCTGTGTGCTTGAGATCTTCCCAAATAGGTCAAACTTTGTGTGGTTATGGCGCCTCTAAAGACAAATATAGCATACCTCCCAGACTTATCTTTCAGTTTTCAGAAAAATGCAGCTCGAAAATGGAGGATCGACCATCCGCTGCAGCAGCTCTTAACCTTGCGCGCTCGCAAGGTCAGACACGCGAAAAAAAAAGAGAACATGTAGGCTATGATGGTTAACGCGTCAATCTTGCATTAATCCGTCCAAAATTAGGGTTTTGACTTATCTTGACCGTTGACTTGTTGACTTATCTCGATCATAAGTATTGCTAATTATGTTTTGACTTATATTAACCATTGACTTATTTTGAGGGTAAGTGAAGTAGTGTTAATTATGGTTTTGACTTATATTGACGATTGACTTATCTTGACCATAAGTGAAGTATTGCTAATTAGGTGTCAATTGCATGCCCTCGGCGTCACGCTTTCGAAAACGTCTATTTGGTGAATGATTGTGATCGTGGGAGAGAGAGTCTGGAACAGTGCTCAGGAAACCTTAAGTTTCCCTTTGTATCCTACATATGTCAATGGATGTCCGCTTTTAAAAAATAATCCCTTCTAAAACCTTCAACTCAAAACTGTTGCATCCTAAAATTTTACAACTATCAAAGACAGTGCAGTTCACTGTCGTAGCTAGCCTTTTTGAAGAATAGTCCCTCAATTGAAATATTATGATTTGCTAAATTATTTCATCATATAATAAAAAATTCATATTTTTCAATTATCGTTGGCATCTAGCTATTTTTCTTGGGCATCAATGTTGCTCGCTCCAACAATTATTTTCTCGGTACAATGTGTTATAAGGTTAGAAATTAGCCAAGTGTAACTTATATAGAAAAATTGTGCAAATGGTCTTACTTGCCAGGTAGAGACTTTCCCATTTCAAAATTTTACGTGGTTTTTTAAAGTATTATAATGATCTACATGCATCCGCATCATGTATATTCAAAAGCCAACAATTCAAAATCCTACATATATTTTACTAAACATAAAATTTCCTACAAAATCAAAATTTTATCGATTGTTAAAAACTTGCATTATATCTCTAAAGCTGATTTTTTGAGAAAATTTGCCGGTTCCATTCCTATACTATGCCGATTTTCCGAGCATTAGTTTATATCAATTTAGAATGAAAACGGGTTTTGAGAGAGAGAGAGAGAGAGAGAGAGAGAGAGAGAGAGAGAGAGAGAGAGAGAGAGAGAGAGAGAGAGAGAGAGAGAGAGAGAATTTGTTAACATATCATGGTGTGAATTTTAGGGCAACAATGCAAAAACTCCAAAGAGAATGTCAATTGAGAGAGAGAGAGAGAGAGAGAGACAGAGAGAGAGAGAGGTGCTTGTCTTTTGCTTTCACTTTTTTATATTTTTATTTTATTTTATTTATTTAATCTTAACTTGTATTATTGCCACGTATTTAAATGTCGATCGTAAAATTGGTTTGCTCGTTTTTGGGCCTCATGCTAAATTTATTTTTGAATATAAATTAGGTGGCCTGGATTTTTCTGTCCCATGTCAGCAGGATCGTGTAACTTATGTTCTTCTCAATGGCACGTGGCTTCCTCTTTGCAAAGCCATGCATGGCTTCCTCCTTGCATAATTCCATTTTGCATGCAAGCACTGGGAATTCATGCAGCGCAGTGTTTCATGTAAGTGTTTTACATGAAGGTGATGTTACTAACTCATGGTGAATATAACCCAGTTGAGAAATTTATTGCTTAGTGTACTTTTTCAAACCTGAGTTGTACTCCAGAGCAAAGTCTAACGATTTAAAATAGATTTATCTCTGAGTACTTGTTTGATATGAAAGTTAGACTAAGGATATTGATTTTCTCGGTTAATATTGAAAGATAAAGGAACTGTAATTCTTTCTTGTTTAGAGAGTTTCTAAGGATAGAAACAGTTTAAGGAGGGAAAAATATTATGTCCATGACCAGTAAGTAGGATTCAGTATACTCCTAGTCTTGGATACACGGTACTCCAATAAATCAAGCTGTTAGTTATGCCACGTCATACTAGATGTGACCCGAAAGTAACTAATATCTTTGTGAGGCCCAGAACACACTAAATGGAGTTTAGACAAGGTATGAGACAATGTATGCATGTGTAGAGTTATCAATAGCAATTCTATGAATAGGTGATCCATGCATAGGACTCTATTCTAGGTGAATCTATGTATAGGGAACTTAGGGCTATGCATGGCTATGTGCCTAGGATGCTTATGGCTCTATAAGAAGAGGCCAAACTCACCCTACTCCTCATTGTGATCATTGATTCATTGCCAGGGTTTCACTTTACATTCATGCCTCTTGTTCGTTGGATTGGGGGTGAAGCTTCTAGAGTTGATTGGTTGCTTCTACTTGGTTGGGTGGTTGCTCCATAGTGTGTTTTCCATTGTGTTTTGTCTTGTAAGCAGGATCTTAGGGAGCTTCCCTTATAATTTGGACCTCAAGATCTCATTCTCATGAATGAATTCGTAGGCAACCAAGCCATAAGTGTTATATTTTTATGATGATTCAATCCATAAGCTCAACTTGGCAATTGCATCAATTGACCACAAGTACGTGATCAGAATGGTGGCGGGTGGGGAGCAGCAGGTCTGGGAGCAATTTGTCCCTCCCTTATTGCTAAAAAATCAAGATTATGTAGATAGTTTGTCTTTTCATATCATGAATCTTGGTAAGGTAGACTTAATTATAGGTAAAGAGTGGTTTCATGCTAAAAACGAGTCATCAAAAAAGGACTATATAACTCTCAGTTTATCCTTTTTGCATAATGGCTCTATGGTTTATCTTAAAGGCGATGTGCTTGAGCAACCTTTTGTACCTGCTCATGAAGCGAATCAATGTTTATAAGATTTTGAGTATCACTCGTATTTCATACTGCATTAAGAGAACTAGACCTGAAATCAATACTGGTGGATGAACTTCTCGAGCAGGCAGAGGTTACAAGCAGGCAACCAGGAACCAATTGATGCAATCAAACCTCCAATAATAGTTGAACTTCAAGAATCAAGACATTCAATAAAAGAAAGTGAGCTCCACATATATCTATATGAACAACATCTAACAGATCTTTTGCTGCATGCCTATGGTTTGATCTAAAAGGAATCCTAGACTGCTTTCCAAAGATGCAGCTATGACAGACAGGGAGATTGACCTTACCAGAAGGATAGTCGAGATCAAGAACCATGGACTGTCTAGACATGTTCAAAACAGATGCATAATTCAAGTGTCTTAAGCGATGATGCCATAGTAATGCTTTATTGACTAGAACAAAGGTTTTCAAGACTTGACTAGACTTAGAATAGCAATGTGTCAGTCTATATAAGTAACTCTGCCTCTTGCCCGAGTGCAAGGATCTTATTACTCCTATCAGCTATTTTGCATTGATCAAATTCAAATTCTACCTTATCACCTAAATCTATAATTCTACTCACTGATAACAAATTTGTAGAGAGTTTAGGAGCATATAAAACTTTTAATAGTAATTTGAATTGATCATGCTGGAATCGCAATCTTACAGTACCTTCACCTTCAATAGTGTGAGTACTATTGTCACCAAGATGAACAAATTTCTTCGTGCTGTAAGGAGTATAGGAGTTGAAGATCTCACATTGATTGGTCATATGTTGAGTTGTTCCAGAATTCAGAAACCATGAATCATCCAAAAATGCGCTTTGATCTTTGACCATGAATGCACTTTCATCCACTTCGACCTGGGGAGATGATGAAACTACGTTTGCTTGTTGATCAAGTTGCTTGGTTGCGTTCTTCGCTTGGAAAATTCGGCAATCCTTGATCTCATGGTTATTGCGCTTGCAATACCTGCAAAACATCTTCTTCTTCGAATGTGGATTCGATGATTGTTCTTGACCTTGAGTCGGCTTCTGATTCGTTGCAGCCTTCTGGAGTTTCATTGCTTCTGTCACTTAGAGCCTTTGTTGACATATAGAGCCTAAGAGGAGGAAGAAGACAAAGTGTCTTGACTTCTTCTATTGTCTTCTTGCAGCAACATAGTGATAACTCTAGTAAGAGTTAAATCTGAGTGTGTTGATATGATCATCACCCAGTTCTCACATGTAGAGGGCAAGCTTGAAAGCAATGTCATAACTGCGTCTTGATCGTCTATGACTGATCCGACAGTGGCCATCTGTTGCAAGAGATTCTTAAACTGGTTAATGTGACTCTGAAGAGAATCACCAATAGACATCTTGAATGTGAAGAATTTCCTTCGTAGATGTAACTTAGTAGTTACGTCCCTCACGTCATATAGTGAGTTCAAAATGTTCCAAACGTCTTTTGACGTTTTAGCTTCACCTATGTCTCCAATATGTGTATCAAAAAAAAGTGCGATAGAGGTTTGCTTACGACTGTTCCATGAGATAGGACCATCGTTGAAGAGGAATGTAAATCCAGATGTGGACTTACGATTGTCTACATCTCCTCCCCTGCTTGCATCAGAATATCCACTAAGTTGATGAAAATTGTCGTTGCTGACATCTCCATAGCAGATGCACTGGTCCATGGTAGCTCGAATATATCTCACGACTCTTATGAGAGCCTTCCAATGGGTAATGCCAGGATTAGCCATATATTGGCTGAGTGAGCTTACTACAAAAGAGATAGCTGGTCTTGTACAGACCATTGCGTACATGAGAGATCCAAGTATCAATCGATAAGGATACTCTCTCATCTGCTCCTCTTCTTGCTTGGTCTGGGGACATTGGTCCTTTGACAAATGCATGTCTGGATCCATCGGTGATTGAGCTAATTTACAATTCATTAGATTGTATATGTTAAGAACATTGTAAAGATACCTTTGTTGAGTGATGTAAATCAGTCATCTCACTCTGTCTCTGTGGATCTGAATGCCTAGACAGAAGTGAGCTTCGCCTTGATCAGTCATGTCGAACTCTGAAAACAACATCTGATGTACACCTCTTAATTTGATTGGCCCAAATTTGACATTGAGATGTGGATTTGGTTGCATATTACATTTTGTGACACATGTCACCATCTCACTAGAACTCGAGTTGGTACCCTTGGAATTTTCTAAATCATTATGAGAGATATGTAGAAGGTAGTAATGAACATTTGTACATGAAATTGAAAATCAATCAAGCTACATTTTGCTCACTTTTCACATACAAGGCCGTTGGCTATATGAGGGGATTCAACTATATAGAAATCAATTTAACCCAGAATGACAGACTAACGTATGGCTAAAATCATTCTCAAAACGACTATTACAACCCTCAAAAGGAAAGCAACTACAACACTTCCAAAGATACACTAGTTTTCTTGGTTTTTTTCTACACAAAGCCAATGGTTCTATGTCAACTCACATAGATATGATGGTTTCAATTGATATAAATCATCCTAAATGGCCTGCTACAAGTTCCTACAACCACTTAAGAAATCTAAAAAATTGACCAAAAAATAATTTTCTTTTGAAGAAACTCATTTTACCACAAAGTTGAGATTTCTTTCACTCATGCACTTGTATACATCTCTTCAAGAAATCTAAAAAAATTGACCAAAAAACTAATTTTCTTTTTTAAAAAATTATTTCACCACAAAGTTGAGGTTTCTTTCACACATGCACTTGTATACATCTCTTCACAACCCAAAAATGACCTAGCTAAAGATTTGAAAATATGATACATGCCCTATGCATCAATTTTTAGCAAAAACCATGAAATTTTGCTCATCTTCAAATTTTCACCATGCAAAGCTTGTATCTATGACAATATTGACATTCGACTGCTTACAAACTGTTCAGTAGACTTGAGACAGGTTGTACCGACGAGTACAAAATCATTAAGTTATTACTTCAATCAAGTAAACATCAAGCCACTTCAAGTTTTCCTTCCTACGAGATAATAAATTATGAAAAACCTTTGCAAACACTCAATCATAGCTTCAAACAAAGTCTATTCATGAGCTATTAATTTTCAAGCATCTAGGAGCTCAGCAAACCACTTAGCTAGAGATATATTCCTCCACCATGAAGAATATTAACAAAAACCTATAATTTCTTACCAAAGGCTATGAAATAGGAGGGTTTAAGCAACTTACCGCCAATACATAAGATGTTTCTTCTTATATGTCTGATATGGATACGACATTGCAAAAACACCAGCTATAAATTGATCGGCTAAGAAATTCTTTAAAGAAAATGAATAATGAGAATGTAGCAATGAAGAAAGAAATATTTGTTGCTCATGAGATTGGAGGATTTCGCTGCCTGGAGGTGATTGGTCTGAGTTGTCTCCAACTTGATATTCTTTGTAATCATTTGAATTTTTTCAACCTATGTATGTAGCCATTATTTTTTCAACCTATGTAGCCATTATTTTCTTTTTTCTATCAACAAATCTGGGACCTCATGCAATTTGTACAAAATCACCTCCCCACTACTTGAGTGTTATCATAGTTTGTTTGTGACCGACTTGGTACCACTTGAAAAGCAAGCCCTTCATTTTTTGCTTCACTTGATTTCTTCTCACATTGTAGCTCAAGTGTGTCCCCATATAGGCCTTTACTCTTGGTCATTATCTTTGCCTTCACTATGACATCTACTTTTTTTGTAGATCTTCTTTTGAGTTTTCTTTTGCATTTACACAATCTTGTACCAATTCTTCTTCTGTAGTAAGTTCTGAATCTTTGTTTTGACACAATTTTCATGCTTCAACTATTTAAGCCTATTTTTCCTTCAGGCATCTTTCAAAATTTTAAGATACTTTGTTATGCTAGACTATTCCAACCATAAAATTACGATAGTAAAAGGTTAGTAGTTAGTCTGAAGGTGGGATTTCGTCCCTAGAATTTAGTGTCACTTCTACTACCTTGCACCTTTTGTCTTGAGATTTAGTGATTAGTATGGTTGAAGACATCATGATGGTTGTGTTTCATCAGATCAAATAGTTAACCTAAAATTCCAAACAACTAAGGCTTGTACCTTCTGATTTCAACTTTCTCCAAACCATAATAGAGATTCACAATTTTATGGCTAATTATGGTCGCGGAAGTGCTTTGAAGTGGCTACTCTACTTACTTCTACTATGATCATATCTAGAAAATCCTTTTCTCCTTCAATTTTTTTTTTTAAATTTAGCTTTCAATTACTAATGTTTGTCTTTTTTTGAGAAGCTTACACAAATAGTAGGCTTGAAATTCAGTGACATCTTTGTCATAAAAAAGAATACTTTCTATTTGTTCTTGTAAGGTAATCTAAAGACAATCCCATTTGTAAAACTACTCTAAACTTGAATTTAGACATTTTTTTTGAGCTTTAGTTTTGGAAAATTGATTTTTCCTCTTCCACCATAAAAAATTTATTTTTATATGACCTCCGAGGTGCATGTCACATGGTGGATTTGATGGATAAAATTGGATTTTGCCATGGAACACAAAATGCACCTTCAGCATTAAGAATTTATTTTTATATAACCTCCAAGGTGCATGTCACATGGTGGATTTGATGGATAAAATTGGATTGTGCCATGGAACACAAAATGCACCTTAAGCATTAACTTAATTTGTCATGTGGTGTGAATCTTTGTCGTGTTTGAATGTAAATCGGGAGTCCAAGAGCCAAGCACAATGTCTATTATGTTATATTGGTCGTATGTCATGTATCCATAGCTATAAAATCATTGTTAAACTGTCATGGGTGTATGTGTAACTCAAGGTGCTAGTTCAACACTTCAATAGACAGGCCCAATCATTCCATGATAATGTTGTCTATCTTAGAGACCAACAAATAAGTATGTGTAAATCATGTGAGTGTCAATCTTGTATGTCACCACCAAGAACCAACCATAGCAGTTCTTTCCCTCCTTTTATAGAGGGCCTTGTAATAATGATTCATAAGTTTGATAGCCTCTCACAAGTGAAAGACTTAAAACTTCCAATATGATAAATATAGTTCACAAAATTGTCACCAGATCTTAAGATACTAGGCTATCTTCCATTTTGCACAAAATCACTTCTTAAAATTGATACATTTTATATTGAGAGTAGAACCGTTTTTGACACCATCCTCAACATATAATAACCACTAATGATTTTCCTCATAATTCCACAGAAGACCTTGGTTATTCAACTTGATGGAGTTATACAACTCGTTATAATTTTGTTATGATTTATTCTAAAAACATCTACCTCTCTCCAGACTCACCTCACCAAAGCCCTTTGCAACCTCTTGAGTTATGCTCCATGGTTCCATTTATATTAATCTCTAGTGTGCCATTTGCCAGAGCCCACCCCTACCCTCAACTTTGTCATAGTCTCTAGACCTCTTTAATATGCACTTAAAGAGGAGATATTATCCTCTCTTGGTCCTCTCACCGACTAGTTGTTTGCTAACAATTATACTCTCTTCTACATACTTCAAAAGTCTTACATTCATACTACTTTCCATGCGTGATGCTTCTTGTGACTCCTCTATAATCAACGAAAAAAGTCAGATATGTTTGTCCTCTCTTGCATGATCCACCTCTCGTTGGCTTAGGTTTCAAAGCTGCCCCATCCTATTCCATAGTCAGGATGCTTGGAATACCTCACAAAGTGCCCCATGGTTTTTCCGTTGTGCACCATCGTTATTACTTGATTAAGTTCTCTTATGTTGCTTTCTTATACGAGTTCATCTTAATGAGGTGTAGAACATGTTAAGCATGATCCCTCTCTTTCTATTGCTTTTTTAACTATAAAGTTTTGTGGTAAACCTTAACTCAATTACATTAACTAGGAACTTCATAATGACATGATCAAGTGTCCCTAGGCTTGTTGTGTATGTTCTGTCCCTAAGCTGTTGTGTATGCTATGTGCATAACCTTGTCGTGCACGATGCAATTTGTTTTCATAAGACAACAATACAACTAATTTGTGTTTGAGAAACAAAATAAGGTGAATCAAGTATCAACTAAAACAGATGAGATGATGCCCAAAATAACTACCTCACAAGTAGTGCAAAGGGCTTCATATTGTACACAAAACATGATTGAACATCGGATTTATTCTTTGAAGTCTTGAAAATATTCTCCAAAGTCATTCTAAAATGTCATTTATTCAATGCTTGATTTTGATTAAAAGCAATACATGAATGCACTCTACAAGGGCCATGTCAAAAGAGCCTACCCTTTATGAAGTGTGAACAAAGTTGGGAAAAATCTACTCATTAAACTTAGGAACTTCCTAGATCTATCGAGGATAAATCTAAAAAATTTCTTTCTTCTAGCATCTAACCATAATCTCCCTTTTGAGAGGTAAGGTAAGTCTTGTAACGTTGGACAAGTATCTTCTAACCACAATGAGAATGTCTTTGAGCACAATATGCATAGTACAAAGATTTCAGCATCAAAAGCATATTTAACATGTAAAACCACCTATTGAACCAGGGTACGGTACAAGTGTATCCATACATGAGCAAATTCACTCTACAAACTCAAAACAGCTGACTCTTGGTAAGAGAGCTCAAAACATGATTAGCCCTTATTTGCCTTCTTTTGGTACAAAGACATGGATCACTCCAAGGCTTTTTACATTAGTTGTAATCGTGAAAACACACCCAACAAACATGTTGTCAAATGACTCCTAAGATTGAAGGCAAATCATTGTTAGACAATTATGTCCTTTGACTAGAGCTGGAAAATTTCCTCACGGTTTTAGCGTTTAGGGTGGCAATGTTTGAAAAAAGTGTGGCAATAAACACTAAACAATTTCCTTTTCCTACATCAGCAACAGTTTCAAAGAGGGCAGGTATAATCAAGCTGAGAGCAACGGATCTAAAGAAAGGAGGAATTGGGTCTACATCCCAACCAACAACACAAGCAAGAGATGCTTTTGATGCTTTTGTTTGACTGACTCACGCAATAACAGTGAAAGTTGACAAAATTTGATAACAATCCATGACAGAATTTGCGTTTTAAAACATAAGAGTTGAATCGAAGCTGTAAACTGTTGCTGTTGACAGAAAGAGATGCATACCCTCTCTTCAAACCATCAAAAGAGAGTTGAACTTTGCACTAGCTCATTTAATAAGATGAGATGCACACACTGAGGCAAGATGCAAATGCACCAATAGTATTACTACAGCAATCCGCAACTCTGCACACTGCAATTTAAGATCTTCAATTCTGACCTTTGCAAGAGCATAAAGGATTCTTAAAGGATCTTTACTTTTAAGGCTAGTTTACAAAGCCATAGAACCCAAAATGACCACAAGGAAAACTGAAGCGGTTTAGATGGTCTCTTCCAGATGAGGACATATGTGGACCACTGAGCCAGATGCTATCTTTGTGAGGTAAAAACTGACACTTCAGAGGTCATATGATCATACTGGGACCCTTCGCTCTCGAAATTGATCAAAAATCTGCTAGAAACGTTTGATTTGTCAACATTGAAGCAAACTGAAACGAACATGTCAAATTTTTCAATGAAGATTATTAGACAAAGTCGGTACTTGTTACAAATGGTTACTATCAGAATAAAATCTAATAGATGCTCATGTGGCTTATAATGTCTGAAAGACAACCTTTCTCGCTTTCAGTAGATTCATACGTACCGATAGGAAGAAAGGTTGCTGAAGGAAATAACCGAGAACAGGAACTCTGTATAAAAAGACTGCCACTGTGGGCAAAAATCCACTGCCATCAAAAGCATCTCAGTAAGTGGAGTTCAGAAGCCACTGAAGTTTACCTCGTGCACGTTAACAATGTGTTTTAAAGTTGGGTGTGTTCTCAAGTTTAGGGTTTTCATCCTTCCTGTTGCTTACCTCGCAACCCCCAAACCCTCCCAAATAAGTCAAGATTTTTTTTTTATCGCATGAGAATAAAATCGAGATATTTTTCTTGATTGCAAGAGAAATAAAAGGCAACACCTGAAGAGGACTATGAAACCGTAGGCTTGGACTATCATCCCTACAACTGCCCATCCAAATAGAACCAAAAAGAATCCTGCCAGAAATGATATTGATCCCTACAAACAGGACAATCAGAATGGGTTACAGGTTTTACATCAAAAACCTTAAAGTTTTAATCTTCTTAAAATGTAAACAATGCTAGTTTACAACCTTAAAAAAGTCATAAGCTCCTAGCAGACCACACAAAAAGATTTCAATTTCGTTTTAGAGAAAGGAAGCAGAAAACGGGTAGAAGAAGAGACACTTTCTCACGAACTCAAAGGCAAGGTCGCAATACACCCTTTGCAATACTTCCAACACCTTCACTCACTCCTCTAGATTTTCTTTTCAGCATTTAAGCATCAGCAGTTGAACCCAATATTAGCTATTGAGAATTTCAGGTTTAAGGTTTAGCATTGATTACTTTGTAGTTACGTCGCTTGAGAAAAAAGGAAAGTGTAGACTTTGGTCCAATGGTGAGAGTCACGCCTGACAAAAAAAGTATCTGCAAAAAACAAAGCATTCTAAAAGCAACCAAAGTAACAACTGAGTACCAAACCACTAAAAAGATCAAAGAAACAACAAGGATCTGAGTAACAATTACTACAGAGTACAGACATTGTCCTACATTAGTTTAGATTACAAAATAAGCTTGCTCACATTTCCCATTGCCAGAAGCCCTTTGTCGAAGAAAAATATTAGTCCCAGAAATGTAAAAAGAACTCCAAACCCAGTGAGTCCAATCCCTATCTCTGAGCCCATCAAGCAACAACAGAGAAACTTTGATCAGGAAACAATAGCCTCAGAGATTTTATTACTCAAATGAACAATACCACAACTCTAGAAGAAACAAGCAAAGATGTGAATTAACTGCACTAAGGGCCTTGCCTGTACATACTCCTTTGGGCTTTTGAGTGTGAACAAGAGTGAAATTATTGCAGCACAGTTAGAGTAGTTATTCAAAAATGGATTATGAGTTAAACAAGGATGTCCTCTTGTTAGGAATTAATGGTTAATTGATTGATTGTAGAGGCCAGCCTGTGTGCTAGAAGGCCTATTTTTATTTTTAGTATAGGTACTATCTATTTTTAGTATAGGTACCTAAATTAGTACCAGTTTTGCTAGAATAGTATAGAAATCTATTTTAACTAAGATAGCATAGATTTCTATTGTTAAGACTTCATAATTAGCATTCCAATTGCTATTGTAGAAGGATAGCTTTTGCTTCTGTTTTTGGGTAGTCTCTATAAGAGCAGATGGGCGCCCACTTCCATTGTCATCTCAGTTTCCAGTTTATGAAGCATAGCTTCTTGTGCAGTCCATCTTCCTCCTCTTGTGATTGATTGTTTGTGTGAGTACTAATAAGATTAGCTTACTCCAATTTCTGAATTCTATCATGGTATCAGAGCCATCTCAATAAGATCGGGATCTACGGAAGGAAAGAGAAGATCAGCGCTGCAGGTTTTACTGGCGGAGATCACATCTAGTGGAGGTGCTATTTGGTGGAGGTCGCATCTGGTGGAAGCGCTATCCTGTGTAGATTTTTCTGGTGGAGGTCACATCTGGCGCAGGTAGTACCTGTAAAAGAAATCAGCAGGAGCAGGCGTTTACTGAGGGCGGCAACTTCTGGACAGGCAGCAGTATCAGTCAGGCAGATCTGCGGAAGGCAGCATCCAGAACAGCAGAACAGGCGTTTTCTAGTGCAGACAGATCTAGTGCAAGTGCACCTGAACAACAGGTCAGAACTAGTGCAGATTTAATCTGAGGGCAGGTTTTATCTTGTGCAGGTTTTATGTGGTGCAAGTTCATCTGAAGGCGGCAGCAGCTAGTGAAGGGTAGCAGCCAGGACAGGTTCTACCTGAGGACAGCAGCACCTGGACAGGTCTGGATAGTGGCAGGATCTGAGACAGGTATTATCTGAGGGAGGCAACAGCTGAGGACGACATCAACCAGACAGGCAGCGATCAGATAGGTGTTATCTGAGGGAGATCAAATCAGATTCAGGCCAGAACCAGACAAGTTCTATCTAGGACTATAGACAAGCAAATCTGAGCCAGGTAGTATCTGGACAGGTGCTATCCAGGGAAGGCGACACTTAATAGATTGTTGCATGCAATCAGATTCCTAGTAAAAATCCTATTATTTTTTGTACGACAAAGATGGGGAGTCTGCATGAATCTTTTTTATCGGAGTCAAACAAGTTAGATGGATCTAACTACAGCTTGTGGAAGTTCAAACTTCAGAATATACTTCAGGACAAAGATTATTGGGAAATTGTCATGGGACAAGAGGTGATAGCTCACGATCTCAATGATCAAGATAGAAGGGCATTTGAGAAACGGATGCAACGTGCGCATCATATCATTAACTTATTTGTGGAGGATAAGGTTATTCCTCTGATCAGGAATGCAATCGGGCCTAAGGATGCATGGGATATTCTTAGGAATACTTATGAAACGGTGAGCAAGTCTCGAGCTTTGTTCTTGAATAATAAACTTCACACCTTGAAAATGGAATCAGAGGAATCCATTCCGGATTTTATTACCAGGGTGAAGGATCTGAGATCAGTTGTCTTCTATAGGGGAAATTGTACTTGATAATACTCTTGTACAAATTGTTTTGAATAGCTTACCATTTCAATACCAGAACTTTGTTATGACACTGAGCTTGAGGGACAGATCGCCGACATTCGACGAGCTGAATGGCTTGCTACTTCAAGAAGAGTTACTAAGACAAAATTTGATGTCTAGGGAAGATTTCAGGGAGCTGGGTTCTTTACCAAGTATCAAGGGAAGAAGGGCAAGAGGAAAGGAGGTAAAAAGGATCAGAAGCAGGAAAGCAAGGACAATTCGGAAACAAGAGATAGTTCGAAGTCCAATCCAAAGAGAAATGGGAATTGTAACTTTTGTGGTAAATATGGTCATTTTGCGTTTGAGTGCAAGAAAGAGAAGGCAATCCAGGACAAGAAGAAGCAATCAGGCAACTTCATTGAAGACAAAGACAAAAGTCAAGCTGTGGACATTCGTTTGCTCAAGCTATCAGTCTCTTCGACAAATCAATGATCCTAACAAGTAGATAGACAATCATCTACCTATGCTATGAGTTATTCTCAGTGGTTTACACAGTTTGATGACATTGGTGTAAATGCACATGTCAAGCTTGGGGACAATTCTTCTTATGACATCAAAGATCGAGGTACAGTGAGAGTACACTTACCTTCAAGGGATATAGGAGAAATTAAGAATGTTCTCTATGTTCTAGGTTTAAAGAAGAATTTACTTTCAGTTTCTGCTATCACTAAACAAAACATGAAAGTTGAGTTTGATGATCAGAAGTATCTTATCAAAGACAAAAACAAAGGTTACAAAGTTGTGGTCACTAGATATTTGGAAGGTCGACTTTACAAACTTGATGCGACTACATCGGATCATCAGGTTTGTGCAGCTTCTGATAGTATGGAGAGCAAGATTTGGCATGAAAGGTTTGGACATCTGAACTATAAAAGCTTACAGGTTCTAAAAGACAATAATATGGCAATTAGATAGTATCTTCAGGAAAAATTTGTGAAGGATGTGTTATGGGCAAGCATCATCGTATGCAGTTTCCTAAGGATGGAGCATATAGAGCCAAGGAGGTCTTGGAGCTTGTTCATACAGACTTGTGTGGTCCCATGCAAACTGAGTCTATAGGAGGAGCATCCTACTTCATGGTATTTGTGGATGATTTTTCCAGGAAGGTATGGATATACTTGCTTAAGTATAAGAGTCAAGCTTTTAAGTTCTTTACTCAGTTCAAATCACTTGTTGAGAAGCAGACAGGAAAGCAAATCAAGATTCTACGTATCTATTTTAACTAAGATAGCATAGATTTCTATATTTAAGACTTCATAATTAGCATTCCAATTGCTATTGTAGAAGGATAGCTTTTGCTTTTGTTTTTGGGTAGTCTCTATAAGAGCAGATGAGCGCCCACCTCCATTGTCATCTCAGTTTCCAGTTTATGAAGCATAGCTTCTTGCAGTCCATCTTCTTCCTCTTGTGATTGGTCTTTTGTATGAGTACTAATAAGATTAGTTTACTCCGATTTCTGAATTCTATCACCTCTATCTTCCACTCTCTTTGGTTTTTCTAATGGCAAAGATACATACACAAAAGAGTCGTCCATGGTGTAAGGTATGCCTTATTACTACTCACATATGCTAAAGTTGAGGCATCACTAGCAAAAGACCAAAAAAGGCCCTTCTTGTAATGCAAAATACAAGACAATTCTGCTATGGAGTTGAAACATGAGAAGACCTCTTCAAGACTTTAGTCCATTCATTGATCCCTTATGGTTGTCAAGTATGGTGTCCAACTTTAGCCAATGAAGCCAAAAAAAAAAGCCAAAAAGGTGCAAAAATATTTTGTATAGAGAGCCATGAGGAGTCACAAAGCAACCCCCTTAATCTATTCTATTGGTGTAGACAGCATTATTTCTTAAAACTTGCTATCATTTACTATCAAAATTTCAAGTTTGTGTAGCATTGGCCCTATACATTAATACAATGTAGCCTATAGCCCCTAGGGAGATTTGAGTTCAATTTCATAAATTCAATCTAATCAATAACTTCATCTATTGAACCCCTCAAAGGCTAGGGCCACACTAATATTTCGAATGAGCCCATATGCGTCATAACTATGTTGTTCTTAAGTTATCAGACCTTTGAGTATTGATTTCAAGTTTCATGTCTTGAGGACGTAAAGCATGCCAAGAATTTAAAACATCTCAAGCAAATTGACCAGCCTCTATCGTTCAAAACATTGATTTTTTTTTTTATTCTATGCATCAGAATTAGCTATAGAATATAAGATCATTTCTTAGAGCATATATTAAGTCGGTTATCACAACGGTGATGGTATTAGCCCATTACAAAAATAGGGAGCAAAGGATGAGAGTTTGAATAACTAAGCAACTTGGTTGAGAAACATGTACATATAGAGAAACTTGAGTTTTAACTATGCAAAGACCACTTTTCCCAAAAGCCTTAAGTAGGGAACAAATATGAATATCTGCATTATTCAAAATAAAAAATAGAGGCGCCTTGAAAAATTGACTCTTGGCAAACTTATGGCGAGAAGAAAACAGCTTCATATTTGTTGGTGAACTAGTAACAGTCCAAGGCCAAGTCAGCAAAGGCATGAAATAATGTTCTGGTCTGTTTTGTAAATAACATGTATTTGAATCCATAAAAAAATGAAAAATCCAGAAAAAGTTGCATAATAGTAAACCCTATCCAATAAAAAGTTTGACAAAGGTCTAGATTCATCTAATATGCATAGAACCGTAGATAGACATGCTATTCCCTTTAAAAATATCCATTTGGCCATAAAAAAGTTGATGGGATTATGTTTAATTCTTTGACGGACTCAGTTTGCAGGAGTGGCTGCTTCAAAGCTTCCTGCACTACCTATTACTGGATCTATTTTAGTTAGTGATTTACATCAGGCAGTTGGTTTTGAGTAATTAGCTTACTATTTAGTTACTGACATCGGGCAGTTGGTTTTAAGTAATTAGCTTACTATTCTAAGTTTTACTTAGCTTTTAGGTATCTTAATTCATTTTTGCCGTTCTACGGTATTATTTTAAATACTTTAATCTTCTTGCTTGATCATGGGTTTTCCCATAATTTTTAATAAAAGTAGGGATAATTAATACTACATAATAGAACTCACACAAAAACCAACAATGATAAGACAAGTGGACACCGAAGAAACTTGCTCAGATTAAGGAGAAGAAGAACGATAGAAAGAGGATGAATGAAAGAGAGCACTTATAGGCATTAGCAATGATGTGTCTATGCCATCTATGCAAAAGCAACCTAAAAGCAATTACCAAGTGTCTGGATATGGTAAAAGCATCCTAGACCTCAAACTAGCAAACTGGTGCTTCATAAATAGCACATTAAGTATTGACTTGAGTTCTACATAGTACAAATTATTACCAAATATAGATTCACCTTGTCGCCGACTCACCACTAATTGGAGGAGAACCTATGACATGATTGATCAGCCTATACATAGTTGATTGCCCTGGTTCGTAGCATAACTGATTGCGGTGTTCACTTGATTACAGGATAAGTATGACTAACTACCCTAATAGGGACAGCATAGTTGATTGCCCTGATTTATGGCATTGATTAGGGTTTTCACCTAATTACAAGATAACCATGAATAACTACCCTAACAGGTTAGCATAACGATACGTAACTGATCTGATAATGGAGAATTGCCCTAATACATACTTCTCGAGCATAGCTAAACTCACACAAAAACACGTGAATTCTTCTGTCCAATTGTGCAAAATTGTGTTCATATGATAGCATAAACAAAGGCAAGGCCATACTCTTGCGGTCGTTCATATCAAACGTAGCCATGCTGCTCCCTGTTTGCTTGAGATCTTCCCAAATAGATCAAACTTTGTGTGGATATGGCGCCTCCAAAGACAAATCTAGCATACCTTCTGGACTTATCTTTCAGTTTTCAGAAAAATGCTGCTCCAAAGCACAGGATTGACCATCTGCTGCAGCAGTTCTCAAGCTCGCGCGCTCGCAAGCGACCAGACACGAGAAAAAGAGAGAGCGAGAGAGAGAGAGAGAGAGAGAGAGAGAGCTTCGCCTTCTCGTTCCTTGAGGCCGACGAGCCAACCGATGGTCCGCGTGACTTGCCTACCGTCGGTTAGCTTGGGGGGTAGGTTTGTAGCCTCCATGAACATGCCCTTAGATGAAGTAGTGCTCTTCAGGACCTCTTTTAAGTTATCCTTAAAAAAGTCGGCATCTTATAGAACTTCTCATTTTTTTGAAGACTCTTTACTCGTAAAAAAGTATATATGCTTGTATAAAAAATTGTCAGACATTTTATGATATCGTTTTTTGAGAAAACTTGTCGATTCCATTTCTATACTTTGCCGGTTTTCCCGAGCACTGTGCCAAAATTGTACAACTACCTAATACTATTGGTGATTAGTATGCTTTCCCCTAAGTTGATCAAGGTTTTCCAAATTTGACTTGTTACTGCTGGGCTTTGTGCTTGAATCTAAGGAGAAAGTGTTTTCCTTTTCATTCGGAATGATCGTTTTCAACTTCATTTGGTTCTGTTTTTGAATTTTGTTGATAATTTCAAACTATGAGTCTAAACTAAGCATAAAGTGATCTTGAAAATGATTCAACTAATAACAATGTAAGTCTTCTTGCATGTCTTAATTACAAGGTGATGCTTGTGGAATCCCTATACATTGTTTAGGATCCTACAATCAATAAAGACTTCTTTTGCAATTGGTTTTTTTCTCTCTACGTTAATCACAAAACTCTTGTTTATCTTATTTAAGTGGCCTTCTCCCACTAGTATTAAATGTAAAAACAAGTTTTGGATATGCAGTTCTTTGTTGATGTTTCATCATAAGTGAAAACGAGCAATTTCTCCACCATATCTACTATCACAAGTCATATAAAAAACTTTATCCTTTGTTGATGCATGTGGTGATTGTCACTGGGATTGTCACTACTTCGATTTTCTAATTGCTTTAGTGTTTGTGACCAAGGTCGACGACCCAATAATATCAAATAGTCCTCATTTAGTCTAAAAGGTGTACGATGATGAAATTGAGTAATAATTTAATAGTTTGGATGATAATTTCTACATTCTCCACTTCATTGTAGGTACCTTTGATGTGGTTAGCCATCCTAGTCACCATGTTAGTGGATTGTAATACTGATTGTTTGAATCATTTATAAATGTTATCATACAAATATTAATTTCAAATCCACCATCAATCCACACTTGCTTTACCATTAAATCTTGTATTTACAAATTTAAAGTTTAGGGACACCTCACTTATCACTCCTACTCACTTTATTTTACCATTTGAGATTCTTCCTTACTTTGTATATACCAACCTAGATTGAAATATGCATACAGCTTGTAGTTTCAGTTGTATATCTTTTATAGACCTACATAAATGGACTAGTTTTTATCCAATTTGTATTTTTATACGGGATCTAGCACAACGGATCAAAAATAGGAATTGAATGAAAATTCAAGTTGATCATTGGCTTGAATCAAATGATTGAATCGAATCACACCGATTTCGATCCCTAGGATTGAAATCCAAAATTCAATCCATGATTTCAATCCTTCGTCTATCTCGATCCCGATTAAAAAATGTGATTTTAGTCAACTTTTCTCAAAATGATGTCTACATGATGCCCAATATAGTTCAGTCGTCCGTGAACTCCTGCAACTAATCATCATCTCTATAAAGTTCTCACTACTCAAGTACAAATTTTCTTGTACTTTGAAAGGTTGTTTGGCCTGTTAATTGTGTTTAGTAACTTAATAAGTTCTTGTAATCATCCAACAAATATATATAAATGTAACAAGAATGATTGAGTAGTGTTGAACGTTGGCAACTTGTTGGAAGGTCAATAGGAGTAGTGTATTGTTCCCTCGATAGATTTGCATAGCACAACTCATTTTCAGAGCTTCGTAAGTTGCCTCCGTGGTTGATTGCTCACTTTGATTTATTTTGTATGTTGTCATTACTGCAATACATTTCATGCCTATCTTACATATTATCCATGTTAATGTATTGAATATCTATATATTTGCACTTCTCATTTTTGTTGTTGCTTTATCTTATTCATGTTAGCATCCTACTATTTCCATGCTAAGAAGTAATCAAGTCTCTGATCAAAGCTAGCAATGGCTATCTCTAATGACTATTTATCTATCTTCAAAAGCTAGGAATGATTGTCTCTGATGCTTATCATGTTTTAGATTAAAGTAAAGGGATTATCAACTTTTAAAGAATTACCAGTCTTTTTAGATTTCGATTCTCCCTCATTACTTAATCACACTTCTCCACAACATCACTAGGCACATCGACTTTTTAGTAGCTATGCCACATCAACCACTTACCTATGAGTCACTACCTAGTTCCATATAAATCCACTAGCATGCATTTTAGGCCTCTACGACATAAATTATATTCAGATACCATGAGGGCCCCAACACTATTACCATAGTTTACTTAAGAGTCGAGATAGGCCTACCGATCGAGGCGTGACAAGAAGAAATAGATCATAAAGATAAAGCCATTGTTGGATCACCATACCTACCGACTTACAAAAAAGGTATTTGGGCTGTAGGAGACTTTACATGGGGCTGTAGGAAGTAGCCACTGTCATTGATAGCTTGAACAATAATGACTCTAACTAAGAAAAAAAATTACCTTTAAAAACAAAACAAAGTAAGGCTAAGGAGTCACAGAGAGTCATTGATCTTGTGATGGGGTTGGCAAAGTCATGAGTTGAGATGTTAGAGAAAAATAAAGTCATATTCTCACAATAAGAAGTTGATAGCCAAGCAAGTACTAAGAAGTAAGAAAATCTAGAGGCCTTAAAGCTCAAAAGTTATGAGTTGAAAGAAACTCTAGTTCATTCAGAGGAGCACATAATGAAACTCTTTTATGAGAACACCAAAAGGCAATTGTGCAACCAAACCACCCAACCAATATAAAAGTATGAGATCAAGCATCAACCTCAGCCAAGGTATGTAAATGCTAATGAGGAGAAGAGTGCTAATAGCCAAAATTTGAAAGACAATAATGAGGAGGGCAAGTTCCTACTAGGGTACATATGCCCTATAAGTGCCTATGCATGTGCTCATGCAACCCTACTATAACATCCATGTCTTGTATATGGGATTTGGCATTATCATACCCAGTAGTTCAATGTACAAGATTATTTGTTATGCCTCATTATTCTAAACTATGTCAGAAATGTAATTAATAACCTTGTGAGGACCCAGTCACACATCTAATGACATGTGGAGCTATTGCATGGGTTACAACGACTATCGACATGATGTAAAGTATCAATAGTAATGACATACATGTATGGGGATAGTGTAGGCTGGCATTGACACATGCACAGATAAAGCAGAATATCCTCCTATAGGAACTCATATACTACCTTTCTTATTATTGGAATTGATTACTGGTCCTCTCTTTCTCTGCATCTGCAACCTATCTTGTGGCTTGGGGCTATTGGAGATTGATCAGTAGCTTCTCACTGGTTGGGTGGTTTTGCTCCACAATTTTTCCTTTATGTCCGTCTTGTAAGCGTGCTTCGCCTTACAATGGTATCAAAGCAAAGCTTAGGAAGATCAAAGGATTTGGAGTTGGTGAGCTTTTCGTCAAATTTTTTGGTACGAAGCAATCGTTTCTCTCTTCCTGGTGGTGAACAATCCTCCAAGTGGGTGTTTTCTCAGGGTTTCCATTTGCATTTTGCTAAGATCCATTCAGTATATGTGTTTTCCATAGCTATATTAACTATGGTTGATACTATGCAATTTATGACGATTTTTTAAGTTTTTCTTATGTTTTGATCAAAGTTAGCTTATTTTTAGTGTTTTTGATTGGAAATAGGTAGTAAGAGCAAAAGCATATTGGTGAAAAGTTTTTTTAGGTTTTTTGAGTTCATAAAGATTAGTATATAGTTGCATATCAGTCCTATGTAGGTTAAAAAAATCCTAAAATTTGCTAAAATACATGGTTTTTGCAAGTTTTTTCATGAAATAGAATAGATACTTCTGTAAACTACCTTGTAGACCTTGCATGAGTGTTTATCAACATCATTTGAAGTTGTCCAATCAGTAGGAATAGAAGAATCGAGCTATAGAGAGGGTAGAAGACCGAAAAAGACTGAAAATTACCAAATTTCATGATTTTTGGGTGATTTGTTTTGATAAATTAATATAAAGATCATTGACATAGACTTTACCATTTGTTTATTGACCCTTATGGCTTTCCGAAAAGCTATAGAACCTAAAATTTTGTTGTTAGTGGCTTATGCTCTGAAGCTTTGAAATTTTCTGCTATAGCACCCTCTTATAGGATGATTTTTTCTTGTTTTCAACCTATACTAAGTCTTTGGACCTGAATGAAAGCTTCACAAAACCCTAATGGGTTGTTTATGATTGTTCGTAGTGGCTCTTTGGGTGCATGCATAGCAAAACTAGCGTTTTAGACACACACCTCCAGATAAATAAACCTCTCTCCTATCTTTTTTATCCTTCTATGCTTGCATGTATGAAGCTAAGGTGGTAGAGTGACATGGTAGTCCTCTTGAAAATATATTTATTCTTTGTATTGTGCTTTAGGATGACCAATTTGGTGCATTGTAGCTCAAGAATATCGTCGTTTGAATTTTGGTCATTTTCTATGAGAAATTTGCTAAAATTTTGAATTGTTCTTATGTATGTCAATTTTTTCTGAACAATAGGATACTGAACTTTCTAAAATTTATTGACTGGTGACTTTGTAATGCATGGAAGCACTACAATAGTTATGAGTGTTGGAGTTAATCTTACATCTACTCACCAAAAGTCCTCTTCTGAGTTCTCTTGAAGAATGTAAATTTCCATTCTCTATTACAGTCTACAAGTTTTACTCGCATATTCTAACAATGTACATAAATACATGGATATTCGAAGTAGAGCAAGATTGACTCGACACTCAACAAGACTCACCATCAACATCGACTCAACAAAGTCAAATGGTCGAATAAAGTGTCAACTCAACACTTTATTCGACACTTTTGATTGTCAACTAGTACTACTCAAAATGGAGCTCTTTCTCTGCTGAATAAAATACAGACTACGTCACCATTCGAACTTACTGTCATGCAGTAACTGCACAGCATCATGTTTGCATATTGTACAGTCAACACTAAACTAATTTGTCTTGTCTTGTAAATCACCAATAAACTCACTGGAACAGCGACTACACCTTTTGTAGAATACTTGATTGAATGAGTACACTTTTAAGCAGTGATATTGCACCTTCATCACTGAAAGGACAACGATGATAGCACTTTTGAAGACATAGAGATCTGTCTTTTACGTGATTGTTGGTTCAACAATGACCTGTTGTTTACTGATAGTTGTTTCAACCATCTTTTGATGTATGGATTATGATAAGTGCATGCATTGATATACAAAGCCATATGTCTTGCGTCACAGTGACCTCTATATTGCAGTATTGTACCTCGATTTCATTTTTGGATTAGGAGTACGCTATGTTTTACCTTGTTGGGTTATGAATAAAAATTTGAAAAGACCGACCCACAACTAGTAAATCTCTTAGGGAGCAGTTAGCTCCCCATAAGGGATAGCTAACTGCCCACCATCAGACATTTAATACACTGTGGTAGATCATAGGACACACCTGGAAAAGTACTAGTCAAAAGTTGTTTGTTAATGATAAGGCAAAGCTTTTCCCTCATAAAACCAATTTTTCTGAAAAGCATATAGTAATATTGCTACCTCTTTTATAAAAGTATTGTGATCGTTGCAGCAATACATATAGTAGAAATAACCTGGGAGATAATTACTTTGTACGAGTTATAGACTGGCATATTGGAAGGCAGATGTATGTACTGTAAGTATTGAAAAGGTAAGTCCCTTCTTTTATCAAACTTTGAAAGCTGATAAGCATAGGTGCCAGGATTAAAAGTAATCAAAATGTTTAAAAAACTGGTGGTGTTTGCTTCACAAGACTTTTTTTCAATTTCAAGAAACTCTAGAGGATAAATCAAGAAAGGGTTATCTGGTACTCTAATCTGATTTTTGTCCATAAATGCATCAATAATGGGATTATTAATGAAGCAAATGTCATCAATATATCTAAACGAGTGACAGAAAACATTCATATCTTTTCTGAGACCTAACTTGGCCAGTCTCTTAATAAATTGAGCTTCAAAGAACGCAAGATACCAGTTACACCAAGTAGGTGAGCAAAAAAAACCCATCGGTATACCACGAATCTGTCTCCAGGTTTTGTTTCCTAACCTGACAATACAATTGTCTATTAGGAAGGCATGCCACAAGCACAAGAGACTTTTATCGATATTGTATCACCCTTCTGAATTTTTATTATTCCATGGCCATTTAAAGACCCCTTTCTTGTTCCCATTTGAAACTCAGAAACATCTTATTAGAATATTGGAACACATATGTAATGAATTTATTCATGATAGTTTTCAGCCCATCAGTGCCATCTAAAGGTATGTTTTCATAGCACTTAGAGATATCTGCACCCATACATTGGTAATCTTTGATGGTAAATTGAGATAAAAATCGATCGAGGACTCACATTGCCAAAATAAGCATGTATCCACATTTAGGATACCCTTGTATGTTTTTGCCTTAAGGCGTGCACCTTCCTTGAGGAATGGTGACAACATACCAACAAGAGCTCTTGTCATGCACATTGGTAATCCATCTAAAAGATTCCTTGTGGGCTTTGTACGTACATAGTAGATATGGCAAAGAGACTTTTCCCATGAAGATGTTGGGTAAAAATCTATTTAGCCTTTCCATGACATAAGTGATAGTTTCCATAACAGAGTTTTCTTGATCATTAGGAAAGGGGATGAAGTCAGGACTATTAAGTGTATCTAGGGCAAGCTTCCATACAAGGAATTTACATATGAAACTGGGATTGTGTTGTGCCTTGTCAATGCCATTGACATAGAGCAGATTTGTGAGCCATAATCTTTCATTTTTAGCAGTTTGTACTTTTGCAGTTGTGTCCTTATTGCCATACAGCCAAGTTCTTTTTTTATGAATTTCATCGCAATGTTTTTACATAAAGTCGCATGCTCCCTTACAGTTTCTTCATTTAAATGTTCATGCATAGGCAAAAGGTTAATCTACTTGAACCACCTATCATAAAGTTCAAAAGCCACCTCATTCACATTGTTTTTTCGTAAGGTTAAGGAGACACTCTATCTCTTGTACGTTTCAGCATCGCCTAGGTGTGATAGGAGTTTGGCACAAGAATCTTTGGCAAGCTCAATAGAGGCATCAACCATGTACTGTCGAATGAAAAGAAAGGTAAAGTGTATCTTAACCACATCTCTAGCGGGCTTATGTAGCCAAAGAAAGAAAGCATTCATTTGGTTTTGGAGAGAAGCACCAGGGAAGAACTTGCCTAGGTTGTTCATCATATACCAAATGGCGTGGTCAAACCAGATAATGGACGAATTGTTTTTTCATTTATCTCCTTGTACGTCATCTCAAAAACGTGAAGCCCTATAAAATTTGACAGAATTATAGGTATGTTTCATTTCATCTCTAACCAGGATGCAGACTAGCTGGGACTTTTTGCCAATTTTGCTATGAATCTGGTGAGCATTGAATAAGACTGAATCAAACGTATCCAAAAGTTTTGGCAAGCTTCTCATATGCAGGCACAAACACCAAGTTGTGTCGTTTTTTCCTTTGTCGACAATAAATGGAACTCCTACTGTACATCCTATCTTAATGGTCTTGTGGGTAAGAGCGCGCACACAACCTATCCCTATTATTGATTTGAAAACTACATCTAATATTATATTCTATTACAGCGACGACTCAGGGTGTTCTAACAATTTCAAAAGAAGGTTGAGCATAAAATTCAAGATCAATTTATGGATTCTAATATAATAGTGACAAATGACAGATGGTGCTTAACTGTAACTCACTTCTATTGGCCAACAAAATATTTACACTAGTTTAGAAGCTTGAAGCCTAAGCGAAATCATTTACAATTCTTTTCGAGATATTTTGGATGGTAGGAGAAGCATACCAAACTTGGAGGAATCTTCTATAATTTAATGAAATGCCATAAGTGTTTCCTTGGAATTAAATCTTTGGTGTTCATTCTGATTTTCGTTGTCATCAACAGCTCTGTCTTCATTTTTCGAGGCAACCTTTTCACAAGAGGAAATAGGAAGAACAACTAGAAATCATTAGTTATCCTTGCAAGCTAGCTTTCAATGGCAGAATCAACACAATCATCTTTAACTATAAATCCTTTGTCAGCAGAGAAACAAGAAATCTTTTATATCTTTGCAAGCTACATTTCAATGGCATAATTGTTAAATTTCATTCTTGAAATCGTTTGCATAGCTATTCTACAATTTTACTCTCTTCATGGCTATCTAAGACACCTACACAGATATTCTTCTAGTTGAACGAATGATCTAAGTAATAGTCCAAATTGTGCAATTTGTTTTGAACCATAGGTTTACAATTAATTGTTTTTCCTTTGTTTGGTGATAACACTTACAACCTGCAAGGTCTGTCGAGTTAAAGTCGAGTAAGAGCTTGACTTTTCACCAATAAGGTGGTATCAGAGTTGATAACTCTATTCACACTAACACGGAGTGGTTAGATTCATGCATAACTCAGTTTTTTTGTAATTTATCACTTAAAATGATTTATCATTTTTTACTGTGGATAATTCAAAATGATTGAAAAAACCGCGGTTGTATCCTCGTAAACGCAAATTTGACACAATAGTTATTCTAATCTTCACGGAGTTTTCGAGGGAAAAATATTGAAAGTGTGGTTTTGTTTCTTCGTGGCAAAGTGTCATCTTCATGGACACATTTGACGGTCAAACCCACCACTTGATATGCAGTTTTGGGAGTCTTAAAACAAGCATTTGTAGTTGTTGATGATGTGGATTATTACTTTTGGAGTTGCTATTGTCACAACAACACCCGTCGTGATTTGTGACGTGTTTTGCAACGTGAATCGCGATCTTAATTTTTTTTAATTCGTCGCGGACGTCAGAAAAACATGTCGCTATAAGGTCGTCGAAATCCGACGACCTTAAAACATGTCGCAATCCGACAAACACAACCTGCGGATTCCGCAACCAAAAATCCTGATCGCAGGAAGGTAATCCACGTGGACATCGCAATGCGACGTCCAAAGATGCCGCAAAAGGTTCGACGTGGACGTCGCATTGCAACGTCCAAAAAACATGTCAGATTCCGACATCTGTATATATAGAATGATGCCCGATGTGTGCCAACGTGTGTCCGATGTCTATCCTACGCGTTTAGATGTCGGATTCCGACGTCCCAAATTAGGTAAAAAAAATAAAAAAATGCGTAAAAAACAACACTCGCATTTTTATCGTGCTGTTCTTGGAGCTGAGAAGCGATGTTCTTGAATTGTTTTTAAAACAATATTTTTGAGTTGCATTCAACATTTGGATCAAACAACAAACTAAGCATGAGGTACTTTTCATTCTTAAATCACTTTTCGTTTTGTATTTTATTGCATTACTTCATGTCCATTATGAATGATAATACTTTATTGCATTGTTTTGTGCACATCATAAATTTCATTTAGATTTTTATATATGATATTGATTGTTGTTTTGAAATTCGACCTTGCACGTGGTTTAAATTCTTAGTTGGTTATTACGTCAATCCACATCTCTAAATTCGCCATGGCAATATAGCACGAATATTTTCATAAGAGTCAATCAATGTATTACAAAATTGGTGTTTTAATGTCGCATGAGTCTCCTAGATCAAACATCAACTAGAATCTATAAACCTAATCTACTCGTTGTCGTCGTGACGTCCAATCTGCATGAACACAAGCAAACAAATTACATTAATATTTAATGTTTGATCGTATTAAATTAAATAAAATTGACGTCGGAATACAAACCACATTACTATGAATACAAAAACTAGTACTTACATTTGGAGAATGACCCTCGCTCTTTAGTTTGTCGTATGATTCCCTGTAGGCAAATTCGTATTCCTCCTTAGTTGGCAGACGTCCATAGTCCGCCAACTATCCAGGCATTCAATTTAAGCTGAAATTAATTTAGGGCTACGTTGAAGCATCTAGTCATAATGCAATTAAAAAAATAAAAGCATATGAAATCAAAGATAAACTATAAGAGTAGTGTAAGTTCACTTACCATGCTTGCTTGCAATCCCACCTTTCCGCTTGAGCCCAACCTAGAATTGCCTATCCCATGCATCCTAGCGGTCGCAACATCTTTCTGAATCTTGTATTTATCTGGTGTTCGTTCATCCGCTTTTACACGGTTCCAATCATTTCTTGAATACCAAGAGGGCTTGGATTGCCCATCCCTATAAGCTCATTGTGCCATATCACGACAATGCCTAATCCATAAGCTCATATGCTTATGAATTTCCTTCTCCTAGAATTTCTCTTCTTGTTGGAATTCGTCACGAAGGGTACCAATAACCTGTCATTTATCGGCGGCAGGTTGTTCAGACCATTTACTAAACAATTTGTCGTCAAAATGGCGTTGGCATAAAGAATAGAGCCGGTCCAAAACCACCCTCCCTTTTCTATTAGCAATTATATTACCTTGAGGATCCACGAGGTGAGCATTCAGAATAGCTTTAATGTCCAATGTAGGTGGACTAGTTTTGTAGGCAAGTTGTTTTACCACTTTTTTTTTTGAAGGTAATGTAGGATCAACTAACTATGATTGAAAATTAATCAATTAGCCAAACTTTATGAACATAATTAAAGAGACAAGACTAATAGTACAAAAACAACAAATGAAGAACATTGCCTGGATGATCATCAATGCGAGTGGGCTTCCATATAGTTTCGATTTGATTTTTGGACGACTTGAAAATAACGAAGTTCAAATAAATGAATTTTATGTAACGACTTTAGCAAAGGAAAATTATGTATTCACTTTTTGAGAAGATTTTAGCAAGATACAGAGACACACAAAAGCACATGCACACACAGGGCTTGATACATGAGCAAAACATAGAAAAGTCCTTAGTCATTTCGCAAAAATCAAAGCACTATGTAGAGTGGGTTTCTTATGAAGTGGAGCCTTAGCTTAGAGCATCCAACAACATGCAATTGCAAAGAGTTTGTAATATGTATCTCTATTTATTTTGAGTTCATTGGTCATTTGGGTACTCTCCAGATGAAGCAAGCAGCCAGCGACGACTTGAGGAGTAGCGTGCGAAGGTAATCAGGCTGCCGACTCTGTTTACAGCAGAAGCAAACAAGGTGGGCTTGCTTTACTTGATGAAGGCGTAGCATCTTCAGGTGTTTCGGGATTCCCATAAACTAGTTCACCATGCAATGAGAGCCAGAACCGTAGGATCGTATATTCCAATATGGTATCAGAGAGCCAGGTTCAGATGTGAGAGAGTGTGTGTTGCTACTGGTCAACTAAGAGGCTGAGTGGGTTATCTGCTGCAAGAACAAAGATGCTGTGGGAAGACAACTGCTGAGAAGATTCGCTGAACCAAAAGATCGATCCTTGCTGGAATCCAAACAGCTGCTGCTGAGGGAACACTACTGGAGTTAGGTACAACGTTGCATGTTGTTACATGCAAGTTTGGATGTCACACAAGTTTTGCAGGATAACAAGTTTGCAGCAGAATTGCAAGTTGGAGGTCTACATAGGCATGCACAACTGCAAATCACCACATCTCATCAAAGTAAGATTCATCGCTGTAGATTGCTATTGGGAGATGGTTGCTAGTGTTGGAGATCTATATTGTTGAAAATCTGTATTAAATCAGATTATTCACAACTGGAATTTGCTGCTATCGGAGATTGCTACTCATATTGCTGAAGTTTTCAGGATAAATAATTACAGTTACCAGACAGCCAGCTACATTGGGCACATGACAGCCAGTAGCTGCTACTAGCTCAGATCAGGAATTGTTGAAGTAGTTGCCTAGTTGCCTACGAACTTGAGCTACCTATGTTTTGTTGGACTGTTGCTTCAGCAAGGCCGACGCTTGTTTGTGTGCATCATCTTTGAGGCGCCCGCCAGAATCACAGGAATATTCGAAAGTTTTTTTCTTTTGAGGTTATCAGAAGTTCTTTTCCAAGTCTGTCATGCAGTTTCAGATCAGCACATATTTTGTAATTTTTGAGGATTTCCACTCCCAAAAGTTGATACACCAGCTTTTAGTTCAGCTTACAGTCAGCGAAGCTTTGTAGCAGAGAGCGGAGGTTTCCAGGTGAAAACTAAAAAGGTGCTCAGAAAATCAGTGCATGCTCTGTTGTCAGAAATTGCATGCCAATTTACGCACAGTTTCCTGGCAGACCTATGTTTGTCTAATCAAGAATCAATTTAGAGATAAGCTCAGGTTGATTGGCATAAGAACAAATCAAAATGGGATCTCTTCTATACACTTGGGCGAGCTAGGGGACACAATTTCCAGCTCAATCCGTTGCCATCTTCCCTTGGTGTTTCCGTTGCCTAATCTTCCCTTGGTGTTCACCCGAAGTTGGAGCATAGTTGCTGATTTTTCCAGCAAACAGCACGGATCAACAAGTTGCAAATTGGTGAAGAACATAGGCTTGTCCAATCGGACCTCTTGGTTTTCAATCAAGAGAAGCATTCTCCTCTCTCTCTCTCTCTCTCTCTCTCTACTTTTGCATGTGTTTCTCTCTCTCTCTTCTTTTGCATGTGTTAGAATTCTCTTGCATTTCAGTGCCTTCACCGGAAAACTAAGTGCATGTTTATGCATGTTAGTGCATGTCTATTGCATGTTGTTTTCATGTTATAGCAATTAGTTTTTTGAGAGTTTTTATCACTCAAGAAGGACTAATTAGTAGTTGGAGCAGTCTTCATATACAGTTCAAAAGCTCTATGTCTATCATCGCAATGGATTGCAACAGAGGAAGAAAATCATCTGTGGCGAACAATTGAGTATCATACTAGGCATCATCATTGGGCTGATTATGAGAAACATATTTGAAAGCATCAGCAACATCAACTTGTAAAACTATCCAGTCAAAATGAAGATCCAAAATAGCACGTAAAGCATGAACGACCGTCTCACAGCCTTCAGGAGTAGCACACCCAAATTGAAAAGAAAAAAGATGAACATGAAATGCCTCTCGAAACTGAAAACAAAGTGCCCTTGCCACAAACCTATATAAACTCACTGCAATTTGATGCGCACCACCAGAATAATCTGTGGCGAACAGTTGAGTATCGTACCAGGCATCATCGTTCACCCAATTGGACGCACCACTAGAATCATCTATGGTGAACAGTTGAGCATCGTACGAGGCATCATCATCGTAAAACTATCCAGTCAAAATGAAGATCCAAAATAGCACGTAAAGCATGAACGACCGTCTCACAGCCTTCAGGAGTAGCACACCCAAATTGAAAAGGAAAAAGATGAACATGAAATGCCTCTCGAAACTGAAAACAAAGTGCCCTTGCCACAAACCTGTATAAACTCACTGCAATTTGATGCGCACCACCAGAATAATCTGTGGCGAACAGTTGAGTATCGTACCAGGCATCATCGTTCACCCAATTGGACGCACCACTAGAATCATCTATGGCGAACAGTTGAGTATCGTACCAGGCATCATCAACGTAACGATGATGATGCCTCGTACGATGCTCAACTGTTCACCACAGATGATTCTGGTGGTGTGCGTCAAATTGCAGTGAGTTTATGCACTTTGTTTCTAGTTTCAAGAGACATTTCATGCTCATCTTTTTCCTTTTCAATTTGGGTGTGCTACTCTTGATGGTTGTGAGACGGTCGTTCATGCTTTACGTGCTATTTTGGATCTTCATCGTGACTGAGTAGTTTTACAAGTTGATGTTGGTAATGCTTTCAAATTTGTTTCTCGAGAGTCTATCTTTCAAGAACTTCGTGGTGCTCAGGATACACTTGCCATGCTTATTCCTTTTGTTCGGAGCTTCTTCTAAAAGTTCTCTTTTATACTTTAGTCATGCTTCTCGTACTGGTGATGTTACCGTCATTTCTTTTGCTGAGGGAACTCGACAGGGGGATCCCCTAGGTGGTCCTCTCTTTGCTTTAGCACATTATCGTGCATTGCGTGTCACAGCTTTAGCTTTTTCCTCCTGTTTATTCCCCTCTATTGCGGATGATTCCACCACGCAAGGGGTCGCTGCATCTCACATAGGTCAAGAAAAGGAGCGAGATTATAATGATCGTGCACCCGATGAAGTTTCATCTCCTTTGCCTTGGAAACATATGGTTCTCTTCACAAGAAATTTAATGATTTTTTGTCTTTATGTGCGGAGCTTATGGTGAAACGCCAAGGACAAAGCATTACCTTACCTTCCGTCATTGTTTCTTTCTACCATCAACATATTTCTATTGCATTACAACGTTCACAGGGGCTTTCAATTCTTCGACGGGCTCAGTTTGCAGGAGCGGCTGCTTCAAAGCTTCCTGCGTTACCTATTAGTGGATCTATTTTAGTTAGTGATTTACATTAGGCAGTTGGTTTTGAGTAATTAGCTTACTTTTTTTAGTTTTACTAAGGTTGTGATTAGCTTAATTCATTTTTGCCGTTTTGCGGTATTATTTTATATACTTTAATCTTCTTGTATGGTCATGGGATTTTTTTTGTCATGGGTTTTCCCATCATTTTTAATATAAGCAAGGATAATTATTATTGGGTACTAGGGGCAAGTGGTATGGTCCTTCACTTTCAAACATGAAATTATGGGTTCAATACCACTTCTCCTCCATTGGCATAAAGGCATTTCTAGTTATTGGAGATTGAGTTATCTTTTTAATATTTGATAACTAATTTTTGTCTCACCAATAAAAAAACTAAAGCTATCCACTTTAGCTTCAATCTTGCGCCTAATTATATTGTTATTTGATTTGCCTTGATAGAGGTAAGCTAAAGATTTGCTAAAAGCTAAGGTGTTACTCCTAGGTGAGTCTGGGAATTATAATTGGTTTTGTTTATTTTCTATGTTTTCTAAAAAGTAATTTTATTTATTTTTCATTTTTCGACAAATTGAATGAGTTGTTTAAGCAAAGGCTGCTTGTGATATAGTAATCATGTTTTTCCTATTATTGACCTTGCACAAAATAACAATCTCATATATTTGAATGTCATAAAATATAGATCTCAACGCAAAGCTTCTAGATAACCATCTTCTAAAACAATCTCAAATGTATTATGGAAGGAGCTAGGCAGATGACATTCTACTCGATAAGGACTCATAGGTGAGGTTCGGAGGGGCCAAGCCCGTAATTCCTTATTGAGCTAAATGTCATCTACCCTGGCTCCTTCCATTATGTAATGGATAATTGGGTGACATGACCATTATGAAACAAAACTTTCATTTAAAAAACATAATCTACCTCAAAAAAATTAAAATGGCATGTCGCAGAATAGCTGCCCATTTTGCTTTTTATAAGCAGTCTAAGAAAAGCCTTCAAACCTAGTCTCTTTTTGAACTTCGATGTTATGCTTTAAATCTAATTGCTGAAGAACCTATGCTGGCAGTACTATGTTTGCACCTTGTTGCTATACTCCTCGAGTAAACTACTAAGCATTTGAGGCATAAGGGCCAAAAAGTAAGCCGAAAATGGCCAATAAGGGACGGGTTCAACAATGGTGAAAGTGCCGAGCCTTCATGAGGGAGCATCTAGATCGAGTGGAAGGAACAATGATATGATGCATCCTAATGTGAAACTCATTTTGGTAGTTTACAATTGTGTATCAATCTCATTTTATTTTGAGTATATGGGGAATTTGGTTACCATGCAAAATTTTTCCAAGTCTCATTGTAATCCAACACGAACGGTAGACACCTCATCACTACGACAATTATCAACGTAATTGGTTCCTTGATGATGTTATCACCACAAAGGTTACGACGTTGCGATTTTGATGATGTCATCACCAAGAAACAATAACTAGCCCAGATCAAAGAAAAAAATGAAATTGCTACTACGCCCGCCTCAAGTTTGTTTGTTAGCTCATGCTCCAACCCCCTTAGGCTTGGAGGGCCTTTAGGGTGGAACCAAGGGAAAAGGCTTCACATTGATTGGCCATAAAAGCCCTGCCAACCCTTGGATGGCTGCCACGTATCAGCTAATCTAGCGAGAGGTGAATGTTGCAAATCCAACGGCGCGGGACTAAACCTCGTAGGTGTCCCGAAGCTCCATAAAGACATCGATCCTCCTTCCTTGGCTATTCGGCGATGGCGATGGCGATGGCGATGGCTGTAGGGTAAAGGCGAAGCTAGGGTTTACCCTCTGCCATGGTGAAATACAGCAATTCAGAGAAAAGCCGGTTTTGATGGTTGTGGCAGCACAAAATGAGGCTTCTCAAATTAAGTCGCGTTCATTTTTCTGCTCATATGCCGAAACATCCCCCTAGCGCTTTGCGACGATCCATCTTTTGCAGCAATGAAAAATCAGCCACGGCCTCATCAGAAATCGGTATTGGCAGGTACGCCGTTTCAGATAAATCAAATAACGAGGCTTGCCTGCCTTCATTAGGGTCAGATAGTCATAAGCAAACAAGTCCAGGGTTAAAAAATAAAGAATCAAGTCTAGGGTTTATGGATATGAAGATCTTGTCACAATGCCAGCCTTTCTGTCCATATAGAAATATCATTTCGACTATGGCCGGAAATGAGGCATATCCGTTAAGGAGGCAGATCTGTGAATCTAGGATAAGATGGTACAGTTCTATGGCCGGCTCTGCAGACAAGAAAGGTTCAGAAGGCCCTGTTGCGGTGGATTACAGCTCTTTATTGGAAAGGGATTTCCATAATATTGCCGATAGGACACTGGAGCATCTGCAAGAGCGGATTGAAGCGTATGGGGAGGATCTGGAAGTGGATGGATTTGACACAGACCATGCAGAAGGGGTTTTGACAGTTCGTCTTGGAAGCATGGGGACCTATGTGATCAATAAGCAGACGCCAAATCGGCAAATATGGCTTTCATCTCCGGTGAGTGGGCCGGCTAGATTTGATTGGCATGAAGATAAAAAAGCGTGGGTGTATCGGCGCACAAAAGCCAAGTTGATGTCGTTATTGGAGAAAGAACTCGGCGAACTACTGAAAGCAGACATTGATCTCAGTGAATGACAAGGTGATTCATCTCTTATCTGTTGTGTGATAGGACTTTTGGTAATACATTGATTTGCATAGTCCTCAGTTGATTCATATAAATTCAATTTTTTATTTTCCGAATTTGGATTGTCCCATCATTGGAAAACAGTTTGTGAAAAATTGGCCTCTGATCCCACACCTTGTTTACAATTTCATTTTAACATATTTCTTGGTTGGCACACGATCTAGATAAGTAACTTAGAAGTATATCACCATAATTTCAACCCAACAATGTTGCTATTGTCACCACCCGACCAATTGTGCATAAGAAGAAATGAGGCACGCGTCTCACTATCATTCTCTCAAGCGTCAACACCCTCCTAGCCCAAACTTCTTCATGTTGACACACGACATGTACTATGAACCACCAACTTATGCAGCTTGCTAGTACATTGATTTCATAGAGCTTTGACCACAATATCAAATGAAGCATCACATACCTTATTTCCAAGGAAATGAGAATGGGCGAACATTAGGACATTTCAAGGGGTGGAGGTAATGGGGAAACACCACATCCACATGGTTTTTTCAAAATGAAATATATTGTCGTAAACTACCTACTAGCACTTAGTTTGATCTCCAATCTATAGGTAGCCTAATCCCTAAACTCAAAACAAACCTATCACTTTTTGAGGCATCAATTTTTCTTTGAAGAGGCTTCGCTAGAAAAAAATAATTGTATTGTAAAGATTAGTTTGTCAAGGCCCAATTAAAGTTAGGTCCTTTAATAATGAATTAGTTGTCAGATGAATTGGAGGCCTTTCTCTTGAAGGAACTGCATGTATGAGTCTCATTTAGAAAGCTCAAGGGATTGGTAAACAACCAAATGCAGAATTATGCCAAGTAATCTTTTTGGTAGTGGTTTGGAGACTCTTGAGGGATAAATAGGGTCAAAGCATACATTAGCATGGCACATGTTCCAAGAGGCTCTTGTGCCCTACCACTTGGCCCATGGTCCCATCTTATCCACTTAGTAAGGAGAGGGTTTCAATGTTGCACGAATCTGCTCTTCGAATCGGCCGGTTTTGGTTGTGATGAAAGGAAATTCGTGTTCAGGTTTTTGAGAGAGAGAGAGAGAGAGAGAGAGAGAGAGAGAGAGAGAGAGTTTTATTAATGTCTTTGTTGCCCAAAAGGTGTATAAGACGAAGTAGCAAGTGTGAAGCAACTAAGGGAGCATAATATGAACATCTCCAAATAACGAAAATAGAAATACATGGAGTCTAAAACTAATACGAAGAGAAATTAACAACTCTATATATGTCCAATATGGAATAGGGTGGATGATGCAGGCAAGGCGTAACAGGGAGTAGCAAGAGTTAAGGGAGATGGCTCAAACCAAGCAAGCTTTGCACCATCCTCTCTTTACACCTGATATTTTTTCAGGAGACAAGAAAGATAGGTCCACGGATGTTGTGTTGTCGTGGTTGGATCAATGGACTTCACACTTTTCCATGTAGGATTCAACGGATGACAACATGATCAGCATGGCTATCATGTATTTGTGAGGTAAAGCATTTACATGGTGGCAGGATCTTCGTGGAAAGCCCGAAGTCCCCAAGATATGGGAGGATTTTTTCATGGCCTTTAAGGTGGCCTTCTTACCCATCCTGAATGACTTTGAGTTCTATCGCCAGTATGCGATAATTCATATGCGGAACAAGAGTTCCAAGAGATATATTCCCTTTTTGCAACTAGAATAGAGCTTTCTTTGGTCAAATTGCATTTTATCTTGGGTTTGCCCAAGGATTTTCGGCTTGAGGCAAGGAGGAACTAGCTTCTTACTCTTGAGGACACAATTTGCTATGCCAGAATATACGATGACACTCGTATAGTAGCCAAGTTTGAGCCTGTTGGATAGTCTTGTTGAAATAAATGCCTATTTTGCCCCTTAAGGCTTGTATACTTGTAACTTGTAAGTTGTGCATAAGACATGGGGGTAAAACATTTATGTACACCCCACTTGTGCTAATTAGGATCTCTGTGCTATCTGCATGGTTGGAGTACTATTGGCAAGGGGAGTACAGGGACCTAAAAAGTTTCTAATTTGGGACAAAAATTTTTGGGTCTTTTTGGACAGCCAGGACTGTAGGAGGGCGCTTTCTACAGTGGGGACTTCAGTGAAAGTTTTGAGTGGATCTTGGACAAGGGCTAGGACAGCCATACAGGGGGATAGTTGCAAATCCAGAAGCTGAGGGTTATTGAGCAAGTGGCTGCATACCCTAGTTGGGTGAAAACCCCAGTTTGCCTTTTGTGTTTTATTTCTATCTAGCTATGTCTAGTCTTGCAGAGAGCATGCTGAGTGAAGCCAGCCGGCTTGAGGGCACTAACTTTAGCATATGGAAATTCAAGATCAAGAACATTCTTGAAGACAAAGAATGTTGGAAGCTTGTGACAGGTGAGGAGCCTGTTCCAACATCTGAACTTGAACTCAAGGACTATATCAAGAGAGGGGAAAACGCACATAGGATCATCAACATGTCAGTGAGGGATAATGTGATCCTCTAATCAGGTCAGCCAAAGGTTCTGTGGATGCATGGCACATTCTTTGTGCATTGTATGAGACAAGAAGTACAACTAGGTTTCTCTACTTGAAGAACAAGTTGTATACTCTCAGAATGGAGACAGGGGAGACAATTACTGATCATCTTACGAAGATTCAGGATATTAGATATCAGCTTTCTGTACTTGGAGAGTCTATTGCTGACAAAGACTTGGTGCCAATAGTTCTGAATATCTTGTCATATGCTTATCAGAACTTTGTGATGGTGATATCTGTGAGAGAGAAGATCCCTACCTATGAAGAAGTCTATGGTCTCTTGTTACAGGAGGAGATGAGGAGAGTTAATCTCTCCTAGAGGGAAGATTTCCAGGAGCATGCCTTTGCTTCTAAGAAGAAGCAAAATCCAGCCAAGTATAAGAAGAAAGGTAAAGGCAAGAACAAAGGAGCACCACAAACACTTGAGCAAGGAATGGAGAGCTTGCAGATGTCAGAAGCACAATCCTCCTCGAATACTTCTTCCACACCTCGAAGGAAGGGGAATTGCAATTACTGTGGTAAATATGGACACTTTGCTTTTGAGTGCAGGAAGAAGCTTGCAGACCAAAAGAAGGGCACAAAGAAGCAAGGAGGAAATGTTGTTGAGAGTGTTGCAAGAGAGGAGCAGAGTGACATAAGGCAAGCTGAGTTATTCTCTGTTGCATTGGCCTCACAAGCTACAACAGGTGGTTGGTACATTGACTCAGGTGCTTCAAAGCACATGACCCCTCATAGGGATTGGTTTAATACCTTTGTGGGGATTTGTGATGGACAAGAGGTGTGCCTAGGTGACAACTCAACACACAAGGTCAAGGGAAAGGGCACAATACCTGTAAAGCTTCCATCAGGAGAAGTCAAAGTCATTAAGAATGTCTTATATGTACCAGGATTTGCTAAAAATCTTCTTTCAGTAGGAGCTATCACTCAACAAAATATGAAAGTATAATTTGATGCTACTTCTTGTCTTGTGTTGGACTTGAGTGATAATATGAAGGTTGTGGCCAAAGGATTGCAGGAAGATAATCAATACAGGTTGTACACTTCTATCCCTAGTCAGCATGCTTATACAACAAAAGGAAGTGATGTGGATAGATTGTGGCATGAGAGATATAGACATCTTGGCTACCAAAGCATGCAGGTGTTGAACCAACATCATATGGTGGAGGGGCTTCCAGTTGTTAAGCCAAGCTCTTCAGTTTGCGAGGCTTGCACTATGGGAAAACAACAAAGACATAAGTTTCCCAAGGAGAGCACCACCAGGGCAGCAGGCATACTTGACATGGTACATTTAGATTTGTGGGGGCCAACCCAAACCAAATCTGTAGGGGGGGCATATTACTTTATGACCTTTATTGATGACTTCTCACGCAAGATTTGGATTTATTTCTTGAAGTTAAAATCTGAAGCATTCAAGTACTTTCTGCATTTCAAAGCTTTGGTAGAAGAACATTCAGGAAAGAAGATAAAGATGCTTAGGTCAGACGGTAGTGGAGAGTTCATTAAGGCAGAATTTGTGGAATTTTGCTAGGCCAACGGGATCAAAAGGCGGCTTACAGCTCCTCATACCCCTCAGCAAAACGGCGTAGCAGAGAGAAAGAACCGAACTATTGTGGAGTGTGCAAGGTGCATGCTCAAGGCAAAGGGGTTGCCCAACTCTTTTTGGGGCGAGGCAATGCACACAACAGTGTTTCTGTTGAATAGAAGTCCAACAAAAGCTGTGGAAGGCAAGACTCTAGAAGAGGCATTTAGCGGCATCAAGCCCAAGGTGGGCGCTTTGCGAGTGTTTGGTTGTACAGCCTATGCCCATATTCCCAAGGATAACAGGAAGAAGCTGGATGCAAAATCAGCAAAGTGTATTTTCTTGGGATACAGTGAAGAAAGCAAAGCTTACCGACTTTACGATCTTACTAGCAAGAAGAGGATCATAAGTCGAGATGTGATCTTTGAAGAAGATCAAACGCCTCCTATAGAGGAACTTGAGATGGAGGATGGTACAAGTGAATTTGTGCCAATACTTGATGATCCACATCCATATATTGGGGAGCCTCAGGATGATCATATGAGTGATCAAGAGGAAGAATCCGAGGAGGCTAGGAAGCGGAAGGAAAGGGTCAAATTTGTTGAGTCCTATTCACCGTCTTCATCACCAACTGCAAGGAAGAAGTTTCCCAAGTGGTATTGGCAAACTGTGCAGGATGGTTCGATATTGGATGAGGGAGAGAGCAACAATCCAGGGGCTAGGAGGTCTGAAAGGCAAGCCCAGCACCATGAACACCAGGAGACAAACTATGCTCTTATGACTACTATTTTGGATTCACAAGATCCGCATACATTCGTTGAGGCAGCAGATGAGAAGGTATGGCAACATGCTATGCAAGAGGAGTATGACTCCATTCTCAAGAATGATACATGGGATTTGGTGAAGCAAAAGGGAAGCGTCCTATTGGCTGTAAGTGGGTCTACAGGACCAAATACAAATCGGATGGGAGCATCGAAAAGCATAAGGCAAGGCTGGTTGCTAAAGGCTATGCACATAAGGAGGGCTTGGACTATGATGAGACGTTTGCACCGGTAGCTAAGATGACGTCTATTAGGTTGGTTTTAGCATTGGCTGCATTTTTTGGTTGGGAGGTCCATCAAATGGACGTGAAGAGTGCTTCTCTCAATGGACAGTTGGCTGAAGAAGTCTACATGGAACAGCCACAAGGTTTTGAGGCTAAGGGCAAGGAAATTATGGTATGCAGGCTTAAGAAGGCCTTATATGGTTTGAAGCAGGCACCCAGGGCTTGGTATAGTCGTATTGACGACTATTTTGCCAAGGAGCAATTCATAAAGAGTCAGTCGGATTTTAACCTGTTTGTGAAGGAGGAAGATGGGAGCATTGTTTTGATAGTTCTCTATGTGGATGACTTGGTCATCGCGGGTAACAATGGGCAGCTTATTGAAAAGGTGAAGGCTCATTTATCAAATGAGTTCGAGATGAAGGATTTGGGTTCCACTATTGTCTTGGCTTGGAGGTTTGGAAAAAGGAAAACTGTGTGTTTATTTCCCAAGCTAACTATGCATGTGAAGTCTTGAACATGTTCAACATGCAGGATTGCAAACCCGTTTCCACGCCCATTGATACCAGCAGTAAGCCATCTAGAGATGATGGCACTCCTTTTGTGGATGAGACACTTTATAGGCAGCTTGTGGGTAGCGTGATTTATCTCACCACTACGAGACCAGACATTTCCTATGTGGTTGGTGTAGCAAGCCCTTTCATGAGTTCTCCAACTGAAGCACATTGGAAAGCAGCCAAAAGGGTTTTGAGGTATGTCAAAGGGACAACTTGCTATGGGATTGAGTACACAGATGACGGAAAGCTTCAGCTTGGAGGCTTTACCGATTCGGATTGGGCAGGTGATAGGGATGATCGAAAGTCGACCACAAGTTACACTTTCAACCTTGGTTCAGGGGCCATTTCTTGGTGCAGCAAGAAACAGCCCACAGTTACCTTATCATCGACAGAGGCTGAGTATAGGGCAGCGGCAAAAGCTACCTGCGAGGCAATATGGCTCAGGAGACTTCTTGGGGAGGTGCAGATTCCATTGGATGGTCCTACTATTCTTCAGTTTGACAGCCAGAGTTGCATCCAGCTTGCCAAAAATCCTGTGTACCATGCTCGTACGAAGCATATTGAGGTGGATCAGCACTTCTTACGAGAGAAGATACAAAGCGTAGAAATTTAGCTCGAGTACACTGTGATACCAACGATCAAGCAGCAGATATCTTTACTAAGCACTTAGTAGAGAAAAATTTGAAAAGTTTCGTAGCATGCTAGGTGTTGGTATGAACAAAATAGCCATTGAGGGGGGGTGTTGAAATAAATGCCTATTTTGCCCCTTAAGACGTGTATACTTGTAACTTGTAAGTTGTGCATAAGACATGGGGGTAAACATTTATGTACATAGTACACCCCACTTGTGCTAATTAGTCAAGTAATATGAAGTAGGTCGAGGACCCATGTGGGTTCTAGAGCTAGAATTAGCAAGACACCACCTCTATACATTACATGCTAAATGTAGCCCAAAGTTTGGAGGGGTTTACACGCCCTACTACACTTTGAATAATCATTCAAGTTGTGTGAGCTTTGAAGTCCTCTCTCTCTTGCTTTTGTGTTCTACTCCATAGCTGGTTTTTTCATGTCATAGTGTGCTTACTATGTTGTTATGATACTCCATGGCTAGGCCTTGGAATTTGTCAAGTTTGAGGCGAAGGGCAAGAAGTCGTCCTTTAAGGAAATGAAAGGCCTAGGGATGTATCTTCTGGACCAAGTGGAATAAAGAAATGATCCATTATGGACCAAGAGACCTTCGCAAAGGCCATAAGCGACAATTTGTGCTTCAATTGTATGGAGCCAGGTCATGTGGCTATGTCTGAAGAAAAGGAAGAATACTAAAGGGGCATCTTTCAAGACGCCAGCTAACTCTAACATTTTTAGCATTGATGTATCCTTTGCGGATAATACTCATTGTGAGCATTGTTGTTTTGATACGGTAGTTTTTGGCCCCCACGATCTTATTTGGATTAATTGCAATAGGTGGCCAAGCTGTGATAGTTTTGTTTGATGATGGTGTCAGAAATAGGATAGATAATGTAATGCGGAAACTTCCTACTTCCAATGCATGACTACGCCTATCAAAAATTGAACAAAGCAGTAGTGATGAAAATCACATTCAATCTTTAGCAACTAACTTTGAAATTGCTAGATACTAAGTGATTACGTAGCCAAACATAAAGTATTGAATTCTCAGACAATTTCTATTAGTTACAAAAGCAATACAAAGATGCATGCATTCTGACATATACTGAACGCAATAAGAAGATAGTATTGATTCAGAAAAACAAAATCAGATGCTAATGAGCGCAAAACAATAGCGGATAGAAACCGCGCACTCTAAGCTGTCTCTGAGTAACTGAGAATTAGTTCGATAATAAGCAGCTCTGCTGATAAGCAGTAGCGCAATAGCAACTCTAATATAAATCTCTAAAAGACTGAGCTAGAATGCTCAAAGTTCAAGCTTGAAAGCTTGATAGAGAGCTAACAACAATACTTTCTGATTGTGAATGATCTACTTGATAGGAAGCGTCGTGTAATAACACTCGACCCCTTTACAATTCACAATATTGATTCGTTGCTTCCGAACTTGAAAAGAGATGTATGAACAACTGATTTATACTAAGTAATTAGGTCGTCAAATGCGATTGCCAGTTGGCTGGTGTACTCTGGCATTCATCCAGTTCCTTCTAAGAAATTGATTGCTGATAAGCGGTGAAAATTGGCCGTAAACAGTCAGTCTGCAGAAATGAACCAAAACTGTCACTCTGTAGAAATGAACTAAAACTGCCACAGGCGAGAGTGCCGCAAAAAAGCGACAGTGTCGGTTTTTTGCGAAAAACCCGACAGTCCTAAAACCTCATTTCCTTCATATTAGGGTAGCTCCACAATTTGCTAGAGTCATTTCCTTAACATTTGAGGCACTTTGAAAATTGCGACTCTGCATTTTTACTTGCAAATCCTGACAGGCGAAAAATGCGACACTACATTTTTACAGGTAATTCCTGACAGGCGACACTGTGTGGATTGTAGAGAGAGAAAATGCAACACTGTTGTCAAACTCCGTGTATTTCTGCAGACTGTGTAAAAACACTTGTAAATCTGCAGACTGTGTAAAGACACGGGAAAATCCACAGAACTGGATAAACAATGGATGAGAATAAAACTGATTAGTGGATTAGTAAGAAGAAGAATAATCCAACACTCCCCCTTAATCTGAATCCTTGAATGCCTTGACCTTCAAACTTAGTTCTACACAGAATCTTCTGTGTGCTTCCAAATTTAATGCTTTGGGAAAAATATCTGCTGTCATATCTTGCGTTTTACAGTACTGCAATCTGACCTCTTCGTTGAGAACTTTGCTTCTGACGAAATGATACTTCAGTTCAATGTGCTTACTCCTAGAATGAAATCTAGGGTTGGCTGATAAAGCAATGGCACTTTGATTATCACAAAATAATGTCGTCGGAGCATATTGATTCAGACTGATATTTGAGAGTAAGTTTCTCAACCAAATTGCTTCCTTTGTAGCTTGAGAGGCTGCGATATACTCCGATTCAGTGGAAGATAGAGCTGTTGAAGATTGCTTGCGACTGTTCCAGGAAATTGGATCATTGTTGAGGAAGAATGTAAATCCGGAAGTGGATTTACGAATGTCTACATCTCCTGCCCAACTTGCATCTGTGTAACCACTGAGTAAATTGAGTTTGTCGTTGCCGACTGCTCCATAACAAATGCAAAAGTCCATAGTAGCTCAAAGATATTTCATGACTCTGATAAGAGCCTTCCAATGTGTTACACCAGGATTAGTCATAAACTGACTGAGAGAGCTGACTGCAAAAGCTATCTATGTCTGGCCTGGTACCGATCATGGCGTACATAAGAGATCCTATAATAAAATGGTAAGGATACTCACGCATCTGCTGCTTCTCATGAATTGTTTGGGGACACTGGTCCTTTGACAATTGAGACCTGCTTCCATTGGTGAGAGAGCTAGCTTGCAATTAATCAGATTATATCTGGCTAACATGTTGTAGATGTACCTCTGTTGTATAATGCAGACCAACTTCTGTTTTTTGTCTTTGTGGATCTGTATACCAAGGCAGAAATGAGCTTCGCCCAGATTGATCATGTCGAATTCGGAAGATAGCATTGTCTTGGCCTCTTTTATCAGATCGAAATTGTTGCTAAAAAGCAATGTATCATCCACGTATAAAGTGAGAATGATAAAAGACTGTTGCACTGCTTTGAAGTAAACATTTGAATCTAAAGAGCTAGGTGTGTAGCCGTGATCAATAAGTAAAGTATTGATCCTTTCAAACCATGCTCGAGCAGATTGCTTCAAGCCATTAAGTGCCTTATGGAGTTTACACACATGATTTTGTTTACCCTCGATTATATAACCTTCGGATTTGCACCTTGTAAATGTCTTCTTTGATAATTCCATTGAAATATGCTGTCTGTTCATCCATTTGATGTATTTTCAAATCTGCTGCAGCGGCAAAGTTACAAAAGCAATATAGAGATGCATGCTTTCTGACATATACTGAACCCAATAAAAAGATAGTATTGATTTAGAAAAACAAAATCAGATGCTAATGAGCGCAAAACAATAGCGGATAGGAACCGCGCACTCGAAGCTGTCTCTGAGTAACTGAGAATAAGTTTGATAATAAGCAGCTACTGCTGATAAGCAGTAGTGCAATAGCAACTCTAATATAAATCTCTAAAAAACTGAGCTAGAATGCTCAAGAGAGTTCAAGCTTGAAAGCTTGATAGAGAGCTAACAACAATACTTTCTGATTGTGAATGATCTACTTGATAAGAGCGCAGGAAGCGTCGTGTAATAACACTCAACCCCTTCACAATTCACAAATTGATTTGTTGCTTCCGAACTTGAAAAGAGATGTATGAACAACTGATTTATACTAAGTAATTAGGTTGTCAAATGCGATTGCCAGTTGGCTGGTGTCCGTTGGCATTCATCCAGTTCCTTCTTAGAAATTGATTGTTGATAAGCGGTGAAAATTGACTGTAAACAGCCTGTCTGCATAAATGAACCAAAACTGTCACTCTGCAGAAATGAACTAAAACTGCCACAGGTGACAGTGTCGGCTTTTTGTGGAAAACCAGACAATGTCCTAAAGCCTCATTTCCTTCATATTAGGGTAGCTCCACAATTTGTCAGAGTCATTTCCTTAACATTTGAGGCACTTTGAAAAATGTGAAAAATTCGACTCTGCATTTTTACTCGCAAATCCTGACAGGCGAAAAATGCGTAAAAGGCAACACTGCATTTTTACACGTAATTCTTGACAGGCGACACTGTGGATTGTAGAGAGAGAAAATGCGACACTGTTGTCAAACTCTGTGTATTTCTGCAGACTGTGTAAAAACACTTGTAAATCTGCAGACCGTGTAAAGACACGGAAAAATCCGTAGAATTGGATAAACAATGTATGAGGATTAAAACCGATTAGTGGGAACAAGGCAAAGTGACCATCGATAGGAGGTACGTGGTAAAGCTTGCCTCGGGAGCAGAGAGTCAAGTATGGAATCGGATAGTCCCTCATCTTCCTTTGCAAATTCGAGCCTATAATAATAATTTAGACTTTCACATAATAAATTTGGACAAAGTAGATGTAATATTTGGCAAGGAGTGGTTTTATGAACGAAAGGAGTCATTGAAGAAAAACTATGTAAGCCATAGCTTGTTGTTCTCGCACAATGGCCCGCTCATAGAGCTTAATGAAAATGTGGATATTTCTTCTCTTTATATGCTTTTTGCTTTGGAAACGGTTGAATGCATTAATAATGTGAATTGTGATTCTTATTTGTGTTGATTAAAGGTTATTGTTTACCATGAATAATGCAATCTACAAAATTATCATATTCAACTTGCACTGATGACTAATAATGTAAAGGTAGAAAATTTGCTAGAAGGTGAAACCTTTAGGAGACTTAGACAAGAGTTTAGTGACGTTTTTCTAGAATAGCTACCAACATGGTGCAAAGTTCTTCACCAAAATCGATTTGAGATTAGGGTATCATCAGATATGATTTAAGAATGCGGACGTTGAAAAAACTGGTTTAGGACAGGGTACCTCCATTATGAGTTTCTAGTCTTGCCGTTTGGATCGACGAATGCCCTTGCCACCTTCCAGCAGATGATGACCGATCTTCTTCGTCCGTATTCGGAAAAGTTCGTAATAGTTTACTTAGATGATATTTTCCTCTATTGTAAAACTTTAAAGGAGCATGAAGCACATCTCAGGACTTTCTTGAGGTTATTAAGACAGGAGAAGCTCTACGCCAAGTGTGAATTTTTTCAGACAAGACTAATTTATCTTGGTCACATTATTTTGGATTGTGGGTTGGAAGTTGACCCTAATAAAGTCCGTAAGGTTCGTGAGTGGCCTATTCTCCTTATTCTCTAATCTTTTCTTGGCTTCATTGGGTTCTTTCATCAATTCGTCATCCACATACATCACAATATGATCATCCCTGATCAAAACATAAAGTGTATGCTTCGAACTACTACTCTGAAAGCCAAGCTCCTCAAAGTTCATGAGCATACTTAGACTGAGAAATAAATAGCCCATGTGCTACTCTCCATACCTCAATCCCAAGGAAGTATTGAAGTGAACCAAGATCTTTCATGTCGAACTCTGATGAGAGATCTTTCTTGATATTTTGAAGCACACCATGATCCAAACCTGTGATAACAAGGGTAACAAAGTCATTCACATACATCACTACAATCACAATATGACAATCCCTGATCAGAACATAAAGTGTAGGCTCCGAACTACTCCTCTGAAAGCCAAGCTCCTCAAAGTATATGTCAATCCTCGTGTACCATGCTCTGGGTGGTTGCTTAAGCAAACCTTGTCTTCATGTCCTGCTACTATGTATCCCTCTGGTTGCTCCATGTAGACTTCCTCCTCTAGAAATCCATTCAAGAATGCACTCTTCACATCCATTTGTTGAATAACCCTTCCAAACTGAGTTGCCAGTGACAAAACCATCCTCATAGTAGTTAACTTAGCAATTGGTGCAAAAGTTCACAGTCAATCCCATCTTGTTGAGCATACTCTTTTGCAACCAACCTTGCATTACGTTTATCTATAGAACCATCTGATTTATACTCAATTCTATTGACCTGCTTGCATCCAAAGGCCTTTTTACTTGTAGGTAATTGAACAATTACCTTCACGATTGAGATGTACTCCTCATCCATAGCTTTCCTCCAAATATCCTTTTTTTCAGCCTCCTTGAAAGTAGATGGATCCTTGGTTTCCAACATTGTGGCCTTATTTGCAAAGTGTACATCCCCATCCTCATGATGATCCTCCCGTTGATCCTTATCTTCATGATGTTTTTCAAGTCTAGTAGATCTCCTAGTTCCCTGTTGTGTACTGGACTCTATTTTAATGTAACATTGTCCTTGACAGTAGTACCATCTAGGCAATCTTCTAGTATCTAATGTAGGATGCCTCCTGCCTGGTGAAGTAGGAGGTGAATAAGTATCCCATGTACTTGATCTCTCCTTCCTTTTTTCTTTCTCATCAATAGTCACTCTAGGTACACGTGTTGATTCAGGCTCGTGTAATGACTTGTCACACAAAATAGGAATTCCTCCATCTTGCTTTCTATCATAAGATATCTCTGTACCTTTATGAGATCCATCCTCATCAAAGATCACATCCCTGCTTATGATGACTTTCTTATCCTCCAAGTCATACAACATGTATCCCTTGTCTCGACTATCATATCCAAGAAAATAAACACTTGCCTTTGAATTCAATTTGCTCCTCAAATCCTTAGGTATGTGAGCATATGCAATACTTCCAAAAACCCTCAAATGACGTACGTCAGGTTTTCGTCCCGTGTAAGCTTCCTCTGGAGTCCGATTCTCTTCATCCTTTGTAGGACTTCGATTCAAAAGATAAACTGTTGTCTTACCTGCTTCACCCCAAAACATATGTGGAAGATTCTTATTTTGAGCATACTCCTCGTAGTTTCCACAACAGACCGGTTCTTCCTTTTTGCAACTCCATTATGTTGAGGTGTGTCCCTACTTGCAAATTGTCTCTTTATACCATGATCCTTGCAAAACACCTAAAATTCTGTAGAAAGATACTCTTTGCCTTTATCCGAGCGTACTATCTCGATTTATCTATCTGTTTCTTTCTCCACCTGTGTGTTAAACCATGTGAAATACTTGAATGCTTCACCCTTATTCTTGAGAAGATAAATCCACATCTTCCTAGAATAGTCATCAACAAACACCATGAAGTAACTTGCTCCCCCATAAGACTGAGTTCTCATAGGGCCACACAAATCCATATGAACAAGTTCTAGAACATTTCTCGCCTTGAATGTACTAGACAAAATTTTCTTCATATGATGTTTTCCTAAGACACAGCCTTCACAAACCTTGTGATCAGAAACAACTTGAGGTAAATCTGTAACCATGTTATATACCTCAAGACTTGTAGACTTTTGTAATTCAGATGACCAAGCCTCTCGTGCCATAAGTTACTCACTGATCCAATATCCGCAACACTCACATGATGACCCACTACCTGAGCATGAAATCTGTACAATCGTCCTGCAAGTATGCTCTCAGCTACTACATCATTATCCTTCCTTTTGATGAGACATCGCTCTTCATCAAACTGCAGCACCATGTGTTGCTTCGCAATAGCGGATACTGAGAGTAAGTACTTCTCGATTCCTGGTACATAAAGCACGTCCTCTATGTTTGAACCTGCACTTTTCAACTCCCTTTATATCATATCTGTAGTGCACCCACTCTTGCCTAGGTTGTCATATGCCTCGAATCCCCTGAATCAATAAACCAACACTCCTTTGAGAAGCCACCAGAAGATGTCGATGCCAAAAACAACTCACTGTCTTCAAGATCCAAGGCACTTAATTTTGTATTAAGTCCTACCATGTTAGAATTTGATCCACATATTCTAGATGGAGTTAACTAATTGTATTAGCACTCACGCACGCCAAGACCAGCATAAGAGATTAAGAGAGCTCAGATTATGGAAGAATGAGCAAAGCTCTATACAATATAATAATTGTGGTGGGGTGCCAGCCTCTCTTATATATAGACTCTCTAGTCTAGCTAAAAAGCAAAAGCAATAGCTAAAGGCAAAAATCTAATTGTTATCATTACTACCTATTTTGGGTAAAGACCCAAGATGTATTTCTAAGTACTAAATTCAAGTCCTATTCTAGTAGTAGTGCACCCACCTACATGCATGACTAATAAAAAATGACCTACTATGAATAGAAATGGCCCCTATAATCTAACCATAGTTGCACTCTGATTCTCGAAACGCGTGCCGAAACGTGGTCCAGAAACGCATGTTTCGGAAAAGTAACCCTTTGGTACCAAATGTAGTCGTTGTCATGTGAATAGGGTACCCACTGGTCTTGCCCGAGTAAGATGGGTCCTCAGCTCATAAGCCCTAAAAATATTGTATGTCCACAACACACGTTTTATAAGACAGGTGCAAACATAGCAACCAAATACTACAAAATGCAGTTACAGCAGGCTACATCTTGGGCAGCATGTGACAATTAAGGTGATTAGCAGGCTGTAGCAGGGTACAGGAGATATTTATTGGGAATGTGTGACAGCAAAGTGCAGATAGCTGTAAATGATCAATCTTGCAGCATGATCGGAACACGTGCGAGCATACAATGTTGTAGCTGTACAAGCGCCTGTGTATGTTGGGCATGATGGTTGCTATTGTGAATAAGGACAAGCATGTCATGGATAAGGTTGGCTGTGTATTGGAAGAAGTGGGTCTTTGAGTACTCAGAGAAATTTTTTTTGTTGGGTGATTGACTGACTGCTAAGGTGCTAGATGCGGGAGACTTTAAAAAGACTGTGTTAGGTGAGACTGCAAGTCTAATGTGCAGGAAAGACCCAGAGGCTTTGAATGTGCATTGTGTTGTGTGAGTGCACATGACACATGTTTGAGCTCAGGAAATATGTGAAGACAAAATGTTGGATAGTTCAAGCTTAGATATATCCATCATAAATTGGTAGGTAGAGTGTGTTTGGTTGAATATGTTGTTGGTGGGACAAGTGTATTTGTATTGGTGCCAGCATTTGGATTAGGAAGGGGTGTGTGTGGAGTACTACTGAGTGCTGCATATTGTCTTGAGAATCAGCTTTGAACAACCTCACCGAATTTTAAAGGCACTTGGTGCACTATGAAGGGTATACATGCCTTTCATGTGAATTGACTTTTACAAAACTTGTACATACAGTGGATATATTATAAAGTGTTGCCAACAAAGTTTTACACACCATGAATATATCGTAATATGTTGTCTTTGGCATGTGCTTGTTTTAAGTCTAACAAATCAACCATCAAGGGGGGAATGCTGGAGTCAATGACTGATCTGTCTCAGTTATTATTTGTCGTATAAATATCATTTATGAACATGTAAAATCTCCTGTCAAAGCTTTATGCCGCAAATGTATACTCAATCATAAGGGCCCCAAGTACAAGTCACGACTCATACCAGTTTACCGCTTAAGTGTTGAGAGTGTTGGACGCAGTTAGGACGATGCTTACTTGATAAATGTTGCTCCATAGTCTCTAGGCTACTCTATCATGTTTGAAGCATTTGGCTTTCTTGTAATGGATAATTAGGGAACAATTGCATTGTTTTATGTTGCTTTCAGGAATTTCACTACGTGCTCACTTGCAAACTTTTCCTTGCTTTTTTTATGTTCGTGTGAGGAATTTTGATGCTCTGAAACTGATAATTATCTGCATGTCTTTGATCTTTCATTTTCAGGCTGAATATAAGTAGAATTTTTGAATCCATGGACCATAGTTGCTCTGTGTTCTGCCACACAAACAGAAGGCTCCTGGAAATTTCCAGAATTTTGTTTTGGAACGTTGTATGGAACCGTCATTTTCAATATTTTTGTTGTTTGATTTGGCAAGGTAGTCAAAAAGAAAATTTCATGACGAGTTTTAGCCTGAAAAAAATCATAGCAGCTAAAAATGGATCCAAAATTGAATGATCTATCAATTTGGTTACCCTTGATTTGCCTGTGCAATTATTATATAGGATTATGTACAGACGCTTACCTATTTGAGGTGGGCCAGAAGGCTGATAGGCATTAAGTAACGTCCATGATTGTAAACAATTGCATCCAGTAGGCATGGATTGCAAGCACTAAACATCCAACGCATATTGTTTTGAAGTAAATGAGTGACTGTTCTGATCAAGTGATTCGAGTCTCTAGTGAAGCTGAAGAACATTCGTGCTAGAGCATGCAAGAAGTGCCACTACTATTGTGCATGTTCTACACGAACAGTTAGCTCAAAGAATCAATAAGCCTGTTGAGTTGGAAGAAAAGTTGCCAAAAAGCTATTATCTGATTACGCGATCCACATACATACATAGTAACATTTTACATAGAATCTTTACACATAACTCATATATAGCTGTGATTCTTATTTTACAATTAGGGGTTTCAGAACATTATGCATATGTGCTGTGTTATATTGAACATGAATATGAAAAAAAATCAAGAAAAAAAGTGTGGTGTTGAGATGAGAATTTTGAAATATGATTATGATGCAACTAAAGCCCTGGATTCTACACAGAGAATTATATATATTTGCTTAAGGATTTAAAACATGAGTTCTCTATTCAAGATTCATTTTCAGTTTCAACGTGAATCTACACTCTTGGTACGACTTTTGTAAGCTTTATTCATGGCTATATATGGAGTTCGTACGCCTCAATTTTAGTTCCCTATAAATTTTATAGAACTGGATGATGAAGTTTTATATGCATAATCTTAGCTGGTTAGAACTAGTCATATTTGTTCTCAACCATAGGTTAACAAGGTTGGAGGCAAAGTTAAGTAGGCTTATCTGATTCACAATATGCACCAATAACAGTTTTCGTGCGATATATGATAATTTTATAGCTTATCGAAAATTCTTTTTCCTCTTCAATTTGCCATGCATGGTTTGAATTTAGCAGCATTTTTCAAATTGGCAAGGTCTCCTTCACCATTGGTGCATATATGTTGATTTGAAGTCCTTTTGTGAGAGTCTTGGTGTTTTAGTTTTTAGTCGCTCCCTTTTCAATGTAGCTGGTATTTTTTTTTTCTAGTTTGTTATTTTCAGTTGGGTGTTGCTATATAATTGAACCTCATAGATGGATTGAAATTATTGTGGCTATATGACCGAAAAGGATCAATTAATTGCAAATTGCACTAGAATTTGAATCTAATCACCAAGTCTATCATGTTGACGCTACTCGATGCAGAATATAGAAGTTAAATGTGCTAATTTTGTACCATAGTCTAGGAACAAAATGCTCTAAGTATCCTCCCTTCTTGATGCATGAGTATGTCAAATTTCATACGTCTCCATATTTTGATGTCGTATAGTACATTAGGGATTTTGTTGGACAGCCTGAAGGAAAGTTTCCTAGACCATTCCTTGGTGGAGAACACCTCTCCCATAAAGGGTTTCATTAATTTTTTTTTGTTTTTTATTTCTGCTATAGTTAGAAGCTTTTATTTGATGATATTGTCTTGACAATGGCCCTAGTTCAAACTTGATATTAAAGCATGTTCTAGGGACATGCAATAACTCAATGAAGGGAAAAAATTGGGCATTGTTTGATTGAATTCCTAATAAGTAGACATGGCACCAATCATGGTTAGCTAGGTTTTTCAAGAATACATCTCTTGAGCCCTCTTATGCCCTTAAAAAGGAGCCTTGTTAAGGCTCTTCTTTAGGAGCCTCAAGATATAGAACATCCTACCATAATCCCTTTGATAGAGTTGGGATCCTCCTTGGTCCTTACATTCAAGGGAACATGATTAAAAAAAATGGATCAAAAAATCCTCAAGTGATCAACTTTTTGCTTCTTCTTATGCAACAATTTTCAAATTGTGTTTTCCCTCCAATAGCAAGATTAGGCAATCTATTACACTATTAATTTGCATAAGTTTCTTCTACTTGCCTTTGCCTTTGCCTTGGATGATGAGTGTCTTCTTCTCCTCTTCCTTTGCCATGATTTGCCCCATCCTTGCAAGCTTGAGCTCACACCTACGCTCATTGGCCATCAACACCTTGTAGGCTCTCCATGAATGGTAGCTCCCCTTGAGTAGCATAGGGTTGAACAAAGTTAGAGAAATCTTCATTAAGACCATCCAACACAATTTGAACTGGCTCTTGAGACTTTATCACATCACCAATGCATGCAAGCTCTCTATTGTAATCCTTTACCCTCACTACATAATTTTGGACACTCTCTCCCTTGTTTTGAAAACTTTGGAGGATTTGATTTCTTAAAGAGAGAAGCCTTGAAGTATTTTTGGATTCATAGATTGCTTGCAAAGTATCCCATGCCTCCGTGGTCAAGATACAAGCTCCTATCTCCCTTAGGAGGTCATTAGACACATTCAGCTTGATGCAATGCAGTCATCCTTAATCTCTTTTTGAATCTAGTGGTCTCTTGTAGGTTTTGAGGCTCTTCCTCAAACCCACTCACTATGCCAATGAGATCTTGTAGCACCAAGATGGATTCCATCCTAACATTCCATGTGATATTATATAGTTAGATGGAATCAAATTTTCACTTGCTTTCAATAGGTATGCCCCTATTGATGCCATGATGAGCACAAAGCTCACTCGTGTGAAATGACACTAGAAATGAATATGTGACCTCCAAACAACTAGATTTGAACAAGATTTAAGATTTTAGCAAGCTCCACTAAGATCTAGATCACAAACTCTAGAATCATACAACACCAAAATCTAGTCAATGTGAAGAATGGATCTTCCCAAGATTCAACAAACTTGATTTTCCAAAATTGTTTTAAAGCACAAAAAACTCAGATCCATAGAATTTCAACCTTTTGAATAGCTTTGAGAGAAACTTTCAATTTTAGACCTAACTCTTGAGATCAAAGGCATTGAATCAGTAAGATCTAAAAAACCAAGTGGGCACACCTACCTTCCCTCAAATTTTAGATTCAAAGATCAACAGAATGCATTAACAATCCTTGGTGCCTTAGTCTTCTCAATCTTCACCTCAAGCTCTTTCCTTTAGATATCTACTTGGACTCGATGGATCAAAAATGAGATTGCTACAAAATTCCAAAGTGGATGCAATTCACACATGGTCCGAACTTTACACACATTAAATGCTCACTATTGATCCAAACAAATCTAACTATCATTGGGCAATTTGAAGCTAGGAGACAATCGAGATCCAAGAGCACTCTCAAACATAGATTTTTCACACAAAATCTTGTTTCGTGATGATCTACATCTATACATGCATGGATTTAGCTCTGATATCATGCTAAAGATTAGGATTTATGGACCTTATAGGTCTAACATGACCTACATGCGTGCGAGTTTGCACAAGATCAATTAAGACTAGATCAACGCAGATTTTCCAGATCTATCGATCACACTTTGAATCTAGGCAAGAGCTCTATCATACAAAAAGTTACCATTATCTAAAGTCAAGCAAGTTTCTTACATGCCCTTGAAAAAACTAATCAAAATTCACTAATTTGCTAGATTTCACAAACATTGACATAGAGGATATCGTCATGTCCCTATGGATATATGGAACCTGCCAGAACGACGAGATGACCTACCATTGACAGTGTCCTATTACCAAAATTGAGAGGATCTATGCCAAAGTTTCATGTGGTCGCATATGAGAGTGTCAAGGAAGCATCGATGCTTTCTAACTTGCTTCATAAGCTAAATCATGGATCTCCATCATAAAATAATATTCTTTGCAACCACCTTGGTGGGAATAATGAGACATTGGTATCATAGCCTACAATGAGGGATGATCCACATCATAGAGGAATTACTCTCCCATCATATGATTGATGGTTTATTATTCACATTAACATTCCATTCAATAGGGGAGAGAGAAATTATTAGACAATATGGATCCTAATTAACAGAATTGTCACAAGAAGTAAAAAGCTATAGGGCCATTACCGCGCCTTCTCCCTACGAACCTTACTTTTATGAGGACTCAAAGATGGCATACAAATGGTTCTTTGTCAAAGCAACCCTCAGACAATACTAGAGAAGACAATAATAGTAGAACATGTGAAAGTTGGTAAAATTAGACTAGTTATTTTACTTGATAGATGTCATAATGGGGTTGGATTTATGTCCACCACCACCTTGTACATATTTTTATGTCGATATTAAAAAGTCAAAAGGCTTTTTGCTTTGTCTGCAACAAAAGATTTTTGATTTGTGAAATGATCTTACCATAAGCCTACACCTTCTTTCCTTCTCTTTTTCCTTTAAATATTGGCTATATGCTCTTTGATCTCATCATCCACTCTAGTAATTGCTTCATTTTATGTCAAAAATGAACAAAGTCTCTATGAAATTCTCCAACAAACATGACATCAATAGAATGATAAAGACACTCATACTAGAACATATATCATATTGTAAAATCCATCTAAAATAGAATCAGTTTCTTCAAAATTGATATGTACTTAAGAAAGTTTTCCAAAAGAGTGCACAAGGTCCCTTGTCATACTTGAGTTGGATAAGAGAGTTTTACTTCAAAATGGATAAGTAAGGGCTCATATTCTAATCTTCACATGGAATAGTAACATATAGGAACCCACAACTTTGGAATTGGATTAAGCAATAAATGTGGATTTAGTGTTCCAAGTCCTTACTATAACACAAATAAATAGTTGTTTTCTAGTTTTCCATTATTTATATCAAGTAAACTTGAAGCTCTTGATGGAAGCTTGTAGATGATGTTTATTGAGTACTACACCAACATTATTCTTTTTTAAAGCTCAATGTTTCGAATAGAAAACCTATGGGAGCCATTTACAATTGGTTTTTTTTTTTGGCAATTATCAATGTTTAAAATAACTTGATTTACATATTTAGTATATTTTTTTTCACATCATTAAATTGTCTTGGGTTTACATCATTTGAGAATGATGTAATGAAATCATAGATTCTAAATTAGCTAGATTGTTTCATTGGAACCAATTGTCGAATGCTCATAATTAAAGGGTTGAAAGAAGTGACAACACATGTCAAATAGAAACTTTGTCGGTAGTTACAATATAATGTAGGAACATGTTGTCTCATATGAATTAGATCATCTACCTACAATTATGATCACGACTTTATGTCACCATGCTTTGAAGTCAGGTAAAGTTTTGCATTTATGGGAGTATAACATACAACTTTAGTTTGAACATTCTATTTTTTCTTTTGTATCCACCACATCATGAGGCACATTACATCCTGAAACCCCCTTACTATGTGGAAGATAATACTCAACCACAATACTCTACTGAAACGATTGTTGATTATACCTATGATTCTAATGCTCAACCGGTGGATCCCAATGCCCAAGCTTACAACCCAAACCAAGCTGTCTTTGCCGCACATCAACTCCTCGCAATACGAGGATGCTTTATCTGTGCATGTAAACATCCTAGTATTCATTGCCCAGATAAACTCCGCTTTCCTCCAGCTTGTGAAAACTGTGGTATTGAACATCACGTGAAGGACTGCCCATCCAGATCTAAGCCAACCACTCATGTCTGTTCAGTGCAAGTAGAAACCTTACCAATCGAAACACATCCTGCTTGGGTCTTGACTCGGGCACAAACCCAACGCCAAACCCCTACACTTGCACCCAGCGAAACTCACCCGCAGGCGGTTCCTCCAAGTGATGATAGTTTATCCTCACCCATCTGAAGAAATTCGGCCACATCATGAGTATCGCCAGCAAATCCGCAATGCCGACCAACAATCTTCCTCTTCCCATAAAGTACCTCACAAGCCCTTTGAAAGCAAAACCCTTGAAGGTATCGAAGTTTGGGGAGATTTACTACAAGCCAATGTCACCCTTCCCTTCCATGTACTTTGGAAACATGCTGGCCAGTGGAAACAACAGATCCAATCCAATACCACCACCACTGTTGACGAGTTGCCTGTGTCAATGTGACAAGAGCCTCTCTATTACCTAGCTCAACCGATCGGCCTTGACCTTGTACACTATTTTTGAAAAATCTTATAAAAAACTTTTGAGCTTTGGACATACCACTCCCATTATGATTGTACCTTGCAATATAGTATGAGTCACTATACCAACCTTAATGTAGATTGGCATTCCTTATGTTAGGAAAACTTATATAGTCTTGATTTTGGCTATGAAACAAATGATTTTTGGAAATCATTTGACAATCATTAAGAGCTACAGTAAAGAGATTGGTCTTGATTTGCATAGCTTACATTAGAAGTTGTAATTACTATTATCAACATCATAGATTATGTGACATGTTTTTTATCTAGTTGGAATCCTTTCCAATTTTGAATTCTTGATATGTCATTTTCTTGAGTGACATTTGGCCTCAATATTATGCATAGTTGGCTACAAAATAAATTTTGCAATATCCTTTGACCCTATTAATTATATGTAGATTGATGTACGTGATCAAAATAACCTCCCATGTCATTTTCATCACATCATCTTGCATTACAAATTTTGAACTAGAATCATTGGGTTTTGCAATGAATAAGAGATCTGTTTGTCATGATGATGATAAATGTGCCAACTAAGTGATCTCTAATCAAATTGACATACCAAAACATATTCACCAACTACATTGATTACATGAAGTGGTAGGTTAATAAAAGTCATGTTGACCACATATGTGCCAACTAAGTTATCTCCAATCATATTGATAAACCAAAACCTATTCAACAACTATATTGATTACATGAAGTGCTAGGTTGATAAAAGTCTTTTCATAATTATGCAAGCCAAAGTTATTATTTGAAATTCTTGTAATCAAAGCCCATGCACAACCATATCTAGGTGCATTCAATTTCATTGTATTTTCAAATGTTAAATAGCTATTGTAGCCTCTTATATTTTGTGCGCATACAGATGGACAATTTTCATGATGCCAAACATTTCTCAACATAACAATAACCATCCAAAGTATTAACAATGACACTACTTTATCAAGTAAACAAAGAATGTGAAAAATCATGCAATTTATTATAATTGTACATCAAGCATTTCTTTAGCTTATCAAGCTTACCCTAATCTAACATTCTTCTATAAGAGTTGTCGCATCTAGTAGATACATCAATTTGTTTTTCATTTGAAAATGAAGTTAACATATGAGCTCACTTTAATACTACTACATAAGTGGGCATTCATGACATTGATATGCATCAAAACTAGAAGAGAACATCGTACAAAAGTAAAGTAGCATGGACAAACCCTTTGTTAGTTCGCCATATCAAGGAAAAAGAACCTGACTTTGTACATGATTTTTTGAATACTTCATGTCATTGATTGGTTTAACTTAGCATATGTTGCTATGCCCCAAATGTTTAAATCTATCATCTATGAAAACAAATTTAGTTTCAAATAGTCAATATAACTAGGTTACTTATTTTGAAGGGCTGAATGTTAAAGATGATGGAGATAGAGATGGCAATATACATATTGGGAACAAGTTGGGATTCCACTTTCCCTTATGCTATCCAAAAATAGCTATATAACAAAGCAATGTGCTCCTCTCTGATGGGATCAATCACCACATACCTTATAAAGGTGACTCTCTGAAGGCTTATTTTTTCTTTTTTTTGGTGTTGATCTCTAGGGTAAAAAAGTGGGTCCCTTTGTAACAAACTATAACACAAAAATAACAATGTTTTGCAAGGTGTGACAATTTTCTGGTCTCCGTGTTGATAATAGATTGAAAAAACATAAAGGCTCATTTTTTGCATCTCTTTTGAAGTTGTTTAATTGTTGCTAAGTTGTTGCATGAGGTTAGTTGCTCCTTATTAAAATAAACCATCAATTTTCACTTTGATCGCTTCATACACTAGAGGCCAAGTTTTTGTTTTTTTTCCTCTTCTATTTTTGGAATATTAGCAAGATATCGAAACTTTTTTCCTTCAAACAAGTTTCCACGTATGGAGTTCTTCAAGTTTTATGGTCATTCTCCCTAGATCTACAAGGAAATCTTCCAACTAATCAATGTTCTATCCACTAGATGCCTTTTATCTTGCATCAAAGTAAATTTGCAATTTAAATAGCCAACTTTTATGCTAGAAAATGTATAAAATTTCAAATCTTTTGTCTCGTGTAAGGAAGACGTTGTTCAAACTATCCTAGAACTTAATGGAAGACTTAAGAAATTTTCTCCTTACCTTCCATTTTTCCCTACAGGAGAAAGTTGTGCGAGAGATCCATCATTGCGAGAGTTGAACCCTTGCATGACTTTAAAAATCTTCGTAGGGTATGCAAATCATCTTCTGAACCTTCACCAACTTCTCTGGGATCTTAGAAAATCATGAAGAAGTTCCCTGCAAAATTTGGTATTGAACATGGCTAAGAAAAATATACTTCTCCTAATACACCTTCTAATTCTCCACTACAAAAGTAGGGATTCGAGTCATTTGTCACTTTTCCTAGCAAAGCTCTTGCCATTTTTACACTGAATTTTCAACTACCTCCAAAGGCAAGATAAATGGCTCCCCCTATGGAAATAGTATGTTACTATGCACAAGATCTAGCAAATCTTAAGAAGAACGGACTAAATCGGTAATGAATGGACTTCTAGCATGTTTGCTGATAATACAGCTTTCACAAGAAGAAGTAGATTTGCTAATGGAAGGAAGATCTTATACTAGATTCTGATTCAACATTTGATACTATTGAAATTTGGCCTAATTTGAAATGCCATAGCATATTAGTTGATTCAGAAGTCGAAGTATAAAGAGCTTGACTATTTCTAGAATAAGAGTGACTAAATTTATAAAGGTAGCCCCATCTTCTACTGAAAGCTAAGACTTTCTTAAATTTGTCAAGAATAGTGCAGCCTTGTTTATCAAATTTGTCCCTATGACTTGAATAAGTGATTCTACATATTGAAAGCAAATTTTTGGTCAAATTTGAAATATGAAAAACATTGGACAACAACTTTACTTCACCTATCTGAAATTTGACCCTGACTGTTCCTTCACCCTTCATAGAATGAGATGAATTGTCTCGAGTGGGTGAATGACTTATAGTCTTGGAACCAATCTCGATGGTGAGTCATGTGTTGAGTTGCTCCCGAGTCCAAGTACCAGGAATCGATATCCTATTGTTCTTCGACCTTGGTCAAGAAGGCTACTTCATCTTCCTCTTGTTGCTAGATTGAGTGACTGGTTGATAATGTTGGAATTTGATGCTCAGTCTCAAATCTAATTATTAATGAGCATCTTGAAAGACGTATAAAATCTAGAAACAGAAGGCTAGAATGTTGAGCAACTGAGATTTTTTGACCCTGGATCGGATCGGATCGAGGCGAAAATTACTGGGCGTCTTTGACCTTGGATCCAGTCAAATCAGGTGTAATTTATCCGACCCTATACATATTTTTCAACCCCGTGTACATTTTTTGATCCTTTGTATAAATTCAATACATTGTAAAATTTTGATACCGTCGGTCGAAAATCTACCGATCCAATGACTTCGCGTTGACAATCCGCCTATTTTGTACATATATTTACAATTACAAGGTGGTTATAATTAATATAGAGATGGCATTCAATGCGAGTTAGTTGTAGATATTTTCAGTATATCTAATCCTAGAATCTTCATCAAAAAGCTGTTTCTGATATACAATTACTACCAAAAATTGTAATCAAGAATATATTTCCGTTGCCAGTGTTATCACACTTTTGGAAGTATTTCTAGTTTGTAGTACGGTGGCTAGATCTACTCACAAATGTAGTATAATGTTAGAGAGGATCGTCCACTTTTTAGAAATCTACCAAAAGCTCTCAAATGAAAAATAAACAAACAAGGACAGAGGCACCAAGGCTTTCCCAGTGGAACGGAAATAACAATTAACTTGACTAAGGCTTACCCAACTAGCCAAGATTAGCCAAACAATAAAAAATCTTGCTAAGGCTTCCCAAACTAGCAAGAAGATTAATCTAAATTCTACTTAACACCAAGGTTAATAAAATGAGATTGCAACTAATACTAAATATAGAACCAATAAAACGCATGCCACAATACAAACCTATGCGAAGGAGGTAAGAGGAGGCCCGAGCACCTTCCCAAAGGAAACACAAATGAAATAAAGTGATAATTCTCCAAAATAGAGAGCAAGATAGCCTAATCTCAAAGTGTTGTGTACGTGACAAATACCTCTCCTTTTATAGCAAGGAAGGTCTTTCATAAGTATCGACTAACTTATGGAATTAGTTTAAAACTAGCCATTCTAGAACTTCTAACTTAGGAAACTTAAGATAACTTAAAACAAATATTTCTAAGCTTAAGTTTCTTAAGTCTAAGTTCTAATCCTAAGTTTAAGGTATTTTATTATTTTAAGTTTCGACTTATGGACTTACAAAACACATGCCATGGTAGAAGTTTATTGACAAATACTCATACGTGGATGTACAAAACACATGCCACAGAGTTTTATTTCTCTTTTTTATGTTTTTCACTGTGTTTGCACAGTTGCTAACATTATCCCCCTCCTTATTGGATTGGTGGTCCCACACCAATCAAAACTTTTTCATCCTGGATTTTTTGAGCTTCTTGGAAACGAGATTGTTGTCGAGATTGGTAAATTTTGTTGTTGATGCCCTCCATCATTTGTCATCATAATTTGTTAAGGAAGGGCATGAGTTTGTAGTAATGGAGCATACCCTGTAAAAAGTTATGGGTTTTCCATAGCTCCATCATATCAACGTGCAGTTGCCGAAGTGAGGGCTGCTCAATAATAAAGCCATGTAATCAGATTGGTTGGACTCAACAGTTTTGGTGAGAACACCACATAAGATCTTGTTTGTGGATTCCGCCTGGCCATTGCATCGTAGATAATACGAGAAACTTTTGCAATGTACCACAAAACATTTGGAAAGTAGATCTACTATGACAGTATTGGATATCAAGGACAATATGAGATTCGGTTTTTGTTGAAATGTACGTTCCTTTTGGGTTAGTGATACATTCTATTGTACTGGGGATGATACATTCTGTTTGTCCATGTTGGGTACAATATGAAATGGTATTCTTTGAGTAACACTAAAGAAGCATGAGAGATCTCAATTGTTAGGATTATCTCCCGAAATTGGTTGTGAATTTGATCCTATATCTGGGTATAGGAATGCCAAATCATCTTTTTTGACTTTTTGGGCAGAACAGATCTGGATGCAGAGGATTCTTGGAGGAAAAGCTGGTGGTATGGGACATCAGTTATTCTAAAGGGGATTTCTTAGGTAGAATGATCGGTAGACCGATGGTTAGGGATTGCTGTAATGGTAGTACTAATAGAGTCCATTGGTTTTTGTTAAAGGTATTTTGGGAATTATGAGATATAGATTGATCCCTTAATGGTATCTCATTAATTACAAAATATGGAAGCCCTTAAATCTATTTCTCTATTTTACTAGACCTCTACTCTTTAGAAATTTCTTATTACATGACAATTGGATTGAGATTCATATAATTCTTTCCAGTGTAGAACTCTGTTCTGAAGGATTGTTATAATTATATGAAATTGTACTTCCATATAAGATTTTTGAATATGGCTCAGAACTTAGGTTTTCTGAACCCTAATGTTAGTCTCTATTTGATAGTTGATTATTGAGAGATAATATTTCTATCATTCGGGATAAGATATTATGTGATTATGAGGAAAAAGTCCTATTTGTAATAGTATTGGATACTTATTCCTGACTTTTTCGAATCTTTGATATCTTATACGTTGTTTCCTAGGAACTTTTAAATCAAAATTATGGAATTTCTTTTTTTAAAAGGGGGGAAGAAAAGATAGGGATAAGTCTTTCAAGGAACCAACTAGTTGCATTGATTTTGAAAAAAAATCTTGTATGTGGGCAATGGTAGAACTATCCAGTTTGAAATAGACAAACTCTCTAAGTGATTATTTTGAGTAATCTGGAACTAGAGGAGTTTTGGGGTTATTGAGCTATGAGATAATCATTAATATGGGAAGTAGTGGTAAAAATTAAATTAAGATTCACTGATTGTTACCAAGTACCATTTTGTTATGGATTGGATCAGTGGAATAAAGTTTTAATCTTCACTCTATGTCCAAAGATGTCTGTATGAGTTAGCCTAATCTTGGTTTGTACGCTAAGATCTGTTATAGGCTGATTGGTAGAAGAAATTTTGCTATCAAGAGTTAGATGGTTGGAAAACTTGTGATGTGGAGTTATTCACTTCAAAGATTTCCTAGATATGTTATTTACTCATGAGAAATAGGGTTCTTTGGTAGCTGAGTTGCAAGATTCTCAGTGAATTATGTGAGTAACATATGCAGATTGTGGATATCTGTCAGTTTATAGCCTATGTTTATGTATAGGAACATAGTTGGATAAGTTGCTTATGTACATCCTAATCTTGTGGATCTACTATGTGTTTCCTATGTACTGAGTTTATATCGTATGCTTAAACTAGTCAGAGAACATAGACATATGAACAAGTAATGTGTGGAACGATTACTTGCAGGTTAATGTCTCTTTCTGTGGAAAGGATAATTCATTAACTTATTTTATGGTTTGGAAGATCATCTAAATATGGTGTTATACATGTATAAATGAGATTTGCACCTAGACATTTAAGATTTCTGAATCATTTACAATTGACTTGAGTAATTGGATTACTCCTGATCAGAAGTTAATTGGATAAATAGGCAGTGTGAAGAAAATTCACCGGAAAACTGTTTATTTTGATTTATATTGCTTATAAGTCACATGAATAGTGAGTTATTTGGATTTATTTATGAAAACTGTGCATAGAATATAGAAGATTCTTGATATAGAATATTTCTTGAAGGAAAAATATCCTAAGTTATTGACTACATCCTAGTGAGCTCATATACATACATTGGATGACAGAGTTTAACTAATGTCAAGGATAACCACTGAATTCAGTTGGAATTCAGCAGAACTTTATAATCTCTAGATGTGGTTCTAGGTGATTGTATAAAGTTTATTATTGTTAAAGACAAATGTTATATTGGTCTTTAATCACTTGATTGATTGTAGAATTTAGAACTCATAATCCGGTTAAGAATCGAGATGGGAGAATATTCTTGAAATCCAGTAATTTGCCTTGTGGAAAAGATTTTAGAATGTTTCTTATATTTCATGAGTGGTATGTTATGCATATACTCCAGTATCTCTAAATGATTAAGTATGGGTTTAGAATCCGATAGATTATGATTGACGAATCATAAGATTCTAAATGTTTATGATTGACGGATCATAAATTGATACTTAAAGGTCATTAGACAATTATATGGAAATATGATGATTCTTACGATGATGAGTAATTCTTGATCAATTGGTGGAGTTAGAATTTAGATTTGTTATTTGAACTCTAAATTTGTATACAAACTTGAGATTGTTTGGATCTCACAGGCATTTTCATTAAGTAATTGTTTACTTATGAGAAATTTGCTTACCTTTATAGATTGTAGTCAAGGAATGCTTGTGTACTGTTTTTCAACCTAAAATCTCCAGTTAATAGGAGTAGTTAAGTCTATCAAGATTGAATGGTTGCTATTTTTCTGGCATGTGATGCTAGAGATAGAGCACTTATCTCAGGAGAGTATTTGGGGTACTCAGGACTGAGTTGAAGTCATTTTTATCTTGATGGATCTCCTAAGAGATTTTGGTGGGATGAGTTTTGTACCAAGAAGCATTTATGACAGGTCTACAAGTATTTGTGGATAGTCTTGGACTATAATTGTTTTGGATCTTTATCTTTTGAACATTGATTTCCAATACAAGGTGAGGACTCACCCAGTGATTCATGTAAATTGAGGTACATGAAGGTGATGTTATTAGATTGGGGAGAATCAAACCCAATAGGGCAATTTATCTTTTAGTGTACTTCTAAAAGGTTGATATAGTATTTTAGTGTAGTGACAGGTAATTTGAGAATTATCCCATCTCTAAATACTTATTTGATATTGAAGTCAGACTAAAGATTGATTCTCAGGGTAATTGTAAAAGTTAAATGATTGATTTGTTGGCTTTTAAACTTAATCTTCAAGTTTGGTCGACTGCTCATCCAATGTATCATGTAAATTTAGTCTATATGATAATGACAAATTGATGTATTGAAGATTTTGCCCATTTGGATGATTTATCGCTCAATGTACCTTTGGACTCTGAATAAGTACTCAGGATCAGAGACAAACAATTGAGAAATTGTTTTATCCTTGTGTGCTTGCTTAAGTTGGTTGGTCAAATTGAGGATAATGATTCATGGGAAGAGTTAAAAGCATACAAATTGGATTCTCCCTAGCTACTTGTTCTGAGGACAGAACTGGTTTAAAGAGGGAAGAATGTTACGTCCATGTCCTGTAAAAGGGAATCGGAATAATTCTTGATGTGGATAGCCGGTCACTCCAGGTGTATATGGTTATTGGTTATGCCTCGTCATTCCGGGCTTGGCTTGTAAAATGATTAATAATCATATGAGGGCCCAGACCTATAATTGGACATAGGAGCACATGCATAGTGAATGACTGTTTTTATGCAATAATAGGAGGTCAATAGCTCAATATGGGTTGCATGGGGATCTTAAAGAGAATATTCTCTCTCTCTTGAGGAGAATAAGTCTAGTGGAAACTCGCCCATCTTCCTATTGGAAATTCAGTTTCTTGAGTATGTTTCTCCTCCTCTCTCTTAGGTTCTTCACTATGGCTTGGGGGCTAGGTCCAGGAGGAAACTCCAAGAGGGATCTAGGTTTGGATGGGTGGTTTTGCTCCACAGGTGTCCTTTTGGTTGTTTTGCAACATGATCTAGTTAGATCTTCATTTGGTGATCTTTATAGCCCCGGAATCTAGGAACCAAGAACTGTCGCCATATGCTCCTTGATGGCTGGTCATGAAGACATCATGATCCAATTCTTGAATAGGTTGTGGAGCTTCTGCAGCTGCATTTGCCACTTGATTCGACTGCCCCTTGTTGTTGTTCTTTGCTTGAAGTATTCAGCGGTCTTGTATTTCGTGGTTGTTTCGTTTGCAGTATTTGTAGAACAACTTCTTTGTCTGCGGATTCGGCTGTTCCTTGTGCTGAGCTGGTTTCTGGTCTGGCTTTGATTGCTTCGGGCCTTTCTCCTTCTTCTTCTGCTTTGTCGTGTTCTTGTTGGTGTACAAGGCGTGAAAATTAGATGAGAAACTTGAGGCTTCGTTCCTCCGCATGTCTTCTTGCAACAACATAGTAATGACTCTCGAAAGAGTCAATTCTGGATGAGTCGTGATGATCATCACCCAACTGTCGTAAGAGCTTGGCAAGCTTGTAAGCAGTTGCATCACTGCGTCTTGATCATCAAAGACAGATCCGACAGTGGTCATTTGTCTTAGCAGATACATGGCCAATCTGGGTATCCGTGATGTTGAGGATGATCAGCGCGAAAGCCTTACCATCCTTCAGCATCCATCTGGCGATTGTTGTGTCGTCTGCATCGGGTTTCCCTTCTGCACCTGTAACAACGTCTTACAATTCTTTAGCCATTAGTACAATTTTCATCTTAAATTTCCATAGATGGTAATTGGCTCCATCAAGCTTGTCCATGATAGGACTGGCTTTTCCTTGGGAATCCATGTGGAGGAATTAGTCTAAGTGATAGGAGAAACTATCAGTGACTTAAGTATGAAAATCTGATGCTGAAATACAGAACAAGAAAACAATTACTCTATCGGCTAGTAGAGTCTTGTACTGTGGAAGCTTATCAAGCTATGAAAATAGCTTTGATACCATGTTGGAGAGAGGGAGAGTAACGAGAGTTGAGAAAGGTGTTGTATATAAAAAAAAAAATCTAGCTAAGAGGGGTAAGACAAACACGAATGAAAAACGAAACATGAATGAGAAACGAACTCGAACGAGAAACAAACTCGAACAAAAATTGTTCGTGCACAACGGAACGAGCTATGCGACTCTCTATGAAAGCATGACTATGCCTATCAGAACGAACAAAACGTTGGTGATGGAAATCACGGTCGTTCTTGATTACGTAGCCAAACATTAATGAACGAAGTGTTAGAAGAATAATTTGTCGTGAATAGCTAGACAAATGATGTGTCGCGAATGATTTGCGAAGAGCTAGACAGTGCTCGAATGATAATTAGTCACGAAACATTCGCGAAAGACAAGACTAAATCTTAGTCGTCTATTACTAGAAAGAGCAACTAGAAAGATCAGACAAAATGAATAATAAGCATAACAATATTAACACAAAACTGAATGTAGAACAAAGAACTGTATCAGATTAAGTATATCAAGTATACATGTCAATAATGTGGTAGAGCACAAGACAGTAGTGGACGAAACCACGTGCCCTACGAAGCTTATTCAAAATGCAAAAAGAAACGAAACCTTATTGCTGACAAATTAAAAAATCAATGCACAGAGCATCTACTTTTGTCTATCTCTGATAAACTTCTGTTCTTCATTCTTTCTCGCTTACTAACTTCTTGCTTTGTTGATCTTCGTTGATGAATACGCAAATGGTATTCAATATATACATAATGTTATAGATGTGTAGATGAAGAAAGTACAGGATGGATGTGCTGTCTGTAGGAGATTGTGGGTAGCTGCAGTCGTCGTCCAGTTTGTTAGCGCAGCTACATGAGCGTGAAGAGGGTGTGACGTCAGCCTTTGCTTTTCGTCTCATCGCCTGTGAGAATTTGCATGTGAATATGCAGACTGCGCGACAATGCGAGTAATTATGCAGCATGAATGGAGGCAAATTAAAAATGGGATTTAGGTGACTAGAGGAAATAAATCCAACAAACTTGACCTACCTACTTTTTTCACACTTTCTAAAAGTAGTAATTTAAATGAACTTAGACTAAAATAACTTCAAAATGTTTATCTCTAAGTCTAAAATGCATAACATGACTAAACTAGTTGATATTTCTCACACAACCTTCAAACAAGCTAAAAGTACTCAACTTCGATACACATGGTTGTTTGGAAAAGTCCTGGTCAAAAAAGCTTTCCGACAAATGGAAACTCATAAGTGTGGATGTTATTTGTGCATTGAATTCTTTTCTGATTGATAATTGTATTGTCAAACTTGGTGATCATACTTAGCAACAAGTATGTGGCATACCAATGGGATTTTCATGCTCACCTATGTGGTGTAATTGGTACTTATCCTTTTTTGAAATACAATTCATTGAAAGACTTGCTTGACTCGGGCAAACAACCTTCATGAATGCCTTCAAATATTCATTTAGATACATAGATGACATATGTTTTATCAACAATTCTCATGTCAAACTTTTTTAGATAAGTCTCAAATAAGATCAGTCGATAATCCTTTTTGGATTTATCCCTTGGAGTATTTGGAAATCGATAGTAATACTGACAATGGACATACGATAAATTTCACGAACATCACTACCCGTTTCGATCCTGTCACCAAAATCACACACCTCTCCAAATACAACAAAAGGATTGAGCTACCTTTAGTTCATTTTTTGCAGTATATACATCTCTTGTCCAATAGACCCATTCAACAATTCACACAAAGTTATCATTTCTCAAGTCATTGCAGCCATGTATTGTTGCAACAAACAAGAAATTTTCCCCAAGGAAGTACTTACCTTAATCAATGCTTTTGAGAAAAATGGTTTCTTGAGAAGCAGACTATACTTCATTAATAAAATGCATGGTTATCTTACGACCTACCTGACAATATTGACAGTCTCTTGGCGGGTAGTTAGCTTTCCCTTGGGAGAGGGGAGAGCTAACTGTCCCCGAGGGATTCACTAAACTGCGGGACAATTTGGTGGGATCTCTCTCTCTCTCTCTCTCTCTCTCTCTCTCTCTCTCTCTCTCTCTCTCTCTCACATGGGTAGTATCTAATGTTATTCCTTCTCACTAGTAATAATCTTTTTACAACATGCTTGGTTGATATACTCTTTAATGAAGGGTTTCACAAAGAAGCACCCCTTTAAGTTCCACATGGTTTATAGTAGATGGTCAAGATATGTTAGTTATGATCCAATGGACGTGATTCACGTTGGCTTTTTTTACAAGTTATCGGATGACTTCTTCTACAAGCTTCTTCTGGTTGGCCTTACAAAGAGAGAGAAGGCTATTTATATGTTGTGTGCTCTGGTTTTCTTTGTGTTTAGCATCTCCAGCAGCACAATTTTTATCAGAATTTGTATTTGCAAAATCCAGCTGTCTTACTAAGACATTCTGGTGGAATCCACCATGACAGCTGGATTAGTAAGCTGATTCTGCTAGAATCAGCACCCTCGCACCCCAGCATTACGCAGGGGAAGGCTCGGGCCTTCCTTGCAGCTCAGGCCTTCCCATTTTCTGTTTTGGCAAATTAGAGGTATAAGATGAAAGATAAGCCATTTGATAGAAACTTGTAATCAAGTGTATAATATCTACATACCCATAACTTAGGAAATCCACTAGGTATTCTAATTTTAACTACTTTGTAAGGGTCTTCTCCTCTAGATTTCAACTTTTCTTGGGAGGCTTGGCATTGTATAACAAGCCAGCTCTCCTTTTTCTAAGTACTTTTTTTGTAGGTTGCAGTCATGCCATGCCTTCCTCCTATTTTTGCAATCAGCATTGTCTATATAAACAAAAATCTCATCTCATGAAGTTTCGTGAGATTCTTTAGTCACTTTTTCAATGATTTCTCTTCATCTCTCTCTTCCATTGCTATTATGAGACTAAAAATTTATGAATTTGATAGCCATTATGGCTTCTTGGCCATATACGAGCTAGAAGAGAGTTTGGTACATACTAGCTTTATATGTGGTTAGGAAAGCCAATACGGCTACTTGAAACTTATATTCCCAGTCTGTTTAGCTAGCCTTGATCATCTTAGTTAGGACTGCACAAATAGTTTGAATGAATGATTCAGCTTGGCCATTGATGGGGAGCTTTTTTTGTGAGCAACTAGGTAGGAGGGAAGAAGATGAGTAATCTTTGTGTTCATGAAGTGGTTTCAAAATCACCTACTAATCCTATTGGACATCCATATTGGGTTAAGATATTTTTATAGATGAAACATGTTGTGGTCTTGGAATTTGCTTCCTAACCACTTTACCTTCCACCCACTTGGTAAGATAGTTTGTAGCTACTATATATATTTGGATGGGTTATAGCTACTAGTAGGACATATCGGACCAATGAAGTCGATACTCCACTTTTCATAATGGATCGATGAAGTGAATATACCACTTGTCGACTAAGGTATTACATATCATAAAGGTATCTGATCTGATTCTTGTGTCTTTCATATTCATTGGCACACAAGATTCGATAGATTAATAGACATCCTTGTAAAGGGTTGGCCATCAAAATTCTCCTTAGAGAACTCTCCCGTGGTCCATTTAGTGTCCAACTATCCACCTCCTAGTCCTTGATGAGTTAATTGCACAATGGATTTCATCTTGTTAGGTAGTACACATCTACGTTGAAGACCTATCTAAGACTCCTAAGGTTGGCCCATTATTAAAGTAGATTCTAAAATTAGCATTCATTAATCTACCTTATTTATCTCTAGAAGCAATCTTCTTGTCATTAGACAATTCATTTGATATTAATTGAGTGCACATTATAGATCTTTGATAAGTGATATACAAGATAGTTTTTTCTTTCTTTCTTTCGTATAATGATCCAGAATTGAAATTCTTTTGGTAGTAGCTACTATCGGGTGATTCTAATAGTCATACATGGTCAAATGACATAAAGCGGCATGATGGTCAACAAGAAGAATGCAAAGGAATTGTATTTCTCAATGATATGAACCATGACTAGAATCTCTTGCTTAGGGCCAGTTGTATAGTTATCAACTAGCAAAGTACATTAGGTACTCTTTAAACTCTCCTAGTTGAATCAATACACTACCAATGGGATATTTGGAGGAATTCATATGTGCTTCAAGGCACATTTGGTATCAATTAAACAAATCGATGCTTCTAACAATCTTGGTGTGTTTACACTTATTGACACTTTTGCACAAGAACAAGTGCACCATTATGTAGTTTCTAACGTATTTAAAAATATACCTTACAAAAGGCAAGATTCTGAGAGCCCTCGTTATCCTAATGGGTAGATCAAGGTAAAAAAAATGTCTTGTATGTAACCATGCAAGAAAGTTTGATTTCTGTCGAAATGATGACTGATCACATGCTAAAGGTTGAGCTTAGTCAAGTCAAGGATGTGAAGCAGGGCTATAAAGTGATTGTTGATTGTTTTTGCAACAAATCAAGTGGTTTGTACAAGTTGAATGCGATGTTTTCTAGGTGCAATGGATTGGTAACAACCACATCTTTTAAAGTTGAGTTTAGTCAAGTCAAGGATGTGAAGTAGGGCTATAAAGTGATTGTTGATGGTTTTCACAACAAATCATGTAGTTTGTAAAAGTTGAATGTGATGGTTTCCAGGTGCAATGGATTGGTAACAACCCGACATCTTCTCATCAAGTGATTCGAATTTTTGATGATTAGGAAATCATCGACATATTAGCTATTATGACATAATTTGAGCCTCTATTGCACTCGTCAGAAAGTCCTAAAAGGAGAAGGTCATGTGAAGAAATATCAGATCCTTAAGATCCGATATGTCCCTTTGATCTTTGGTTATGAATGACAACACATCTAGCACCATTGACAATGTAGAAATCTAACATCTACTACACATAGAAGATGCAAACTCAATAAGATCTTGATCAAATATCAAATATATGATAAAATGAAGTTGTTGTCCATACAATAAAAGTAAGGTACTGTATTTCACACCATACAATTGCATTCTACACACAAAATTGCAAGATATCAACACTATAGTGCACCAATGGATAAATGAATCAAAACAGAACTAATGTATAAACATGAATGAGATGAGAGAGAGCAAATGTATGTAGATTATCATGAGACATTTATTAGATTTAGCCTTTCACAGGAAAGGTAAATCCTTGAAATTTTGGAATCTAATCTTACAGCTCCATGTTCTAATCCAACAAAAAAGGAAAAGATTGCAGAATTACTATTGTCTAAAGCAGTAGTTTGCAAACCGACAATTTTACTCACACTAACAGATTACAACATTACATGCAAAGTCGCACAATCTACCGATATATACGAAGTTGGTTGTAGGTCTTGCAAATTCCCAACTATCTGATTTTGTGACTTAAATGTGAGAAATTGTCAACTAGTTTGATCTTTTGTATTTTGCAATTGAGGCCAATATGCATTTTAGACTTAGAGATAGACATTTCAAAGTTATTTTAGTCTACATGTTTTTGAAATACCACTTTTGGAAAGTGAGGGAAAGTAAGTAGGTGAGTTTGGACCCATTCAAATTTGAATGATTGGTACATTGAATCTAGTCCATATTGTGAGTAGGGTTTTGGATCTAGAAGTTTCTATGGAAGGAAACCACATTTAAAATAGGGCATAGACCTGCTATAAATAGTGTACAAGGGTGGGGGAACATGATTTCTCTCTCTCTCTCTCTCTCTCTCTCTCTCTCTCTCATTGCTAGTGATTGCTACAAGAAGAAGAGAGATCAAGGAGAAAATCAAGGCAATTTCACTTTTGATGAGGATGGTATTGGTGATCAGAACTCAAATGATGATATGTTTTTGATGTCTTCTAGGTCAAAAGAACAGAAAGGAAGTGTTGTTCAAGTTTACTTTACTTGTTCTATCTCATGTTTAAGCTATTTCATGTGAATGTTGAAACTAGCTACATTGTCTTGCAATATCTTATTGTTGGAGTTGTACTAGCATTCTTGGAAATGAAGCTAATGGAGGTTAATTATGTCACTCATTCATGGCCAACTCATCAAGTGTTGATGATATCTTGTGGCAAGATGGAGATGGAGGCTCATTCATGGAGTTTTATGGTGGAGACATATCAAGAAATGACAAAGATGGAGGAGACAAGTAAGTAAGTGGTCATACACACATTTATTGATTTCTAGAGATTTCAGAGTTGGAAGCATGGTGAAATAATTTCATTTACATTCTATTTGGTTCTTCATGTTCTAGTTATATCTTGATGTGTAAAATTGATGTAAGAGATAGTGAAACATCCAATTTGGACACTATTCTCTAAATCAATTATGGAAATTACTTTAGAACTTTAGAGAAGAGATCTACACTTAGGATGGAGATCATTCTAGAGTTGGATCAAAGTTCTATGGTTAAAACTATGCCAAAACTAAGGGAGTGCCAGAAATTGTCAACTAGTTTGATCTTTTGTATTTGGCAATTGAGGCCGATATGCATTTTAGACTTAGAGATAGACATTTCAAAGTTACTTTAGTCTAAATGTTTTTGAATTACCACTTTTGGAAAGTGAGGGAACGTAAGTAGGTGAGTTTGGATCCATTCAAATTTGAATGATTGGTACATTGAATCTAGTGCATGTTGTGAGTAGGGTTTTGGATCTAGAAGTTTCTACGAAGGGAAACCACATTCAAAATAGGGCATAGACCTATTATAAATAGTATAGTATACAAACATGGGAGAACATTACTCTCTCTCTCTCTCTCTCTCTCTCTCTCTCTCTCTCTCTCTCTCTCTCTCTCTCTCTCTCTCTCTCTCTCTCTCTCTCTCTCTCTCTCTCTCTCTCTTATCTCATTTCATGCTTATACATGAGTTCTCTTGGGTTCATCTATCCATTGGTGCACTATAGTGATGAAATCTTGCAATCTTGTGTGTAGAATGCAATTTTATGTTGTGTGTTGGATCTACACGTGTGAAATATAGTACCTTAGTGTTATTGTACGAACAACAACTTCATTATTTCATATATTTGATGTTTGACCAAGATCTTGTTGAGTTTGCATCTCTTTCATCAAGTACATGTTGATTTTCTACATTGCCAATGGTGCTAATTGTGTTGTCTTCCATAACCAAAGATCAAGAGATGATTTTGGATCTTAGTGATTAACAAAATCTTCACATTAGACACTTTTTGTGGCTGTCACAAGTACAAAAAATGTGTCTGTCGTTAGTATCGCACCATATCACATTTTATTAAGGCAAATGTCTTTAGTGAAGGACATCGACTAATGCGATTGCCCTCACAATTGCATTTTCGGAAGGACAACGACTTTAGTGAAGGGCAGTCGCATAAGTCACTGTCCTGATTATCGCACCCTCTCCCATTTTTGGAGGGCAAAAACTTCAATGAGGGGTAACGACTTATGTGATTGGCCCTATTACCACGTTGTGTTGCATTTTCTTAGATGCACCTTTTGCACCTTATTGAGAGCATTGATCTTAGCTAAGGGTGATGACTCATGCAACTGCCCTTAGTATCATGATTGCCACATTTTTGAACAAAAATTAAAATGCGTTATTTTTCATTTTCAAGAAATTTGGGATAAACCTAATATTTGCAAAAATGTTGTACAACTTGCATTTTTACAAAAAAAGTGTGCTCACAACCAAAAAATAGGTTTCAAGGATTATGTACATTAGATCTTCAATGTGACTATTATAAATAATCTCGCGCATTAATTAGCTACAAGTTTAGCTAATTGTTAAAATGAATCATTATACATAATCACATCAATATTTACTGTAATGTTGTTGGCTGATTCTACATGTAGCATTCTACTTTTAAGATTTGATTGTTAATTTGTTCATATTAGAGTTTCATTCTTTGTTTTTATACATAGAAGTTCAATGAGCTTTTCCACTTTCAATTTTAATTTCAATCTATATGAATGATGAGTTAGGCAGAAGTATATTTGTGCCGCTGTTTTGAATTAATGATTTTGTAAGCAAATTTTATATGAGAAATCAGCGATTTCCATGGCTATCTCAAACACCTCAAAGATCATTCAAATGGTTGTCATAGATGACTAAATTTTATTTTTTAAAATTTTATACTGAAATTGATAATCTACGAGAACTTAACATGCTTTTCAAGATCTAATCTAAATCGATTTCTTGCCGATAAGTGGTTTATTACTCACAATTCCCAACATGAAAGGCAATGCAAGCTTGCAAAGTCCAAGCCAATGGAGTATGGCCCTTTGAGGGTGGAACTCGTGGTAACGAAGAACTGATAGACTCAATTAACCAATCAATTGATTTCACATACAACCAGCCATTTCGCAAGTAGCAAGAAAGCCATTGAAAACTGAAAGGGTCTAGCTTTTGATACATACTTTTAAGTAGAAAATTGATGCAAGCCTAAAGTTGGAGAGGTAAAACCACGACCATGTTGAGAGATGGGAGAAAAACAATCAATTATCTTGTCAAAGAAAAGAGCGTGGGCTAACTAGGCAAAGTTCTCAAGCTTGCAAATGCGCAATACCCATTGACAGAAGAAGCCCACTTAATTTAAAGCCTGACTCTCATGATTTTTTTTGTAAGTTTTTAAAGTCTACAAAATTGGACTTTGCGTAGATTATAAGGCCATCCAACATAAAAGTTATAACTATACATGTTTGTGCATATATATTTCTCAAAATGTCTTAGTCTTTACCATTTTTATGTATATAATTAGCATGACACACTAATATAATATAGTATATAAGTTGGAAGGTCAAAGTAGCCATTAACGATTAGCTACTATGCCCTACTATGACACATGTAACAAATTTTGTAGGATGAGCTAACAATCTTGAGGTAAGTAGTGACTCGTGAGCTGCTTACGATATCCTTTGTTGAGGTCATGAGTTCGTCATGGTAATGAGCACACAAGAGAAAAAAAGAGAGTCATTGTAGCAAACTCATTATCAATGTCTACTCTTATAATTTTTGAGATAACGAAATCATGATAAAAGAAAAGCCAAAAGATTTGAGCAAGACGTTTTTTAAGAAACCATCAAAATTGGAGGATGGATTTAGCGTGTAGGACGGACATGCTTTTAAGCTTTGATTCTAGACAAAAGCTTGTTGGAACTAAAACGAGTATGTTTCGTGTCTTTAGAGAATTATCTTACAAGCATCAACTAGGTCAGGGAGCATTGCCCACCACATATATTTGAGTGAGAATCAATATTGGGGAATGATCTTTTTGGTGACCTTTGCTCCCGGTAAAGCGGTCGTAAATTTACGATTATGTTGTAAAGCCAAGCATCGACTAGGTCGGAGCATTGCCCACCACATATATTTGAGTTGGAATCAATATTTGAGAATGATCTTTTTGGTGACCTTTGCTCCCGGTAAAGCGGTCGTAAATTTACGATTATGTCGTAAAGCCAAGCCAAATTCAAATGTCATTTTGAATTGGGTTTAAAGGTCTATGGTGCAAAAGATGGTTTAGAGCTTTTTTTTTTCTCTAATTCATTTGCATACTTCCAATTTTGAGCTCTAAATTAGGTTCTTTAGCCCTAAATTTTAGGGCGCCCCAGCACTTGTAAAGCTATTCGACTTCTTCGATATTGATGTTGTAATAAAGACGTTTGGGCTTTGTTTCAAAATTGCATGCGTCACATCTCAGTCAGCAACCGGCCTGGCTGGCACCTGCCGGTTACCATCGATTATCGCTTTGGAAAGCTTTAAACGATGAAAAGTAGGTTCAGTGCTCATATCTCACCCAGCAACCGGCTTAACCGAAAGTCTCCGGTCACTAGCTTTTAGGGTTTGTGAAACCCTAGCTTCTATCCGCCCTAAAGAGCAAAGGCAACAAAAACAGAGAGAGGGAGAAAGAGAGAGAGAGAGAGAGAGAGGGAGAGAGAGCAGGGCAGAGGAGAGGAAGGGGGGAAGAGGGGGCGAGGGCGAGAGAAACGGAGAGATCCAAGGGATTGTGATGATGCCATACATGATGCATTGAAGGAGGAGGGAATCCCATAGCAGCATAGCCTGGAGCAGGAGCAAGTGCTATTGTGTTAATAAGCAGTTTGAATTATCACCAAAGACTAGAAAGTTGTTGCTTCTATCCTTCTACTCTTGTCTTCATATGCAGGAGCAGGAGCAGGAGCAGGAGCAGGAGGAGGAACAGGAACAGGAACAGGAGTGGGAGCAGGAGCAGGTTGGTTGGGGCCGAAATCTCACTCTCTACTCTCTTTTTTTTCCTTTGGATTGGCTTCCTACCCACCCTACCCTATCCAACTCACTGCCCAGTGCCCACCATATGAAGACAGAGTATAAGAACATTATTCATCAGCAACAAAAGCTCAAGGCTTGCGTACACAAAGATCGAAGTTGCTGCTCAGCTATGGTGGGTTTTTCTTCTTCACAGAGGTAATACAAGGCAAAGCAGAGCTCCATCCTCATAGCAGAGGCTTTTGCACTTGTGGGCTTGTGGGCTGGTGAATCATAAACAGAAGGGCTCAACTGTAGTCTATTTCTTCTTCACAAACAGAATACAAGGCTGCATCCTCACAGAAAGGCTCTGCCCACTTTTGAGTTTGTGGGCTGGTGGACTGGAAAGAGAAGTGTTGAACTGTAGTTGATTTCTTCTTTACAAACATAAGGCAGAGCAACACAAAGGTCTAGAGGCTTTTCCACTTGTGGGCTGGTGTACTACATGTAGAAGGGTTGAGCTATAGTCCGTATCTTTTTTACAAAAAGCATTAGGCAAAGCAAAGCAACGAAAGCTGCAGTCTCACATCAAAGGTTTTTCCACTTGTGGGCTGGTCTTTGGAAAAGCTTCATCTCTCCAAGCAGTGTGCTCTTTGGATGCTGGAAGTGATTTGCATGGATGTGGCAACTGATTGGTGAGCTGTGCAGGAGGCAGCGTGGCAGATCACTATTTCTGTGAGAATTCTCTTCTGTTTCGGCACTGATCTGAGAGTTTCATTTCAAAAAGATAAAGGATGGGAGACGGTGCGGGATAAATTGAAGCTACATTGACCCAGATAATGGTGGTTGCTGATGCTTCACTTCCTTCCCCATGCTGCCGCCGCTGCCGTTCACATTCTCTTCAGTTGTGCCGATCTGAGACGCCCTTCAAGCTTCATCTCAAAAAGTTAAAGGAACGAGAAATCTGAAAACCCATCAAGCTTCATTTCAGACAGGTGAAAAGGAATGAGAGAAGGTGCAGGATGAATTGGAGCCGCATTGGCCTAGATCATGGTAGTTGCTGATGCTTCACTTCACTCCCCTGCAGCTGCGGCTTCGGCCGCGGCTCAGAGGTGCCAACAATCGCCAGCTCGCAAGAGGTGTGAAGGGGAGACCCCAAGATCGCCACAGGTTTCAGCAGCCAGGGATGGTGGCGTGCCAGTACAGAAGCTTCAGCGCAGCCGAGAGATTACTTCCAGGTTCAGGACTGGATCTGCGTCCTCCCCATCTTCAGCTCAAGCAGTTTCTTTATCCAGCTCAAATTGCAATGTGGCTCCAGATGTTCCAAAGCGGGCAGCCTCAACTGAGCGAAGGCGCCACTCAACAGAACCAAAGGCCTCTGGCAACTCTTCCAAAGCAGCAGCAGCAGTGGCAGCACTAGGGTCGAAGCGCAATGGTGTGTTCTCATCCCTGCAAGCAGAGTCTGCTCTCCCACTTTCAATTGTTAGATCAAAGGGTGAGGCTTGCGATCAGTCACTGCGGCCTGCGGGCAATGGTGTCCGTCCCCTCGTTGATCCAATGCCCACAAAGGAAACTCAAAGAAAATTATTACCTGAGAGGAAAGGAACCCCTTCAAAGCGGCCGACTGTAGATCAGGCAGAAAATGCATTACCTTCAGAAAGTTTTCATCTGAAGCTGAGCTCAAGGCGCTGGCCGAGTGCCCGCAATGGGCAAGGATTGGCGCCTGCCATGAGCCGAAGCGTGGATGTGAGCTCTGGAAAAGCTGCGGCGTCTCCAAACCAACTTGCTGCTGTTCTGGTGCAAGATCAAGGAGGCACTGCATTGAAATCCATCCATGCAGATTCTGTTAAGAGCCGCAACCCACGTGCCATACACGAGGGCACTCCTCCCTCGGTGCCAAGCTTTCCGAAGCAAAATTTGTCACAGAACAGAAGTAACAATAAGGAAGGATTGACGAAGGCCAAAGCAATTGCACCAAATCATTCGATAATGCAGTTGCAAGAGGCCATGAATCGAGCAGACCCATGTTCTGAGACAACACAGCTCGCAAGTCTTGAATTACCCCCTTTTCCAGTCAATGATCCAGTAAACTTAGGCAGATTATCGCTTGGTGCTGTCCGACCAGGCGCTAACAGTAGTCCCCTTAGAGCAGGATGTGTTGGAGCTAGAGGATCTGGGCAAGGTGGCATTCAAGTGGCAGCAAGATTTTTGAACAATGCAAGCAGCAGAAATAGACATGGTGATAAAGAATTCAGACCCGAGCCGGGAATTTTCTCTGCAGCCACTGCCAAGGAGAAGAAAAACCATCATATGTTTGCTGAATATGCATCTACCTCTTTCAATAGCATAAGTTCAAGTTCAACATTGACCTCCCCACGTCTTAGCCGACCCCCAAGCCCCTTGATTTCTCAGCCAACTTCAGGCCTGTCCAAACAAGACAAGTACATGCGCCTACCCTCACCCTCCCGAGGTGCTTCGAGCCCATACAGGAAAAGGTTATCATCTTTACCTCTGCCTCCAATTTTCAGAAGTAGCTTAGATTTGGGGGTAGACGGTCTCAAGGGCAAGAAGGTGATCGTGAATCAACAAGAGGAGGCACAATCACTCCGTATCTTGCAAAATCGCTTGATCCAGTGGCATTTTGTGAATGCTCGTGCTGAAGAAGCCATGAAAGTTCAAAAAGCAGCTGCTGAGGTGAGTTACAATGATCATATCATCCCTTTATGCGATGCAAAATCTATTAAAAAATGCTTACTCTTTAAAAGGGCCATGTTTTACTATCTAGAGTGAGGCTATGAGATCAAATCTTACCCTCCCTAGCTCTCAAGCTCGTGGCAACAAACTAGAGGGTTTGTAGAATGAGCTCGACCCCACCATAGGCTGCTTTTCAAGACCAGTACCTGTTATTCCAGTATCTGGTCACCTGATTTCATGCAACATTGGACCAGGCTAAAATTAATGCTTGTTGAAAGCTTGTAGAATCCATCTGAATATTTTCTTTCACAGTGTTTAATGATTTCAGGTCTGATTTTCAGTCTTTATGGGTTGATGTACTGGCTATCATGCAATTGCTGCATTCAATTCTGCTTTATTGTGATTGAACATTTTTTATGGTGTTCCCAAACCTAGCACTGATATTTCCCACATCTTGTGAAAATATGATTTGGCAATGCATATTGAAGAGCTGTCTGCTATTTCAAAAGGTTTGAAGGTTTTCAAAAAGATTTACTCTACAATGTGGTTTTGGTGTATCAATTTTCTCAAATTTTCCTATGCTCTTGTACCTAGAGGACTCATCATTTTGAAGAAAAAATAAGTTTGGCTTATTTATACTAGTGAAAACTTTGGATACATGACTTTATCAGTTGGCTCCACATGCTCTTAAAGCCAAAGGTAATGTCTTAATAAAAGGCAGTCAAATGACCTGCCTATGAAGCTAATCATTTGACTCCAAGCTAGTAAATTGGTACACATTGTACTGGAAGATCAAGGTATGATGTTTTATTGATCACTTGGTTGTTGGCCTTGTGTGTGCATATTATGGGATGTTCGTGGAGGTATTGGGAATTTTTCAGCATGTAGTTGACCCTAGTTTAGTACTTATCCACTACCATATGCTGAGATTTTGGTAAGGTAGAAATTACATATTTCTTAATGCTATATTGTTGAGTCGATATAAGTCAACCTCTATTACATCAGAAAAATGATTCTACTTAAGGAGATCCTAAATGATAACTAGCTATCCTGTCTCCATTGCTACCTTTGGATCATAATGCATACGCTTCCAAAGGTTCCAGCTATTTTAAAGTAATGTAAATGCTTTGAACGTTTTCTTGGATTTCTATCTTGAACAAGATGAAGTATTATCATACTAACATACTTAATGTAATTTATCCAAGTCGGTGACTTCATTTTATTTAGGCTTGCTTCATTAGGAAAGTAACGATTATCTTTTATTCCCTATGACTCACTAGTACGCCTGCCCGCCCGTTGGCGGCGGGCAAATTCAAAATATAAGGGTGGGCAGCCAGCAACCCGCCCGCCCCCCCCCCCCAATCGTCCTAGCCCCTGCCCGTGGCCTCGGCCTGCCCCTTCCCAAGGCCTCTTTTTTTAGTGGGTGAGCTGCCCGGAAACCCAATTTCTTTTAGTATATATAGATGTTGATCTTATGTATTGTTTTTTTTGTCTTGTATGTCCTCACTTGCTTGACAACATGAAGTCAAACTCCTAAACTCAAGGAGAGAAAAGAAAGTCCTAATTTAAGTTGAGTGCGATGCTACTATAAGAGCTAGTCATAGTCAAACTTGTTGGAGATATGACCTTATGACATCAAAACTTGGCATGAGTAGTTGATAGGGTGCCACATCGGTAGACACTCACATCAATAGACACGTAGGCTAGTACTACAGTATAGTAATTAGCCATGCTTATGATCAATTACATTGTATGTACTATGGTTTATCTTAGTCATTTACTTCTCGTAGAGTATTGAATGCACTTGCAATGTACTCGATAGTCATAATGACTTAAAGGGCCCAAGAGCCTTATGATGCAATTAAAGGATAGTTTGATCCGTGTAAAGGGACTTCGGTATCAGTGGAATAGATGTGTAGTGACCTGAGAAAACTGTTCTGACCACCCTTTTGGGTCAGAACGTACTGGGCGAACGTTTTCTTTTGTTCTGAACGTCTATTACGGCTCCAGCTACCTGTGGAAAATTCAAGTCCATTCCAGGGACGGGCGAGCCATAGAGAATGAAAGGGAAATCAATATTTTATTCAAGCTAATCGGAAGCTCGAACTAACCAGGAGAACGTAACTGGTTGTGGCAGCTTAACTGGGAGGTCAGCACACAAACACTTCTCATGTGCAATATGAAACTAGAAGCATGTGCACATGACATGTAAAACTACAAGCGTGTGCACATTGCAGCACACAGCATCAAAACACAGAATAAACATGTTACGTGTAATTCTTCCAAAAATATTGATTTCTCTTTGCAGTGCACAACACCAAAGCACGGAATAAACATATCCAATGATCAGTAGGTTTGTTCAGGACATGCATAATGCTGTTCATAAGCAAGCAGATTCATTCAGAGCTGAGCGGGGTACAGAATGGTGGATTTGATGGCAGGAAGAGCGATATTCTTCAATTTTTTTTTTCCTTTGTTAAAAAATACGTAATTAGAACGGAACTCCTTCTGGAACGCCAGAACGCGTTCTGTACTGGAACGGGCAACTAAGGTAGTGACATTAGTGGTCACTTCATTTGTCTAATCGTAACATTGTCATTCTCAAGCATTGTGCTCTGTGTGTGTGTGTGTGTGTGTTGTAAAGTTGATATTGACACCAAGTTCGTATGGCCAACCAAGTTTTGGTGGCTCTAGAGTGTCGTTTAGCGTGCCACCACTTGACATTTCTATCCTAGACATTACATTAATACATAGCTTCTTCTAATTTTTGAGAAGAAGATACACAAGCACGCGAAGCATAGTTACCAGGAGATTCGAATCAAATTTAGAAATTCAAACTGAATTGGTGAAGGAATTCAAAATATATTTGTGGTAATTGCTGTTGAAGACTAGGAATATGCACTACAACAAGTGAGATCCTTTTAGAAATAAAATTCTTCTGAGTACCTAACATCATACTGCTGCAAATATTGTTCCTCGTTTGACTTATTTCAGATCTTGACAAACATTTTTTGCTGCAGAAAGCCCTTGTCAATGTATGGTTAAAGACTTTTGATTTGCAAACATCGGTGGCGATGCAGCGTATCAAGTTGCAGAAGGCACGACAGATTCAAAAATTGGAATCACTTCTCTCAGCCCAAGTGAGCTTCTGCTGGATGTATTTTTTGAGTTTGGCTTGAGCAGTCAAAAACCTAAAATTCTATAAGCCATTGATATCATGCTGTATGCAATCTATGTAGGATTGGATGAATCATGTGTCATTCTTATTCTGAATTGGTCCCGGCTGATTTGAATTGGAAAGATGCAGACAAAAAGAAAGTTGATCCTAATTGAAAATGATCGGCCTGTTTTAAACAGGCATTACATTTTTTACATATAATGCTAGAAAAGAGTAGTTTTTTTTTTTGCATTTTATACATTTTGCATTGACATAACCTTGGCGATCATGGGGCATAAAGGGTGCTTATAGTAGGCTGACTGATGCTTTCTGATTTATATCAGTCTGTTTCATTTCAAACCGAAATTGTGATTTGGTGAATACTGCAAATTACAATACTGGTTAGCACTATACACTGGTAGTTCAAGCATATGAGTAGGATATCGAGGGTTGGCATGACCTTTCTGAAGCTGAAAGTTTATTCTTTATTTGACTACTTACAGAGAATACAATTAGAGCACTGGGAAGCTGTGCAAGAAGACCATTCACTTGCTTTAGATGCAGTTACAGAGTCATTGGAAGCCTCCACTTTGCGAATACCTCTAACGGGGGGCACAAAGGTGATGTTTTGAACAACTTTGATTTTATCACAGATTGCATTGTGGATGAACTTTGGGTAGTGCTTGTTACTACTTTTTGTGGGGTCAAATTTTCAGTATTCACCTAACCAACCGTACCCATTGTAGGCAGACTTGAGGGCAATACGTGAGGCGGTCTCATGCGCTGTTGATGTCATGAACTTCATTGAACCATCGGTGCGAAGCTTACTGCCCAAGGTATGTACTTAGCACACACATCCTTAGCTTATTTAATCAGGACTTTGTGAATGGACTCTATAAGGCTGAAGATTTTGCCCCTTTTGTTCTGTCAGGTACTATCCTAGGCCTAACAATGATATATAACAAAAAAGTGGGTTTCTGTTTTGTCGCATACTGTCCTATACCTAGCATTGATGTATTAAGAAATGGGTTTTTTCTACAGGGTGAGAAAATTGATGGCCTTCTAGCTGAGCTTGCCACAATCGCAACGGAAGAAAAGGAGTTAGCGTACAAATGTGACCATTTGTTGGCTACCGTGTCTTCCTTGGAGGTATTCTACTTCAAAAAATGTGGGCTTGGCTTATCTTCCTATGCATGGTGTGGTGGTGCAGCGTGCTTGGGTTGGGCTTGCCCACCTAGGTTCGATTCCCTGCCCGTGCATGGGTACAAATCCCAGCCAGATGCCTATTTAAGATAAATTTTTTTGGGCTGCTGGCTTGGTTTATTGATGCAAGAATCTTTTCAACTAAGTGGGATTTTTTGCTTGGTTTCTGCTCTGGCAGACGGAGGAGAGGAGCTTGAGGGCACATGTACTGCAAATTGAGAATGAAAAGTGCAGAGTGAGCAGCCCAGCCTGACTGTTGGAATTTTCGCATTTCATGACTAACTATGCCTTTCTGTAATTGTAAGATCCGTAAATAGCAATACGACCCAAAATCAGGAAAGGTAAGAAAAAATGTTTTCGACCAAATCTAGGAAAGGAGAGAAAATTGTGCTCAACCCAAAATCAGGCAAGGAAAGAAAAAGGTTTTGGTTTGAAGGTGCACTTGGAGGTTGGTTGAACCCCAGGCTTGGCTTGGGGATAGGATTGTAAAGTAGATACGGTAGAGGCCCTCATCGGGCAATGCCAACATTTTATTGTTTTCTAGATTAAATGTGGCTTGCACCGTAACATCGGTGGTCTACAGCCAATGCATGTTTCTACAGCCAATGCATGTTCCCACCATGTGTTAAACCTCGATTCTTTATCCCTCTTACCTTTTTTTCTGGAACTTTGCTGTAACTTGTGTTGTGCAATCTGTAATTGGGACTCCACATGATGCTTTTAAAATTCAGCTTTGTATTTCACATATAATACCATCTTAAATGTCCACTCTGTAATTTATCTGAATTTTAAGGGACAGTTGTGGTTCTTTTAGGCTTAATAATTTCGAAATGACAAAGCAGCTTTAGGTTATGATTGAAGCTGAGATGGTGGTGAAGACAATCATGAAGACTTATGGTTTTGAAAGTCATTTTCCAGTTCAATCATTTGTACCGAGATGAAGGAATATAAGCCTAAACTCTTATAGTATTTTACACAATTCTTAAGGAATTGCACATCCTATGCGCAGCAAGATTTGTGGAGAAAATCTAGCATTAAGGGAACTTGAGCACATTGCCTTCAAAGTTCAAATTATTGAATAGATTTAGATCATGTCGAGCTTTGGCACTTTCAACTCAGCAGGAAGAACTGGTTATGTGGAGATTTGATGAGAGCAAACATTGAGCTTACTCTCACAATGGTCTTGTTATGCAGATGATGCTTCTGCTGTACATATACATAGTTAAAATCCACAATGACGTCATTTATCATTTGGAGGTGCAATATCTCAGAGGAATGTTGTAGGAAAGCGTTGTAAAATTTGCTAAATTATGAAAAGCAATCAGTTTCTGGATGCATGTTTTTGCATGTGACCTGCATCTACTCTTGGGTATTGAGAGGTATTTAGCAGCAGCTAGTTTTAGCCATTCATGAAGTTGGTTTGGGTGCGCATGCCCCTATAGCTAATCTTATATTTTACTAATCAAAACTAACATATCTTACTTGGTGTCATGTTGGTAAGGCTATTTGTTGTTTCATAATGATTTTATGGCTCCCTTGTTTTTTGTGGAACTTTGTTCGAGTTCTTAGTCTATTGCTTATCAGGTTAATCACTTGCTTCTAGTTCATCCAAATATTTTCCTTTCTCTACCTAGCTCTAGTTTCAAAAAGTTTTTGAAGGTTAATTGAGTTTCTGATTTATTGCCTATTAAGTTGTGTTGTACTTTCATCATTTTTCTGGTTTTCTTTTAAGTATCTACTTTTTAGGTTTAAAGTTTTATTTGTATAATTGTTCCTACTTTAGGGCAATCGATGCTCTACTTTTCTTTTCAACTTTCAATATCGGTTATTCTTTTATAAATAAAAGTAAATAAAAATTCTTTCATGTATAGTTGTAGTCCAGTTTTTTTTGGTTGCGCTTCGTTAGATAAATATCTCAATATTCTTTAATGTTCAAGTGTAGGTTCTTGTTCTTGATGGTATCAAAGTCATAAAGTAAGTTTTATGTTAATTTTTGCCTCTTGTAAATTTTTTGTTCATTTGGCTTTCTGGTGGTCGTTGTAATTTACCACCAAGACTCACTTATGCAAATTCTATAAAACCTTTTTAGAAAAAAATTGTGTGATTGAATCTCTCATGGTCCAATTAACTTTGTCTCACTATGTTAGATTCGGAACCATACTCACGTGAAGTTTCCTTTTTTTTGGGTCCTTGTAGGATCAACGGCTTTTTGGTTAGTTTCGTGAAAGATTTCTATGTTACACTGAGTCAAGTATTGTTACTTCAAGAAGTTGCGGGCACGTGATTGCATGCTATTGTCAGTGATCTTTTGAGTGTAACAGGTCGACCTATTTAGGTACTTTATTGCTTTACAACAGCTTTGTGAAACAAAATTGGGTGTGATCAACACTAATTTTGACCTTAGACCAATAGCCTTTGGTGTTAAAAATATCACTTCCAACTTGATGTACTTCGTAGATCTTAATATATTTTGACTTGATAGGATCTCACACGTGTGGAGTCTGTTTCCACGTGTGAAAGAATGTACATAAGTCACTTTTATAAAGTTAGATTGATTTTAGCTAGATCTACATTAGTGTGAAATTGACCTTTGAGTAGAACCTTGAAATTGGTCAAATTGGTCAAATTTTATGTAAATAGATTAGACTTCCATGTGAATGAGTTATTAGTCACACATGTTAAGATACCATTCACACGTGTGGATAAGCTTCTAGATGATAAGATAAGAAGATTCCATTAAATTTTATTTTACAGGGAATATTTTTATAAATGTGGAAGACTAGCTTTTTGTTTTCTAGCTGAAGAGAATAGTCAACTTTGAGAAATGAGCACATTTGGCTCCCATTGGTAGATCTGGATGACTAGGCACTCTTCACACGTGTGAAGCCTTGTTGGACAGTACACAGGTCATGGATGTATTTAATTTATAAAAAGATCAACCAATTCAATGAGCAGATGTGACATTGGCAATTTTTAGTTTTGCTTGTAATTTTCACATTTGTCTTGTGTTTTTGTGATTGAAATGCATTTATTAAGCTTGAGTGCTTTACTCTTTGTAAATCGGCCGTATAGGTATTGTCCTCCACACGTATGAGGTCGCTCATCCAAAATTTTAATCATTTGATTCATTGCTCTTGTTTAAATCATAGTGTAAAGCATCTAGATCAAGATTTAACACGTAGAACTTGATAGATCTTTGGATTAAGCAATCAATAACTCTTAATGATTGATAAGTACAATCATAATTGTCTTTTTTCTCTGAAAATTGACATGGTATCAGAGCCAAGTCTAAGAGTGATTTAAATGATTAATGGTTCTTGTGAAATCATTGCCGATGTGTTGTTTTTGAGTTTTACTTGAAAGGGCGAGTTTGGCCGACCCGGACGGTGAGGCTAGCAGTGCTTTTGTTGCTAGCTTCGTCGTGGCTGTCATTAGTGATGCTATGGCTGAAATTGGAAAGGAATATTTTTCAAATATCATCATCATTATTTTTGGTCAAGATCGATTTGTGGACTGCTGAAGTATTGTCCACAAGTTTGAAATCGTACAACAACCTTCAAATTAACTTTAGTGTTTTTGATCAAAAAATGTGCATATTAGTCCAAAATTCAAGGTTTTTAGTGCATTGTTTAGATCTAGGTTCATTTGAGTCATTGAAGCAATTCATTTTGAAGCATTAGATCAGATTTATAAGACTAATTTGTTCAAATCTGAAGTGTGTGTGAAATATCAAACAAAATTATACTAGAATCAATTTTTTGGAGGAGTGATTTGCTAGGATATTTGAAGTAGATATATTAAACCATCATTTCAAGTTGAACTAGAATTGATTGGGCCAAGATTAGAAGTTTTTTGACAGCTAGAAATCTATGTTAGATCACTCTTTATCAAGAGATCTTTGTGTATCTCATAGGCTTTCATTTACAATGTCATCCATGGGTGAATATATGTTAGAATCTAGTGAGAAACTAACTTCCACAAACTATTCCATTTGGAAAGTGAGGATGGAATCACTACTTGTGGTCCATGTTTAGGAGTTGAGGAAGAGCCTCAAGCTGCCCAAGAATAACTAAAATACAAGAAGAGGGTTAGATTAGCCCTACATTGCTTAAAGTTTAATGTAAGCAATGACCTCTCGAAGGAGGTGGCTTCTTGTGCCTCATCAAAAGAGGCTTGGGATTCACTAAAGAACATTTATGAATCCAATAACACTTCAAGAGTGCTTATGCTAAGAAACTTGATCTTGCAAAGCATGAGGGGAAGTGGAGAAAATGGACAAGAATATGTCCTAAGGATAAAATTTTTAAACAAAGAATTGGGATCTATAGGAGAGAAGATCCAAGACAATGAACTAGTACAAGCAATTTTGAATGGATTAGGAGATGAGTTCTCAAATCTAGTTCAATCTTTTGCTATTCAAGACCAACTTCCATCAATTGATAAATTGCATAATGTTCTTGTGGCCGAGGAGAGTAGGCTTCTATACTTCATAACAAGAATGGGGTCCTTGTCACTACATAATGGTGATGAGAAAGCAAACTTCACATCTAAAGGCAAAAAGAATTGGTCAATTAATGGACAATGGACTAGATGTACATCTCAAGAATGGAGTGTGTTCCATCTTGAAAAGTGATAAGTGCATAGCTAGTGGCATTAAGCAAGGAAGGCTCTTTAAGTTGGATGCTAATGTGGCTATTGAAAGCGTGAATATGGTTAGGGAGGAGTTGACTCAAGTGGAGCTTTGGCACAAAAGATTGGGCTATCCTAATCTTCAAGAAAGCGTGAATATGGTTAGGGAGGAGTTGACTCAAGTGAAGCTTTGGCACAAAAGATTGGGCTATCCTAATCTTCAATCAATGGAATCCATGACATCAAAGGAGCTAGCTCTTGGCCTACCAAAAGCTTTCAAGAAGTGTGGCAAAGTGCGTGAGGCATGTGGCCTTGCAAAGTCACACAAGACTTCCTACAAGAGATCTCTAACAAGATCTACCTCACCTTTGGATCTTATCCATTCGAATGTACATGCTTTTTCTCATTAAAGTAATGGAGGTGCTTTAATGTATGTGACTTTTATAGATGATTGTACTAGATACACTTGGATTGAATTATTGCCTAAGAAAAGCCTTGTATATGAAGCTTTTGTAAAGTTTAAGTCCCTAGTGGAAAAGCAACTTAGTTCTTGCATTAAAGTTCTAAGATGTGATAATGGAGGAGAGTATATCTCCAACAAGATGAGAGACTTTTGTGAGATCAATGGATTAAGAGAGAGCTCACTTGTTCCTACACCCTCCAACAAAATGGGGCGGCGGAGAGGAAAAATAGGAGCCTTTGTAAATGTGCAAAGTCTTTAAGACGATGTATCTCTACCCATATCTTTTTGGTGCTAATTACTTATGTAATAGGCTTCCTAGTAGTGCTATTGGTGAGATCTCACCATTTCATACTTTGTTTGGCAATAAGTCCAATGTAAAAGATTTTAAAGTGTTTGGATGTATATGTTATATCCACATTCCTTTGGAAACTAGAAGAAAGAAGATGCAACCTCCTTCAAAGGAATATTTGTAGGCTATAGTAAAAATAGCAAAGGATATAGGATATTTGATCCTATTTCAAGAAAAGTAAAAGTTAGCAAGAATGTCTTATTTGATGAATCTCAAAGTTACAAGATGTCTCCAAATGCATCTAATCTTTTAGGTGATGAAGATCTTGTAACACTCGAGGAGGGCCTCTTGAAAATGATCTTTTGGAAGATCAAAATCAAGTTCCAAAGGAGCCGAGAAGATCCACAAGGAGCAAGGCTGAGCCTTCAAGGCTCACATACTTTGAGAAAGGGAAGCAAAGGGAAGACACAACTCCTTCTACCTCTTACTCTTTTCTAACCACAATGCTTGAAGAGCCATCATGTTATGAAGATGCAAGTAGATCACAAGTTTGGAGAGATGCAATGCAAGTAGAGTTTGATGCTTTGATAGATAATCAAACTTGGAATCTTATACACCTTCCATATGGGAAGAAGCCATTTGCATGTAAGTGGATCTATAGATTAAAGTACAATCAAGATGGATCTATAAGTAAGTACAGAACTAGACTGGTTGCTAAGGGGTTTCTTCAAACTAAAGGCATAGATTATGAAGAAACTTTTGCACATGTAGCAAAACTTGTAACTATTAGATTGATCATTTGTATTGCTACTTTGTTCAAGTGGAATCTCTATCAAATGGATGTGACCAATGCTTTCTTGAATGGCTACTTGGAGGAGGAAATGTACCCGAGGGCTTCATAAAGGATGGTGAGGAGGACAGGGTTTGCCACTTAAGGGAGCCTATATGGCTTGAAGCAAGCACCTAGAGCTTGGTACTCTAGGTTACATGATTTTCTCTAGTCTATTGGCTTTGTGATTAGCTTTTATGAGCCTCCTTTGTACATCAAATGTAGTGATGGAAAGATCATCATTTTAGTTCTTTATGTTGATGATATCATTTTGAGAGAAAATGATGGTGAAAGCATAAGAATAGTTAAAGCTCCTTTGTCTAGTGAGTTCAAGATGGTAGATTTAGGACTTATAAAGTTTATACTTGGAATAGAAGTTGCTAGAGGTAGTGATTTTACTTCTATAAGTCAATCAAAGTATGCTACTTCCATTCTTGAAAAATTTGGCATGAAAGATTGTAAGGGGATTGACAACCCTATGGAGCAAGTTTGTAAAGTTACTAATGATTGTGATGAAGCATCCTTTGAGGACATCACACTCTTTAGAAAGCTAATAGCTCCTTATTCTATTTGACAATCACTAGACCAGATTTGAGCTATAGGATAAGCAGACTAAGTCAATATATGCAAGGTCCTTTGATGCATCATTGGAAAAGTGCCAAGAGAGTGCTTGGATATGTCTCCTTTACTAGATTTTTTGGCATTCTCTATCAAGGATCTAACTTGTACTTGAGGGCATATTCGGATTCAGATTTTGCAGGAGACAAGATAGACAGAAGATCTATAAGTGCATTTGCCACTTTCCTTTGTGGAGGAGTGATATCTTGGCTTTCCAAAAAGCAAGGTACAATTTCTCTTTCCTCTTGTGAAGCCGAGTACGAGGCATTGACTTCAACAACCAAAGAACTCCTATGGCTAAGAAGACTTTTGGTGGAACTACAAGTGCTAAAGACCGAGGAGATCCCTTGCATCTATTGTGACAATCAAGCTTCTCAACAAACTACTACCAATCCAATCTTCTATGCTAGAACAAAGCATATTGAGGTAGCTCATCACTTTATGAGGGAGAAGGTGCAATTTAAGGAGGTCCAACTTCATCATGTGCCATCATCTGAGTGCATGGCTGATATCTTAACCAAACCTTTGGCTAAAGATCCATTTTTCAAGTTAAGAGATGCTCTTGGAGTTGTAGATAGATGTACATTAGACTTGCCAAGTTAGAAGTGAGGAGGAGTGTTAAAAATATCACTTCTAACTTGATGTACTTTGTAGATCTTAAGATATTTTGATCTTGATAGGATCTCACACGTGTGGAGTATATTCCCACGTGTGAAAGAATGTACATAAGTCACTTTTATAAAGTTAGATTGATTTTAGCTAGATCTACATACTATGAAATTGACCTTTGAGTAGAATCTTGAAATTGGTCAAATTGGTCAAATTTTGTGTAAATAGATTAGACTTCCATGTGAATGAGTTATTACTCACACATGTCAAGATACCATTCACACGTGTGGATAAGCTTCTAGATGATAAGATAGGAAGATTCCATTAGATCCTATTTTATAGGGAATATTTTTATAAATGTGGAAGACTAGCTTTTTGTTTTCTAGCCAAAGAGAATAGTCAACTTTGGGAAATGAGCACATATGGCTCCCATTGGTGGATCTGGATGACTAGGCACTCTTCACACGTGTGAAGCCTTGTTGGACAGTACACAGGTCATGGATGTACTTGATCTATAAAGAGATCAACCAACTCTATGAAAAGTTGATGTGACATTGGCAATTTCTAGTTTTGCTTGTAATTTCCACATTTGTCTTGTGTTTTTGTGATTGAAATGCATTTCTAAGCTTGAGTCTTTTACTCTCTGTACACAGGGCGTACAGGTACTGTCCTCCACATGTGTGAGGCTGCTTATCCAAGTTTTTAATCATTTGATCCATTGCTCTTGCTTAAATCATAGTGTAAAGCATTGAGATCAAGATCTAACACGTAGAACTTGATAGATCTTTGGATTAAGCAATCAATAACTCTTAGCGATTGATAAGTACAATTATAATTGTCTTTTTTTTTTTTTTCCTGAAAATTGACATTTGGGAAGGCCTGGTCCTAAACAACTACCTCTGACTACTCAAAATATAATCTATGGCACTTCTACTATCAACACTTTGGAGATTTGCTCTTCCATCCCTTTACTCTTTTGCTTTGCTAGTAGAAATGGTACAAATCATAGAAATGTTTAACTTTTTGTCTAGATGTGATTTGAATAAGTTTTATAATTTTGGAGAAGGCCCTATTAAACAGTCTATTTTTAAGTCTGCTTGTTGGTACTCATTATATGAGTAACCTTGTCAGAATTTTGAATTGCCTTAGACATCTTACCTCTATGCCTATTAGCCCAATCCATACCACCTAAGTAATCTATGTCATTTATAACATACTAAGTAGTAGTATATAATATGTTGGCCAAACTTTTCGGTCGACTTTTGTACGTTTTCAAAAACATGTTCGAGAAGCTAGAAGGATACATAGCTCTAAATTTTCTAAAGAGGAGTTAAAACCTTTATGAAATGTTATAGCCAAATGTGGGTTTGTCTTTTCAGAAACTTTTCTAATTCTAAAGGGTTTTTCAAGGTAGTGTGACTTTGTGAACTTTTTTGGATGATAACTCTTCAATCTTTTTTTCCTAGAGGTTATAATCTCAAGAGTAAGGCCAAGTTATGAAACAATAGAAATTTTGCCAAAAAAACTTTCGTGTTGTGGAGAGCCCACTCTAAACATAAAAACATTACACCTTTCGTTCACAATGGTTTGAAAGTTTGGAAACCTATATCACATAATCTATCCCGTCTAGATTGCTCACAAGTTGTGATCACACCTTTTCCTCCCCTTCTCCTTGTCCTACTTTTAATACTCCTAACTTTTTGATACAATCCTAAGAATACGTTTCGGTTGCTCTGTATTTTAGATGATATGTCTTGTCAAGATTTTGGAATTTTACATTCACTTTTATCAACTTGAAACTCTTTTAAGTCGTTTTATAAATTCCAAAGCTAATGTTACAACTAAATGTTTTACCTCTAGTAAGAATCTACTCAACACTATCTTTAATTCACCCAATCTTGACAAAATTAGTTTGAGCTCTATTCATAGAAAGCCTGAAGTTATGAATGCTCTTCCTCCTTTTGTGAAGAAAATTTGGAATCATCCAATGGTTGTTTGGAAATATGTTAAAATTGTAGGACAAAAAGCCTTCAATTATGTTGATATTGGTCGGAATCTTTCAGAAAAAAAAAAGTTGTCTATTTTTAATAATCCTTGTTCTTGTGGTGACTCCTTTTATTCAAAGTTTTGTGACCTTATTTAGGTCATATTGTTATTGCAGAACATCAATCCTTCCCTCATCGTTTTTGAAAGAGTCCTTTTTTAAAGGCACAAAATTTCGTCCTCTTCTTTCAGTAGATTCTTGCTTGTTTTAATCTATAACTATGAGTATTAATAAGTTCATTTACCATATTGAAGAATCTTATGTAGTCCATGAAATGGAAAGCTAAAGCTGTAAACTTTGTAACTTTGAGTTTGAAAAAAGTCTCATTAGTCCCATCTTCTAATATCATTTTCTAATGAGAAGTAAGTTCTTTGCAAGTTTCATTGACGTTTTGTCATTTCGTATGTAAATAAATGCTCAAACAATTTTGTATTTGTTTGCAAGAAATTGTATTTGGAATTGTTATTGAATAAAATCCATTTTCCAGTGGAAACATGTAACGCTTGTTCTCTTTCAACTATGAGTGTCATAAATTATCATGAAGGTCTTTGTCATTCTTATAACTTTAATTGTTACTATACAGTTTTCAAAAGGACTAGGTTTATTGCAGTAGCCTATAAAACTACCTTGATTGATCTTTCTAAGTGGCAAACTAATTGCCTCAAAGCATTGCTTTCTTCTATTAATGAGCTTTGGATAAACTTACTTAAGAATGCAGATGTTCCTGTTAGTTGTAGTTGAAATTTAAAATATTTTGTAGTTATTAGAAGTAATAAAGTTTGTCAACTTCTCTCATAGTTTAGAAGAAAAAACCCAACCTATGCTTCTTCAAACCTATGACTTCACAACACTTTACACTAAAATCAATTTGGAAGAATTGAAGTTTCATGTTAATAAGCTAATTCGAAATGTTTTTTGCAATAAACTAAAGAACACTTGATGTCAAACTTTAAAAGTTGAAAATGAGTGCTTTGCATTTTGAGTTTTGTTGGCTTAAAAACAGAAAACAAGATGTAGATTCAAAGAAGAATAGATTTACTAAAATAGTTGATGTTGAAGATAATTGTTCTTGGCTGCACTTTCTCTTGGATAGCTTGCATATTTTTCTAGGTGATTCGCTTTTTCAACAATTGATAGGTATCTCCATGGGTACTAATTGTGAAAAATTGCCTACATTGGCAAATCTAGCCATGTAGAATATTGTACATTTTGTCAATATTGTTTGTTGGTTACTTGAATGGCCAAAGTGCCACTTGTAGATACACACCTAAAGTAGGTTACCACGAGTCAAGAGGAGTGGTTGTGTCTATTTGGTAGTGATTCCTACTTTGTAGGATCTAGACCATGATTTATGATGAGATTTGTACCTACCATGCACCTACCAAGCATGACTCTTGGATCTAGGCTAGGTTTTCACATTAGGGCAAGAAAGTGGAGTCTACTTTCTTATTACATGTTGGATTTTCACCTAATTTTGCAAAGGAAGTGTGTTTTACTATGTATTCCCATTCTCCATAGTGAAAAAAAAGAAACTTTTTGGAGCCTCAAGGAGAAACTCGAGTCTCCTCTCATTGTATGGTGATTACTCTTGATTTCCAATGAAACCCAGCTTTGGCACTTTGTAAACACTGTCTACAGACCGTACTACAACCTTATTTCCACACGTGTGGAGTTGGATTATACTATTTGATCAATGCTTTGATTGCCTCTACTTGTTTCCTATCAAGCTGCTAAACTAGATCTTGTTTTCTGATGACTAGTTTCTGATAGATTGTTTAACAAGCATACAATCACCTTGTGGATCATTCAAAGATCCATTTATGGTCCTTAGTACTGTACTTTTCACATGGTATCAGAGCCAAGTACAAGGCCATTGATCTGTGTTTGAATCTAATCCAGTTTTAGCAGGTTTTGGTGCAAAAAGCTAGTATTGGGAGGGCGAGCTGGTATCCAGGTTTTGGTGAGGGGATTTGATCCCAAACTTTTTCAGGATCAAAATCCGTACTGTTTACACGTGTGGGCATCTCTGAACCAGCATTTAATAACCCATATTCATTGGATCATAGAAAACGCATCTGGTGTCAGTTTGATGTAATTTTTGGTGCAAATCCTAGGATAAGCTACCAAGATCACTTACCATTGATTAGTTTTGAGTTTGTTTCATGAAATATAATTAATCTAGGCTGATTTCAGAACTTCTTAAAGAGAAAACCAGATTTTGAAAGTACAAAGTGTGAGAGAGATAGAGTCAGTTTTTGTCCAAGAATAGCCAAGATTGGCAAGATTTGCTTGAGTGTAGTTTTCATCTCATCTTATCTTCATTCCAGCTTTGTGAGGGAGTGATAGAACTGTGATTACAAATCCATCGGTTGGATTAGAAGTCAACATTTGAGTGAAACACTGCATGTTAGAAACCTTTGTGAGTTTCAGGTCCAAACAAATCTATATCTTGTGTGTAGAATCTTGCTAGTAAGATGGGATCAGTGGGAGCCCACCTTCTAGAAGCTAGTGAGAGGTTAAATTCTACCAATTATGCTATTTGGAAAGTGAGGATGGAGTCACTAATGGTGCTCTAGGATCTTTATGAGTTTCTAATAGATGATGAAGATGAACCTCTAGGTGCACAGGAATTAGTGAGATACAAGAAGAGGTCTAGGCTTGCACTTCACTGTATTAAGATGAATGTAAGCAATGATCTTTTAAGGGAAGTATCATCATGTAAGAGTGTTAAAGAGGCTTGGGAATCTTTAAAATCTATCTATGAGTCTAGTAACACTTCGAGGGTTCTCATGCTTAGGAATCAGATTCTACAAAGCATGAAGAGGAGTGATGAGAGTGCACAAGATTATGTGCTAAGAATCAAGTCTCTCAATAGAGAGTTAGCTTCCATTGGAGAGAAGATTCAAGATAGTGAGCTTGTTCAGATTGTCCTCAATGGTCTAGGGAGTGGCTTTACAAATTTGGTCCAAAGCTTTGCAATCCAAGACACTTTGCCTACTATAGAAAAGCTACACAGTGTATTAGTAGCTGAAGAGTGTAGGATGTTGCATACCAATGCAAGAATGAATGCTATTTCTCTGCAGGATGGTGATGAGAAAGCTAATTTCTCATTCAAAAGCAAGAAGAAGACCAATGGCAAGAAGAAGCACTTCAAGGAGACCAAGGAGGAGGATGAGGCTTCAAGCTCAAAGGGCAAGTCAAAGACAAGTCCAAGTACAAATGTTTTTTCTGTGGAAAGAAACGACATTTTGCATCAAGAAGGCACAAGAGAGCAAACAAAGCAACATTGCACATCAGGAGGAGGAGGAGGATGAAGAGTCATCCTTGATGGTTTCCAACAAACCACCATCATCCAAGAGCAACACCAATGATTCTTGGTGGATTGATAGTGGGGCAAGTTCCCACATGACATATCAAAAGGACTTGAAAAATCTAAGGCAAGATGATAATGCTACTAATCATCTTGATGCCAAGGATCATGCTAAGTGCCTTTGCCACCTTTCCATGTGATGGAGTAGTATCATGGCTTTCCAAAAAGCAAGATACCATCTCCCTATCTTCCACAGAATCCGAATACAAGGCCTTGACATCAACATGCAAGGAGGTCTTGTGGCTCAAAAGGCTATTGGTGGAGCTTCATGTCATGGAGGAGGAGATCCCTATCATCTATTGTGACAACCAATCAGCCCAATCACTTGCAACTAATCCTACATTCCATGCCAGGAGCAAACACATCGAAATTGCTCATCATTTCGTGAGGGAAAAAGTGCAAGCTAAAGAGATCAAGCTCCAACACGTGCCATCATCAAGTTGCTTGGCTGATTTGTTTACAAAACCTTTACCTAAAGATTCATTTGTCAAGCTTAGATCATCAATTGGAGTTATTGATAAAGCATTGTGATCTCCAAGGCTAGATTTGAAGAGGAGTGTGAAAAATTGCCTACATTGGCAAATCTAGCCATGTAGAATATTGTACATTTTGTCAATATTGTTTGTTGGTTACTTGAATGGCCAAAGTGCCACTTGTACATACACACCTAAAGTACGTTACCACGAGTCAAGAGGAGTGGTTGTGTCTATTTGGTAGTGATTCCTACTTTGTAGAATCTAGACCATGATTTGTGATGAGATTTGTACCTACCATGCACCTACCAAGCATGACTCTTGGATCTAGGCTAGGGTTTTCACATTAGGGCAAGAAAGTGGAGACTATTTCCTTATTACGTGCTGGGATTTCACCTAACTTTGCAAAGGAAATGTGTTTTACTATGTATTCCCATTATCCATAGTGAAAAAAAAGAAACTTTTTGGAGCCTCAAGGAGAAACTCGAGTCTCCTCTCATTGTATGGTGATTACTCTTGATTTCCAATGAAACCCAGCTTTGGCACTTTGTAAACACTGTCTACAGGCCGTACTACAGCCTTATTTCCACACGTGTGGAGTTGGATTATACTATTTGATCGATGCTTTGATTGTCTCTACTTGTTTCCTATCAAGCTGCTAAACTAGATCTTGTTTTCTGATGACTAGTTTCTGATAGATTGTTTAACAAGCATACAATCGTCTTGTGGATCATTCAAAGATCCATTTATGGTCTTTAGTACTGTACTTTTCACACTAATTGTGATGTTCATCTAGCTAACATTTATCTTTTCTATTATGAAATGAATTTATACAAAGTTAGTTTCTTGTGGTACTTGTCCCATCTTATTGCCTTAATTAACTCATGCTAGAAGATATATTGATGATTTATTTGTTCTTGATCTTCCTAATTTTGGTAGTTTCCTATGTAAAGACCTTGACGTTTTTGGTGGAGAAATCTATTCTAAAGACTCATGGGAACCGAATTGTACAATTTTTTAGACTTGTCTATAACCTAGGCCAGGCCAGATTTATTGGTTGATTAAAGATTGTAGCCAGAATACAGTAACTTGAATATGATTATTCACATGCCTCATATTTCTTGAAATATTTAAGATTGTGTTAAATATGGAGTAATCACTTCTCAATTCTACAAGTTTTCTCATATTTGTACTAGTAGAGATGCTTTTGTAGACTAGTCAAGCACCTAACATACGACACCTTTTTCTCAACTCGTTCATCTCCCTCTCTACAACAGTAAACGTCTCCTAAGCGATCAAAATCATCGCGAGGGTATGGCAAAGGACAATCTATTTTAAACACCTTTGAAATTAGAACCACACTTTTATCTGTACCAAATTCTTTGAAAAAACATGTTCCAATTGATTCAACAGTCAAGACATTTCCAAATGCAACCACTTCTTTCCGAAAAAATAAAACAACTGGAACTTCTTCTCTCAAGCATCCCATGTAGTGACCCTAAAACAAATCATAGGTACACTTTATGTTAGGATTTGTAGTGCTATTGGAAGTATAATTAGCAAAATTATGAAATTATAATAAATTTGTATAATAAATAAAATTATGAGACTGTAACAAAATTATAAAACCTTAGCCCTTAGCTCTTGGCCCTTAGCCAGTGGCTCTTAACTCGTAGCCCTTAGCCCATAGTCGTTGGCCCTTGCCCCTAGGCCCTTAGCCTTAGCATTTCGCCCTTAATTTATAGCCCTAGGCCATTACCCCTAGGCCCTTGCCCCTAGGCCCTTAGCCCTTAACCCTCGCCCTTGTCCCTTAGTCCGTAGCCCCTAGTCCTTGATTTTTTTATATGTTTTGTGAACTTTTTATCTTGTCGTTATTATTACTTTTGTATTTATGTAAGGTCTTTTACTAGTTTACAATTCCATGTTTTATGTTTTTTTAATTAAGGGTAAATTCTTTCAACGCTTTCTAGATTTTTTTTGTATGGTTTTAAGTTTTTTTAGAGGGTTTAAGTTTGTATTACGATTCTTTTAAGATTTAACACCATTTTTAGCAATATTTTTTTTTTCATTTTGTTGAATATCTAGTTTTTTTACAAGTTCACTATTTGTACTATCATTTTTTTATGTTATTTTTTTAAATCTTTATTTTAAAATTAAGTTTTTTTTGACACTGTTTTGTTTTTTATTTATTTATATATTTTTATGTTTATTTTTATTTTTTTATGTTTATTTTTGGTTTTTTGAATATTTAGTTTTTTTGACACCTTTTTATTTTTTTTAGATGTAATCATTTTTTTATGATATTTTTTGTTTTTTTTTTCTAAAATTTATTTTTTTGGACATTATTTTGATTTTTTTAATGGTATTTTTTGGTTTTTTCAAAAATTTATTTTTTTGGACACTAATTTGTTTTTTTTTTATTCTATGATTTTTTTATGTTATTTTTTGGTTTTTCCAGAAACTTTATTTTTTTTGACACTATTTTTTTTTCTATTTCACGATTTCTTTTGTGTTATTTTCTCGTTTTTTTGAATTTTTTTTGACACTTGTTTTTTTTAAGATTTTTTCAAAAAATTTATGTTATTTTTTGGTTTTTTTGAAAATTCATTTTTTTGACTTTTTTTTTATGATTTATTATATTGTATTTTTTTGGTTTTTTAGGAAATTTATTTTTTCTGACATTATTTGGTTTTTTTTAATGGTTTTTTAAAAAAAATTTAGTTGTTTTTTCTAGTTTTTATTTTTATTTTTTTGAGATTGTTTATATGAAAAATTTTATGGTTGTTTTTTTGGTTTTCTTAAGATTATTTTTTGATCTTTTTCAATATTTTGATCACTCTTGGTTTTTTTTTATTTTCATGTTTTTTTCCCTACTTTTGTATTAGCAAGTTCATGGAAGGGATGAGGAGAAAGGAGAGCACAATTGAAGCACTTAAGAATCCCATAAGCATTTGGTGCAACATTGACACTTTCCAATCTATATATACACTCTTCAACTAGTGGATTCTGCAAAAATTGGGAGCATAAATTTTCATTTTGTAAAATGGTCTCCCAAAAATGGAGATCTTGGGTCTTCTTGAGATCTTATGTCCTCATGACACGTGGGAATCCCATTTGTCCCATAAGTAGGCATACATCACGAATTTTTCGTTTGAAATCGTGAAAGGCAGGCATCGCGAAAATTTCGCGATGCTTGCAAAATTTTTGCGAAAAAATTTTCTGTAGCTGGAGGGGGGGCTTTGAAAACATTAAAAATAAGTTTTTTCTAAAAATTCTGCCCCTGCCCACCCACCACGGCCCACCTTGCCCACCCGCCGCGGCAGCTGGGCGTGGTGGGGCCTATAAAAAAGATTCAATCCCCCCCCCCCCAACCCGCCACGTATTAGTTTTTTTAGTTAAAAAAGCTATATATATATATATATATATATATATATATATATATATATATATATATATATATAATCTCTGTGTGTGTGTGTGTGTGTGTGTGATACTTAAAAAGCTTAAAAATATATTAAAAATTTTCAAAACATACTAAGAAAATTCACTCAATAGTTTACCTCTCTGAGCTCACTTGTATAAATTTAAAAAATGACTTGCGTGAGCTTATTACTGAGCTTCATGAGCTTCCAGAGGGTGGTTCTAAAATTTTATTCTAAGAACTAAACTCTTGTTGAACCTCCTTTTATAGAGTTTAGATGACCTTTGTCAAGGTCATCGATCCATGTGAGAACATTTTGTTTTGACTCTTTTGGTTTTACAACTCAGTAATCCGTGTCTATACCCAGTGACACAGCTCATCAATCCTAGTGAGAAAAGTATATTTCGTATTTTGTCTTCCATGTCATCAATTCGTTTTCTAACTTTGATTCAGTTTATGAATCTATTTTGAATTGATGACATGGCAAGTCTCTATATATACGTTTTTAGATTGTAGTAGCTATCAATTGTTTTTAAACTCCTGTGAGAGAGAGATTCGAGCCTCCAAAATGTGAGATAATATATATATATATATATATATATATATATATATATATATATATACACACACACATATTGTAGACTGTTGTGGAGAAAAGACATTTTGAAGCTATTGATTGGTCCAAGTTTGCGGTAAATTGTCTTTGAAAGGTCATTAAGTGAGGTTGAAGGCCAAGCACGTTGATTTTAAAAACAGAAACATGCTTTTCGGAAGTTCCAGAAACAACTTTCAAGAGAGAGCGCGTGGCAATGGATGCATCGAGATAGTAGTATTGAGAGAGAGAGAGAGAGAGAGAGAGAGAGAGAGAGAGAGAGAGAGAGAGAGAGAGAGAGAGAGCAATGGGGGGAGAGAGAGATAGTGTTGAGAGAGAGATGGCAGCTGAGAGAGAGATAGTGTTAAGAGAGAGATGGCAGGTGAGATGAGAGGGAGAGCGAAGAAGGAGATGGAGAGAGTTGAGAGAGAGAGAGAGTGGGAGAGATGAGAGGTGAGAGAGAGGAGCGAGGAAGGAGACAGAGGGTAAAGGGGAGAGAGAGAGAGAGAGAGAGAGAGAGAGAGAGAGAGAGAGAGAGAGAGAGAGAGAGAGAGAGAGAGAGAGAGAGAGAGAGAGAGAGAGAGAGAGAGAGAGAGAGAGAGAGAGAGAGAGAGAGAGAGAGAGAGAGGAGATGTGTGAAGGAGAGGGATGATTTCGATCTTGAATCATCCCCTAAAACGTATTTGAAGCGCTGCTAGGAGAGGGATGGAGAGAGAGAGAGAGAGAGAGAGAGAGAGAGAGAGAGAGAGAGAGAGAGAGAGAGAGAGAGAGAGAGAGAGAGAGAGAGAGAGAGATGTTGAGAGAGCGGAGAGAGACAGAGAGAGGAGTTTTTGTGAGGTGTTGGAGAGAGAGAGAGAGAGAGAGAGAGAGAGAGAGAGAGAGAGAGAGAGAGAGAGAGAGAGAGAGAGAGAGAGAGAGAGAGAGAGAGAGAGAGAGACCCATTTGTACCATAAGTCTTTATGGAACTTGACAATAGCAAAAAAACATAAATAAACACCCCTACAATGCTTATTTACATTGTCTTTCGAAATTTTTAGGCTTTCTTATGTTAGAGTGAATTGCTACATGCTTCAAATTTTTTTGCTCCTACAATATGGTAAATTTTTTTGCTTTCTCCATGTCTTTTTCGTTAAATCTAATCTTCTAAGTTAAGTAGTGTGGGCGAGAGAGAAGTTAAAAGAAACTTAATGTTTTAATTGCTTTTTTATAAATCCCCCCCCCCCCCCCCCCCCCGCCCACCCTCAATGGAGGAACATTATCGAAAATCTCGCGATGCCTTCGCGATATTGTCGTCAATGTTCCTTGCACTCCCGCCCACCCGCCACAGCGGGTGGGTGAGCGGGGGGGGGGGGGGGGGGGTGTTGGGAGAATCTATAAAAAGGCATTGTGGGCGGGGAGAAGGGAGGGGGATTTTTGTGAAGGCTAAATTCTGTCGCGAAAATTTCGCGACTCGCGCCTTCGCAAAATTTTTGCGAATCATGCCTGTCGTGAAAATTTCGCGAATCGCGCTTCCGCGAAATTTCTCGATGCCGCCTGGCGTGAAAATTTTGTAAAGGTGCGATTCGCGAAATTTTCGCGATAGGCACGAGTTGCAAAATTTTTGCGATCCAGCCTGGCGCAAAAATTTTGCAACAGGCATGAGTCGCAAAAATTTCTTGACAGGCGCGAGTGGCAAAAATTTTGCGACAAGCGCGAGTCGTGATAATTTTGTGATAGGCTCGAGCCCACACCCGAGATCACTGTAGGCACTGGTGCTTGTTGTACTGGAGGCCTATTTGGGCTTGGATTTGTTAGCAACTGTGCTAACACAGAGAAAATAAAAAAAGAAAGAACTAAAACTCCGTGGCATGTATTTTGTAAGACCACGTACGAGTATCTGTCAATAAACTTCAGCCATGGCATGTGTTTTGTAAGTCCATGAGTAGAAGCTTAAATAATAATAAAATAGCTTAAACTTAGATTTAGAACTTCGACTTAGGAAACTTAAGATTAAAAATATTTTATCTTAGGTTTTTCTAAGTTAAAAAATTTGAAGTTCTAAATCCTAAGTTAGAAGTTCTAGAAAGGCTAGAAACAGATTAGTCCCATAAGTTAGTAGACACTTATGGAAGACCCTCCTTGCCATAAAAGGAGAGGTATTTGCATTGTAAACAACACTTTTGAGATTAAGCTATCTTGCTCTCTATTTTAGAGAATTATCATTCTATTTTATTTGTGTTCCCCTTGGAAAGGTGCATAGCTTAAGGGAAGGTGCTCGGGCCTCCTCTTGTCTCCTTTTCATCGAGTTTATTGTGGCATGTTCATTACTGCTTATTTGCTTAGTATTAGCCGCAATCTCATTTTATTACCCTTTGGGTGTTAATCTAGGATTTAGTTTAATCACCTTGCTAGTTGGGTAAGCCTTAGTAAGGTTTTGCATTTTGTCATCTTAGTTAATTTCATTTCTATTTCGAGCACTAGTTGGGTAAGCCTTAGTGCTTCATCACTCCGTGTAAAGCTTGGTAAAAAAACTTAGAAAGTGGACGATCGTCTCTATACTACACCACATCGTGAGTAGATCTAGCCAAACATTGACAAACCAGACTTACTTCCAACATTGGCGCCGTTGCCGCTTTTTAAGTATTTTTTTTACCTAGCTTCCGTGTTGTATGTTTGCTTGTGTGCTTATCTCTATCTACCAACAAACAGCACGCGTCGTCTCTCCAGGTCCTACATGAGCTGCGGAGCAACTTCTTCAACCGGGGGGAAGCAACAAAAGAGTCAACTTGGGCATTTTCTTCCAAAGAAGTGACCCAAGTGACATTTTTCACAACCAAAAAGGTATATCAGAATTTGCCAGCCTGTCTGTAGCTCTAACAGACCCTGATCTTTCATTTTATCACCTCCACGAATTCTGACCACAGTCAAATTTTGAGAAAACAGCCTGATATACTGTCAAAAGCCCTTATTTCTCACCCAAATCTTTCTCCTAGAATTCCCGGCTTTACTGAGGCTAAATCTCATCAAGATCAGTCCTCCAGCAGCACCGCGAATTCTATCTCAGAGATTTTGCCCTTTTACTGTCAGAAAATCACATATTTTTCCATATTCCCTATCTGCTAGTCAAACCTCTCTGTTAGAATTCGCCATCCAGCCTAAGAATTCGTTTTTAAAGAGCACGATTTCCCCGTCCCACCCGCGAATTCTGAAACTCCAATTTTCTCCCGGAAAATCTAAAAAATCACTATTTTGACATTCAGAACTCTTTTTCAGAATTCGTGAGTATTACAGTTAGAAATATCTGCCTCTCCACAATTTCTCAACCTGTCCGCAAATTCTATCACGTCCAGAAAGTCCAGTTTTTGTCCTACACTATCCATTCGGCAAGCAAACTGCCCTTTTGTCAAGTATAGTACTGTCCTGCTCATCTGTATTTTGCATCATGTCTCGTGACTGTGCTGAATCTTCTAATCCGACTCCTTTACAACTAGAACGAAGAATTCCATGTATCGATGCATCAATGTACGATGGCGAATCTGACCCATTCTCCAAGACTTTGATAATGCATGCCGTTTTTATGGAGATACCTCTGAAAGTGAAAAGCTTCGCCTATTTCCCATGGTAATCTATGGCACCGCCAAGGAGTGGTACTTGAATCTCGAAGCTCCTGACTTGCTTCTTGGACCACCCTCAAGGATGCTCTCATCAAGCATTTCAAACCATCCAAACTGACTCAGAGCCCGTTCATTCAAATTACTCATATCAAGATGCATCGTGAAGAGTCTGTCCGAAACTACATTGAGCATTTTAAACGTCTCAAAGTAGAACGTGTTGATGAAAATATCACCTAACAAATGGCCATAAAACTATTCTTAGTTGGATTGCCTAAAAACATCCGCCATGAACTCAAACTAGTTGACCTTTATGATCAGCTTAAAGATATGATGACCGATGCTATCCGTGAGGAAGACGAAGGTTCCAATGATGACTTTGACCATCGTGAAAAGAAATCTAAAGATCCAGACCGTCCTAATCACCCGAAGTCTGATAATATTGCTCAGTCTTATGAACTTCTACATCAAATGGAAACCTGGCAAAAAGCTCAACAATCTCATATGGATAAACTCATTGCCGATTTCCAAACCACCATGAAACACGTTGCTGAGAAATCCTTTCCAACAAGGGAAAATGTCTGGTGTCCAATCTGCTCACGACATCACACTGCTAATGAATGTCCTCAATTGCGAAATCATTTTCCAACAGCCACCAGACCCACCATCTATCGAGCTTACTGCCCTTACCCGCCACAACAATCTGTGCCACGACTAGGGATTTACCAACCACGACCACCTGCACCAAATCAATACCCATCCCCACGTCAACAGTTTGTTGTTAACCAACTTGCCCCACAAAATGATGTCCAGTATCTTGATCCGAATACCATCAATTCGGCCACCTACTATGTGGAAGACAATACTCAACCACAGTACTCTACTGAAATGGTTGTTTATTATACCTATGATTCTAATGCTCAACCAGTGGATCCCAATGCCCAAGCTTACAATCCAAACCAAGTTGTCTTCGCTGCCCATCAACTACTCGCAATACGAGACTGCTTTATTTATGCAGGTAAACATCCTAGTATTCGCTGCCCAGATAAACTCCGCTTTCCTCCAGCTTGTAAAAAATGTGGTATTGAACATCACGTAAAGGACTGCCCATCCCGATCTAAGCTAGCCGCTCTTGTCTGTTCAGTGCAAGTAGAAACCTTACCAATCGAAACACATCCTGGGTCTTGAATCGGGCACAAACCCAACGCCAAACCCCTACACTTGCACCCAGCAAAACTCAACCGCAGGCTGTTCCTCCAAGTGATGATTCAACTCCGATAGTTTACCCTCACCCATCTGAAGAAAATCGGCTACATCATGAGTATCGCCCGCAAATCTGCAATGCCGACCAACAATCTTCCTCTTCCCATAAAGTACCTCACAAGCCCTTTGAAAGCAAAACCCTTGAATGTACCGAAGTTTGGGGAGATTTACTACAAGCCAATGTCACTCTTCCCTTCCATGTACTCTGGAAGCATGCTGGCCAGTGGAAACAACAGATCCAATCCAATACCACCACCACTGTTGACGAGTTGCCTGAAATGCCCTTACATCTAACCAATCCACTCAGCGAACGAGGCAACATCAAAATCCCAGCTACCCATCATCAATCCCATGAAGTTTTAGCAGTACTCGATGGAGGTTCTGGGGTTAATATCATTTCCACATCCCTCATGATGGAATGAAATCTGAACGACAAGCTAGCCAAACCTACTTGTCAGCTTCGGATGGCTGATCAAAGTGTGGTCTGACCTACCGGTTTCCTTCCACATGTGCTAATCAAACTAGGAGGTCTCAAGTTTTCTGTTGCTCTCGTAGTACTTGATATTTCTAATAATGCATATTCTTATGAATTACTACTTGGTCGTCCGTGGCTCACCAATGCACGAGTCGTTCATGACTAGAGCAAAGGCCGAGTTACTTTTGAAAATCGTGACAGTTCTGTCACCATTGACTCAACGGGTAAACTCAAACCTGCATGCATCCATGATGAGGGATCCTCACCCACCAACTCAGTATTTGAGCCATACCAGTCCAGCCACGAAAAAAGTCATTATGTTAAATCTACTGATATCATAAACTGGAGTCACAATCTAGCTACCATTGATTGTGTGAATGCCAATTACTGTGCCCAGCATCAGGATAATTGTACCTCTCCACTCCCGATCGATTACGACCAATTACCTGATCCCCAACTGGTAATTCACCCTACGAAGGCCCTGCACAAACCATAACCCTTTCCCTGAGTGAGTCAAATGGAACCAACGAATATCTTGTCCACGTCGGAGCCCATCTCAATCGCAAACAACACAGATGGCTTGAAAAGCTCCTGCAAAAATATTGACATGTCTTTGCCTGGACCTATAAAGACATGAAAGGCATCTCACCCCAAGTAGCTGTGCATCGTATCTCGCTTAAACCGGGTGTGAGACCCACTGTGAGTCCTCCATACAGATGCAATCCCATCTATAAGGCCAAGATCAAAGAAGAATTACAATGCCTCTTAGATGCGGGATTTATCTATGAAATTGAGCATACTGAGTGGGTCTCCCCAATTTTCATCGTCTCCAAGAAAAATGGAAAACTCCGCATCTGTGTCGATTTTAAGAAACTTAACGTCATCACTGAACGTGATCATTTTCCATTACCTTTCGGAGAATCCATCTTAGAAAATCTAGCAGGAGATGAGGCTTACTCCTTCTTAAATGGCTTTAGCGGATACAATATGATCCAAATCGCTGAAGAAGCTCAACCCAACACCACGTTTGCCACAAAATGGAGAACCTTCTGTGGAAAGTCATGCCCTTTGGTCTCTGCAATGCTCCTAGCACCTTCCAACGTGTTATGCAAGCGACCTTTTCTCAGCAGATGGGCGATACCTTAGAAGTTTACTTGACGATTTAGGAGCACATTCCGAAGAAATACGCCATCTGTCTGTGCTCAAATTTTTTTTTATCCAATGACCCTGAAAAGATCCTTATCATTCAAAATCTACCAGAACCGCGTATGATACGTGAAGTTTACTCCTTGGCCACGCCAACTACTATCGGTGCTTTATTTTCGATTTCGCTAACAAAGCACACTTAATCTACAAAGTAGTTGTAGTTCCTAAATGGACGGATGAATAAAGTGTCGCCTTTAATCAACTCAAGAAAGCCCTTACCAATGCACCCATCCTTCGGGCTCCTGATTATTCTAAAGAATTCCATGTGCATACCGATGCATCCAAGTATGCCATTGGAGCAGTGCTCACCCAACCGGGAGAATTAAAAAAAGACTACCCAATTCATTTTCTTAGTCGACAATTGATACCTGCTGAAGTCAATTATACCACTACTGAACGCGAACCCTTGGCAATGGTATATGCAATTCAGAAGTTTCGCCATTATCTTCTAGGAAAGGTCTTTGCGTTCTTCACTGATCATCAAGCACTGTTGTATCTCATCAACAAGACCTGCACCACAGGCCGTATTACTAGATGGATCCTATTATTGCGAGAATTTGTGTTTAGGATCGTGGTTCATAAGGGAGTTCAACATTTTTTAGTAGACCATCTATCCCGAATCCTTAACCTTTCTACCCCTGATCAAGGCATCAACGATGATTTATCGGATGCAATCATTTTCCAAGTTGACTCTACACCTATATGGGCTAAGGAAATTACCAAATATCTAACTTCAAGGCAAATGAATGATAGGCACTTTCGGCTCTGATCCTATGGGCGTGATTCCGTCCACACATGCAATCTCCTCTCCATCACTTGCTCTCACACTCCCACCACCACCCCCACCATTTATTGCCACCTCCACACCCTCAATAACTCTCAACACGGGCTTCACTTCCACAAAAGCCCTCACCTATACAAATCTCCACCCTACTTGACTCCACAGTCAACATAGATGATTTTGCATTACAATTACTAACTGCACTTCCATCAACCATTGTCACCACTAACCCAATCCAATAATCTCCGCCATGTAGTATCTCCCCACCTCTTGTACCCCTCAATCCACAATCACCCCCACCTGCCTTTCATACACCTCCGTCTAGCCCTGCTCCTGATTTTCTGCCATTCATGTCGTATCCTAACTACACACGCATCCTCCCTGACATTGGTCCTTGGGAGCAGTTACCCTTTGCAGCCCAAAAGGCGGTATGGTTGGTGAATGTGCTCCAATACAATCTATTCGGCACCCTAGGGGGATAGTATACCATGCGGCAATTCAACGATGGTGCTATGGCGGACCTTCAGAAAGAAAAAACAAGGCTGGAGGAGGAAAACAAACAACAGCAGCTGCAGATCCAGACCCCTTCCAACTGAAGGTATCCAACATGCAGCAAACCATCTATACCCTCAAAGCCGAAAATGATGAGGCTATAACAGATTCACAAGCAACACGTTCCGCTATGAAGGAACAGTTGGAAATGGTGGACTTCAACGATCTCGCACCACCAGCTATTCCTGAGGGAACTGCCATTCTAGTGGTGGCCTATCAAACGTTGGCCCAAAAGCTGAAAGCCACGACGGAGCAACACTCAAAATTACAACAATCATACATTGCTTCCGTCGAGGCCCTAAACTAGCACATAGCCACCCTGGAAGAACGCTTAAAGGCTGCTGCCCAGTCGACACCGTCGGTTCATGCAGAGCATGCCCAATTCCATGATTCGGGGCATCACTTTGATGGACCAGATGGTAGAGATGGAGCAGGATTTCAACAGCCTCCTCCTGCAACTCAAGGCTCCGCATTTCAAGGCCAACCCCTGGGGCAAGGAGCTCAAATACCAACCAATCTGTCAGGCTCTGGGGGTACCAGCTCCCAACATTATTTTTTCCCTTCCACCGCTTCTAACCCTCTCGACACCACTAACCCCACTTTCATTCCACGACAATTTTCTCTTGAGTCACAAAGAATTGCAGAAGCTAACCCCTCGCCTCCTCTCTCTCCTGAACCCGATTCACAAACCCAACACGAGATTGCCTCTGAAGCACCATTGTATCCGGCATAGAATCACGCCCATAGAACCAAGCAAGTAGTTGCGCGCCTCTCAGGAGTTTGCAAAGAAGTATCTAACAACGAAAGAGCGAGGTGGCTACATACTGCCATATTTGGACCAATGTCAGACACATAAAGTAGCAGTCAAACTCCTGGATCCACAACCTCTCTGGCATCATCAGCTCTTCCTACAAAGTAAGACCTCAATGGCACGGTATCTCGAAGCTCCCTCCTACATGCGCACCAATCCTTATTACTATCCAGTAGCGAGGCGAGAACTGTTTCCTACCACCAAGGTCAAGAACAGAATCTTTTGGCCTAAGCTCATAGGCGTGGATATCGACAACTTAGCCGAAGACATGGTCACCAACTGTCGAGTATTCTACCAGAAGCACCATGGCAATCCTGATCGCGACGTCAGATATCTTGTGGATAATTGCGGCCTGGTGACATTTCTGGCAGAACTCAGAGGTTTTTGGGATCGAGGGTTACCCCCAATTGCCCTTGATATTAATAAACCCTTGCGAACGCAAGACGACCATATCAACGTTGCAAGGCTCTATTATTGCGCTGCACTCACTTTCGTCCTGCATGTTGATATGGTGGAGCTATGGAAAACCCATAACTTTCTCTAGGGTATGCTCCATTATTACAAACTCATGCCCTTTCTGAACAAATTACGGTGGCAAATGATGGAGGGCATCGGCACGACAATCTATCACTCCCGACAACAACAGTCTCGTCTCCAAGAAGCACAAAAGATCCAGGTAGAAAAGGCGTCGATTGGTGTGGGACCACCAATCGAATAAGGAGGGGGATAATGTTAGCAATTGTGCTAACACAGAGAAAAAATAAATAAATAAAACTCCGTGGCATGTGTTTTGTAAGACCACGTATGAGTGTCTGTCAATAAACTTCAGCCATGGCATGTGTTTTGTAAGTCCATGAGAAGAAGTTTAAATATTAATAAAATAGCTTAAACTTAAATTTAGAACTTAGACTTAGGAAACTTAAGATTAGAAATATTTTATTTTAAGTTTTCCTAAGTTAAGAAATTTGAAGTTCTAAATCCTAAGCTAGAAGTTCTAGAAAGGCTAGAAACATATTAGTCCCATAAGTTAGTAGACACTTATGGAAGACCCTCTTGCCATAAAAGGAGAGGTATTTGCATTGTAAAACAAAACAACACTTTTGAGATTAAGCTATCTTGCTCTCTATTTTAGAGAATTATCATTCTATTTCATTTGTGTTCCCCTTGGAAAGGTGCATAGCTTGAGGGAAGGTGCTCGGGCCTGCTCTTGCCTCCTTTTCATTGGTTTTATTGTGGCATGTTCATTACTGCTTATTTGCTTAGTATTAGCCGCAATCTCATTTTATTACCCTTTGGGTGTTAATCTAGGATTTAGTTTAATCACCTTGTTACTTGGGTAAGCCTTAGTAAGGTTTTGCATTTTGTCATCTTAGTTAATTTCATTTCTATTTCAAGCACTAGTTGGGTAAGCCTTAGTGCTTCATCATTGTTTTATTTTTGCACTCCGTCTAAGGCTTGGTAAAAAAACTTAGAAAGCGGACGATCCTCTCTATACTACACCACATTGTGAGTATATCTAGCCAAACATTGACAAACCAGATTTGCTTCCAATAGGATTCCCTAGACTTGGCCTTTGAAGAATGGATATACCCGGATTTGGCGTTGGTTTGGGCTGCTACATTATGGAACAATGAGACTTTGGTTGAATCTTGCTCGTTGAGGGACAATCATCAACTTTAGTCTTCCCTTGGTCATTGCACTTCCCCGTTGAAGGCTGCGTAATGGCACTGTTCCTTGGATCTTGTGATGAATTGCGTTTAAGTTGCCCTATTGACGCTAGTCCCCTTTGTAATTCATCACTAAGAATTCTTTGCAGTGATTGCGCCAAGAGACTTGGTAAAATCCATTGGACTTCATCGGATGCCGATTTCTTGACTTCCTCAGTTACCATTGGCGTGATGGATTTTACCATCTCTGTCTTTTGTGATGGTCTTACTTGTTTGCCCGAGGATATCTTTGCGTACTTTGGGACTTTTGCTAGATTCTCTTCTTCATCACTTGCTTCATAACCCGGTGGCTCTAAGATTTTTCTTTTATAGTGCGTTCGAGGTGGAAGGGTCACCGTAGGTGCATGTCGGTCTACATAGGCCAAATGCCTCCTGGCTATTTGTGAATTTCTCATCGGACAATCTCGGCATAGATGATTAACTCCGCATTGTGAACACGAGGGATCAAATGAAAAAACCCTTGCAGACTGGTATGCACTTGTATCTAAGTCAGATTCACGTGCTAACCAAGCTACAAGAGTTACTTCTCAAGGGAACTCAAAAAATCTTTAAAAAAAACTACATATTTTTGGGGTTTTTTTTTTGCAAAATTTTAAGATTTTCTGAGAAAAAACCCTTGCAGACTAATATGCAGTTGTATCTAAGTCAAATTCACCTTCTCACCTAGTTGCAAGAGCTACTTCCCAAGGAAACTCAAAAAATCTTTAAACAAGTGCATTTTTTGGGGGTTGTACAAATGTAGGAATCAGTCATGTCCATGGAGAGGAGCTCTTATAAGCAAATGGAAATTCAGAAAAAAAATAAATCTTATATGGCAGATTCCCCAGTGAAAAGGTCATGAAAATACATTCACCCACCATCAATGTTGGGTGTAAGAACTGCAATGTCCTGCCAATAAAAGTCTTCTATTGGATGCTCTCAATATTTCTTTCTTATTCTACACATTCGAGTCTCTCTTTATTACTTTTGGATCAATCAACTGCCCATGTGAGTTTCTTTCAATCAGCTGCCTGCAGGACTGCAGATGGGTTAAGCAGAAGTCATGGAGACAGTAGTGAAAGGACCTTATACCATGAAGGCAGAGATGACATGGTCTCATACCATGCTTTTACGTGCTTTCTAGAGGTAACCACCTCGCCTCTGTTCCCCACTGTCACTAGAAAGAACAACAATGGAAGATGGACAAGATCTGCAATGCTTAGGAAGTCTCCTGCCAGAAACTTGCTTTTGGACAAATGGGCTTCGTAAACATCCAACACTTTTGCCAGCTTCTCCAAGGAGGATGAAACGATGGCTTCATCGGTTGGAATCCCCACGTATTTTGGTCCGAACACAAGCTGAAACACTGCAGCACCAGTGGGTGAGTCAAACTCTTCAACCTCCACTGCTAGCCACTGCTCCACTAACGCCCTCTCTTCTAAAGTCTTTCCATAAAGCGACGGTCCTTGTCCTTCATACTTATCTGCGATGTATCTCACTATAGCTCGAGATTCTGCATTCAAGAAAAGTATGACGAGAAAAAGCCAATCTAGATTCATCATAAGATCATCAGATTTATCGAAAGAGATGAACAACGGATTTTCAAGAAGTTCTCAGTAATTACAATCTATAACTCCTTGAAGATAGATGACCAACCAAAAAGTGTGAAGTCTCCGTCTTGAATTACTGGAATCTGTCCAAATGGCTGGATCCACAAACAGACAAGAAAAGTCATATTAGAATATCAGGTATAGGAGCAACCAAACTGATTCAATCTTCAACAAAGCTTACACAGTTGCTGTAACATAGAATCCTCGATCTAGCATTCTAAAAGTGTGGGAAGAAAGGGGACTATAACATATTGTAGAACTACCAACCTGGAGTAAAAGGTGCTCAGGCTTCTTTTGAGCATTACCCATCCTGTCTATCTCCTGTAGGAAATAGTCAGCTCCCTTCTCGTTCAGTACCACCAGCACTCTCTGAGTGTAGGGGGATGGAGCAATTCCAATTACCTTGAATGTAGCCATCTGTTCTTACCCAGTCACTGAATCACACTTTATTGAACTAACTCAGATGTTGCAACCAGCAAGAGCAAGTAGAGCAGCTGCCGATGGTACTTATTATTCTTCTTCTTTCTGCTGCTCTATATGTAGTAGATGATCATCGATCGCCCTCGCCAGAAATAGTTGAATGATTCTAAGAAAGATGGGGATGACCAAATAGTCAAATCAGCCTTCACATAAACTTTTAATTCACCTTGATCACGTCGCAACCACTAATGCCATTTATGGTATACTAATTCAATATTTATGGCATATGAATAATAAAATAAAATACAACAATTTGAATTGGCACTTGAAATGCCATGGGTGGACCGTGGGAGCCACTTAAAAGGAAGGGCGGTGGAGTCTTCCAAGACGTTGCTTAGATTTTTCATGTATGTATAAAAGGAAGGGCGGTGAAGTCTTCCAAGACGTTGCTTTAATTTTTCATGCATGTATCATAATTTAGATAAATTCTAAGGTTAAAATGTTTCGATTTCTTAAACCTAGAATACATATGTTGCATAAATGGATTTCGATGGAATAGTAGTTTGTATCACTCAGATTGGAAATATTTGAAGGAGAAGTCATGTTTGTAATAGAGTGAATTCTTTAAGTACTTATTTTCATATATCATTTTTCCAGTTAACTTTTATTGAAATTTATAATTTCTTTAAAAGGAGGGGTGAAGTGGTGGATTCTATTTGGGAACCTGTGGATTGCATAGTTTTCGGAAAAGAACCAGTTGTGGTATAGAAATGAGATTTTTCTGGAAGTAATTTTGAATAGATTCAGAGTAAGATGCCTAATTGGAATTTTTCGAAGAAATTTTCTAGGGATTGTGTGGACAATCTGGAACTAGAACAGGTTTGATATTTGGATCATTATCTATAAGTAGTACAGTAAAAGGTCAAAGGTTACTAATTCCACTTTGATTGGAATAGAAGTAAGTTTGATCAGAATTTAAGTCTGAGAGTTCTATATTGGGTCAACCTAAATCTTAGTTTAAGTACTAGGATCAGTGAGGGGTTGATTATTAGGAGAAATTATGTAATTAGGGATAAGTGGGATTGGAAAACTGTTGAGAGTGAATGTTATTCGTCTCAGAGACTTTTCGGATATGTTATTTACTCATGAGAGATAGAAAATATTTTGTAGCTGAGTTACAAGATCTCAGTGAGATATGTGAGTAACATATGTGGATTCTGGAGGAATCTACCAGGTAAGAATTTGTCTATGTATTGGGTCATAGTGAGATTATTCTTATATGTGCATGATTAATCTTGTATGAATCTACTGTGTAATCCTAGTTACTAAGGTTATTTGGTGCACTTAACCTAGTCGGCGAACATAAGCATATGATCAAGTATTGTTTTGACAAATACTTGCAGAGTTAACAAATATTTGTGTGGAAGATTTATGAGTTAACTAATAAATGATTTGGATGTGGATCTAAATGTGGTGTTATACTAGTATAATTGAATTCTTCACCTAGAAGTGATGCTTTTGATTTATACTGCTTGTAAGACGCATGATTAGAGAATCATTTGAGTTAAAACTATGTGCATTGGATATACAATATTCTTGGGATAGAGTATTCCTTAGCTAAGGAAGGGACTCAGCTCATTAGTGATTGTATCCCAGAGAGCTCAATTGGATAACGAATTATAATGACTCCAAGAATAATAACTGAATTGATTTTCAGCAGGGCTTTGGGTGTCTAGATTTGATTCTAGATTGTAATCTAAAGTTCTTGTAGTTGAAGATGATTGTCATTTGGTATGCTTTCTGTCTTTAATTACCAGTGGTTTATAGAACTTGAATATCCTGCATTTCAGTTAAAGAATCATGATTTGAGAGTATTCCTAAAATCCAATATTTTCCTGTTGGGAAAGATTTTGGAATGATTCTTACTTTTCCTGAGTTATGTGGAACATATACTCTAGTATCCTGTAAATGATTGAGTATGATTTTGATTCTAGGAAATTATGATTGACATATCATACAAATCTAAATATTTATGATCGACGGATCATAAATAGATACTTAGTTATTGTCAGAGAATTATAAGGAATGGTGATGATTCTTAAGTGTGATAATTAATTCTTGATCTATTAATTGAGTAATAATTCATATCAGTGTTTTGAATCTCTTTACTCCAGTATCTTATTGAGAACCTATGGATCTCAAAAATATTCTCACAAGATAAGTTATCTTATTTGTGGAGAATAAATTAGTCTAGTGGATGCTATTCTACTACAGTTTATGGTCTGCAGATGCTTGAGTACAGTTTATCTGACTGGATCTCCAGTTATCATAGGAGACAGACAAGTCTATTAAGATGAATGAATGTTATTTTTTGGTATTTGGTGCTAGAAACAGGAGCATTTAACTCAAAAGAGTATTTGGGATACTCAGAGTTGAGTTTTAATCATTCTATATCTTAAAGATTCTCCTAGAGATTTTAATTGAATGAATTTTCATATCTTAGAATTTGGATTCTAAGGATATTTATACTTATAAGCTTATGAATTATCTGTCAGAGTTGTGAATAATTTCAGACTGTAATTATAATTATTTTATTATCTCTTTACCTTTAATATTTTAAGTTAGGTTATTTCATCCAGTGTTTCATGTAAATGCTTTACATGAAGGTGATGTTACTAACTTATGGTGAATATAACCTAGATGGGAAATTTATCGCTTAGTGTACTTTTTCAAACCTGAGGTGTACTCCAGTACAAAGATTATTACTTGGAAAATAGGATTATCTTTGAGTACTTGTTTGATGTGAAAGTTAGACTAAGGATAATGATTTTCTAGGTTGATATTTAAAGTTAAAAGAACTGTTCATGTTATTCTTTCCTGTTTAGAGAACTTCTAAGGATAGAAGCAATTTAAGGAGGGAAGAATGTTATGTCCATGACCAATAAGTATGATTCAATATACTCCTAGTCTTGGATACACGGTACTCCAGTGAATCAAGTTGTTAGTTATGCCACGTCATGCTGGATGTGACCCGAAAGTAACTAATATCCTTGTGAGGCCCAGAACACACTAAATGGACTTTAGACAAGGTTTGGGACAGTCAAGACATGTGTAGAGTTATCAATAGCAATTCTAGGAATAGAGGATCTATGCATAGAGATTCTATTATGGAGGAATCTATGTATAGGAGAGTTAGGGCCTTGCATGTCTATGTGCACAGGTGGCTCATGGCTCTATAAGAAGAGGCCAAACTTGCCCTACTCCTCATTGTGATCATTGATCCATTGCCAGGGTTTCACTCTACCTTCATGCTTCTTATTCCTTGGCTTGGGGGTGAAGCTTCTAGAGTTGATTGGTTGCTTCTACTGGGTTGGAGGGTTGCTCCATAGTGCATTCCAACCCAAAATCTTTTCATTTATTTCTTCATGGCATTGGCACATAATAGGGATCTACCTACAACTGGCAAGGGTTGGCGACGTAACTCCTAATGGATTCCAGAGTTTTCTCAAAAACCGTGATTCTCCATGCCAGCTGCTCTCCCAGTGCAGGTATTTTGTCCAACTCTTTGCCGGCCTCGATCTCGGAGGTCTTAAATTTCAGAACCCATCCACCACGCGAGGACTCATACGGTTGTTGCTTTAAGAAGGTATGGATCTGGTCCTCAACGCTGATGGGCCATCTGAATAGAGGTCTTGTCCCCCTGCCGGTATGGTTGGCGGTTGATCTCCTATATCTGGAGCTGCCCCCTAGTCCATGCTCGAATCAATCCCTGTATCCATTGGTATAGCTTCTTGGCGCGAAGGGGAGAATTGCGGCATGACCGGGACGGGGATTTGTGGTCCGGCTTCCAACACTTCAGCGGCTGCTTTCTCATAGGCGGTGATGGTCTCTTTTGCCTTTGCCAACTCGGTTGAAGCTGCTCCTTTGAACCTATCAAAGCGGCCTTGGAATCCCTGAAGGGCCACTTTGTATGTCTCTACTTTTTTGAATAAATACTCAATCTCCGTCGGTGTGACCGGATGATCGGGTATTTGCGTTTGCAGATAGGCATTACGCTCAAGGGCGGTCGCATCCAATTCACCTAGAAGCCGTGTGCCATCTTGTTCGGCCATCTGTAATTGCCCCTTCATCAGCTGCACTGTTGCTTGGCATCTTGTACTGCCTTATCTACCTGATCCTGTGTGGTTGTTAGGGTGTTTTGTAGGGAGCTGATGTAATTTTCCAAGCGATCCGCTTGTCGCTAGGCCAACTTCTTTTCGATACATTCAATGACTATCCATGATCGTGCACCAAGGGTTTGATTTTAGAAGGCTTGTGCTTGTCTTTTGATATTATTTTATTCAAATTTTTGTAGCAATTGGAATTCTTATACGGTTAGCTAAGGAAGCATTGTTTTCATATCCTTTCGAGGCATGATTAAACATGGTGGAAAATCTCTCCACGAATAGCCTCTTGAGATGCAAACTACCTTCATGGGGACATGGCCTTTCCTTCTTTCATAGCATTGTTATTTTATAAAAATTATGGATTTCATGGATGATAGAGGAAGGAGAGCTTCACGCTAGTTAGGACTCTAAGTAAACTGTATAACTCATTCTTAGTCCCACCAATGGTCATCTAGTATGTGGTTCAAACTCTTGTAGATGCCTCTCCTCTTCATATGGCTCTTTACAATTTACTTGTGTCAATTGTTAATAAAATGGCATTTGAAATATTATCACTCTTTGTTTCACACAGTTGTCCATTGATGTTCAACTTTGAGTATCTGGTTGGTTGTTCTTTATGGGGATCACCCTTTCCATTGGAATCTAGAACTAAATAGAAAAAAAGTATATTGGTTGGTTATTGTGAGGTGAACAAGGCTTACAAAGTTTATATTCCTTCAACTAAGAAAGTGGTCATAGGATGAGATGTCATTTTTTATGTAGGAAACATTCCAAAGGTTTCTTCAAGTGGTGATGTGATGATTGGATCTAATAACATTCTTGATGTTGATGACAATGTTGATGATACTTTGGATGTTGATGGCGAAGAGCCTTCTTCAAGTCAGAAGCCAAGGAGGACATCAAGGAAAATGCAACAGCCTTTAAGGCTCACTTATGATGAAAAGGATAAGCAAGTTGTTGGTGGTACAAACTATGCTTTCCTAACCTCTTTTTATGAACCTACATGTGTAGATGAAGCAAGGCAAAAAGAGGAGTGGATCCAAGCAATGGATCTTGACTATCAAGCTCTTATGAAGGAAAATACATAGAGATTGGTGGAACTTCCCAAGGACAAGTAGGCACTTGGATGCAAGTGGATCTTCAAAGTGAAGAAAAACCAAGATGGATCAATCAACAAGTAAAAAGCAAGGTTGGTGGCAAAAGGATATGCTCAAGAGTATGGTATTGACTATGATGAGACCTTTGCACCTGTGGCAAAGATGGTCCACCAGTCGGTTCATTATTTCTCTTGCAACACTTTGGATGGGATCTATGGAAATTGGATAACACTAATGTGTTCTTGAATGGAGATCTTGAGGAAGATGTTTTATGAACCCTAATCGTCTGTGTTTTCTACAAAAGATTTTGTATGGGCTTAAGCAAGCACCAAGGAGTTGGTATGCTAAGCTTAACACTTTTCTACTTTCTCAAAATTTCATAATGAGTGAGTATGATCATTCGTTGTATTTTAGATTTGTTGGAAATGATGTTACTATTCTTTTAATCTATGTGGATGATATCATTTTGAGTGGATGCAACAATCGAGATATAGATGATATCAAGATGCCACTTAAAGAGGAGTTTGAGGTGCATGATCTTGGTCTTTTGCATTATATCTTGGGAATAGAGGTACTTAAATCTTCTCAAACTACTTTCATTTTTCAAGAGAAGTATGCTAATTCTATTTTCAAAAGATTTCATATAGTAGATGCTAAATCTATTGATACACAAATGGAGTCAAATGTAAAGCTCACTATAAGAGGTAATGAAAGATCCTTTGAGGACATTACTCTCTACAGGAAGCTAGTTGGTTCACTCATATACCTAATATATATTCGGAATGGTTTACTTTTTCGTAGAGGAAAAGTTTCTATGCCAGATATTGTGGTCATAAGGGCCCAAATCCTACATGAGTGCCACGATAGCTCCAGCATGGGACACCCTGGTATACAGAGGACACTTGACCTTGTTAAGAGAGAATTTTATTGGCCAAAAATGAAAAGGTCATGTCGAGGCATATGTTCAAAAGTGTGAGCAGTGCCAAGTAAATAAAGCGGAAAGACTCAAAGCAGATGGTCTATTACATCCATTGAAAATTCCTAGCAAGAAATGAGAAAGTATTTCCATGGATTTTGTTGTCAGACTTCCCAAGTCTGGGAAGAGTCATGATGCTATTTGGGTAGTAGTTGACAGGCTAACCAAAATGGCATAGTTTATTGCAACAAAAACTACTGTCAAAGCTTCTGAACTTTCTCAACTCTTCGTTGAAAAGTTGTTTAGGTTGTATAGTTTGCCGAATGATATTGTTAATGATTGTAATTCCAAGTTCACTGGCAAGTTCTGGCAAGCGGTCTTTGAAAGACTGGAAACTACTTTAAGTCTATTGTCTGCGGATCACCCGAAAACAGATGGTCAGACCGAACATGTCAACCAGTTGATGGAAGATACGCTTCATGCATATGTTTCCAAGTGACAATTTGCACTTCAAGTTCAGGCCATCATCAAGCTTATGCTCGCACAGTCAATTTTCTTGAAAAGGACGAATGTACCTACTACTTTGGAGATCATCCAAGTACCAGGTGTCCAATCAAGAATCCGCGCTTTTTAAAAGGACAGAATGCAAAGCAACAAGTTTGTCAATGGTAAGATCTAGGGGTTCAACGGTCAGAAGCAGAATCAAGCCAACAAGGAGCTCATCCAAAGGATGGATATCAAAGTGATCCATCTAAATCATGAGTTTCTTCAACAACCAGTGGCAAGGTGGAAGTATTGGTCATATCATCTTGCATGTCTCCGAATTCCAAGGAAGGCCACAATAGCCTACCAATTTATTTTGTGGAGATCATAAGGGGAATCTATTACCAGCGTATGCCTATCAACTTAGAGGCGATGGTATTTTGCACTCAGTAAGATGCTAGGATGCGGAGGAAAACATCGTCAAGCCGAATATCCACATCGAGGGGATCCATCAACATTCGAACCTTGTTGTGCACAATGCAGAGTTAATCATCCATGCCGAGATTGCTTGATGAGAAATTCACAAATAGCTAGGAGGCATTTGGTTTATGTAGATCGATATGCACATGTGTTGACCAATCCACCTATAGAAAGCTATTTCCTATGGCCTTAACAGGAGCTGCACAAGATTGGTTTTACAACCAAGATGAGACTGAATGTATGGATTGAGAAGTGGTTAAAGTTGGCCTAATCACAAGATTTAACCCAAAAAGTTTTTGGAAGATCCTTTCCAACTTTTAAGTAAAATTAGAATGGGAAAAAGAAGGAAAGAGTGCGCGATTATACTCAATGGGTCAAGCATCTTAGATCAGAGTGTGATTTTGAACTAATCAATAATGATCATGTGGTGTTTAGCAGGTCTACCTAAAAGGATTAGACAAGAACTTAAACGTTGAGCTGATTATACGTCATTACAACATGCTATGGACGATGTGATATGTGAGGAGGATGAAGATTTAGACAACGAACCAAACATGGGAATACTGTCATATACAATGGGGAAAACCACTACAACATTCACCACTGTTGCATCCATGAACGTCAATGCAACAACTGAGTTGATGATCAATGTGTTTGAAAAACTTGCTCAAAAGTAGCAGATGCAACTAGAGAAGATGCAGTCTTAATCCCAACTCTCCCTAATTAAATTTCGATCAATTCCAGAAAACCTTCAAAACTTTGGATTCAATACTAGCATTCCAGCAAGGCCAACAAGCAAATCAAGCAGTATAGACACTCGACACCATCAGAGTCGTTTCTGCGGTTGTATCCCCGAAGCAGTTCGACGCACAAGTTCCAAATGGTTTTAAAAAAGAAGATATTTTTGAAATGGAAGATCAACGGACAAATCTTCAAGGCCAATAATGAAAAATGGTGAGAGCGGGTCCTGTTCCTCCTGTTGCAGCTGCCACGACGATAACATTAGATTCTGGTGACGTCCTTGGAATCCATTCACACCTTGGATGAATGATCCATCTTATGTTTGATTAGAAGATATTGAGGGAAAAGCAAATTGCAGATTTGGATTCTTCATGACCTTTGTTAGTGCCTTCCAATGAGTTAAGCCTAGATTTGACAGAAACTGGCTGAGTGCACTGATCAATTTATCATGGATTTTCTCTCCAATGGAAGCCAATTCTTTGTTCAAAGATCTGATCTTAAGTTCATACTCTTGTGCACTTTCACCACTTCCCTTCATGCTTTCAAGCACTTGATTTCTAGGCATGAGTATCCTTGGAGTGTTATTGGCTTTATAAATGCCTTTTAATGAATCCCAAGCCTCCTTGGCTGAGATACAAGAGCACCTCTTTCAAGAGGTCATTGCTCACATTCATCTTGATGCAATGTAAGGCCAATCTAGCTTTTTTCTTGCATCTAACTTGCTCTTGTCCACCTAGAGGTTCATCTTCCTCATCTAGGAAAATGTCAAAGAGATCATGTAGCACCAAAAGTGATTCCATTCTCACTTTCCAAATGGAATAATTAGTGGATGTAAGCCTCTCATTGGCTTCTAGCAAAAATCCACCTTTGGATGCCATTATGAATGATTTATCTCTTGAGATTTCTCTATATGGAATGCTCGAAGTTCCAAGGGTGTTTCTCAAAAATCCATATCCAGCCCAATAAGTATCCAAAATTTGAATTTTTCAACCATTTTTTAGATTGTGTGTCAATCAAACCCACATGCAAGTGCAATCAGGCCATATCTACTATAATTCAATTACATGAAGGCACTAAAAGTTTTGATTTCAGTTAATCATGGTTCATATAGCCCATTTCTAGCCCAAAATCACTAGATTTTGACAAAAATTCACTATCTTTGACCATAATCATGGCATGCAATCATTAGAATCAATCGTAATGACTTGAAAACAACAAGTACATTTCCAAAAAACATTCATGAATAGTAGCTTTGATGAATTTCAAGCCAAAACATGGAATACTAGCTCAAAAAAGTAGCAAAAAACCGTCAAAAATCCATAAATTTCCATTATTTCTATGGAAAATCTCCATATTAATGATCATTAGTTTGAAAGAACACCAAAATCAAAGAAGCCACTTACTTGGAAGTCAATTTCACCACCAGGAAGTAAAAAACAAGGAGGAAATACCAAAAAGCTGGGAAAAAACAAAAAGCAACTCCACCTTCTGATTGATGCAAAGCCTTGCTCTGATACCACTCTAAGGATCGCCACATGAAGATCTACCTAGATCCCATTGCATGCAACCAAAAGGACACATGTGGAGCCAAATTTACCTAACCAACGAGAAATAGATAGTCAAATCCCTAATCGCTTCACCCCCAAACCATGGTGATTGAATGCAGGAGAGGAAAGAATCCTGGCTCTTGAAAATATGAATTTGGAATGAGGAGTAGGGCGAGTTCCACCAACTTATATAATCTCCAAAAGATAGAAAATATTCTCTCTAGGATCCCTCCAATTCTATCAAAAGCAAATGATATCCTATTCTTTCATAATAGCAGTCAAACACCGTGCAATTGCTCCATAAGTCCAATTATAGGTCTGGGCCCTCATAAGATTATTAATGACATTACTGGCCAAGCTTGGAATAGTGTGGCATAACTAACAACCTTATACATTGGAGTACCGGCTATCCCGTGTCAGGAATTATTCCAAATTCCACATATTGGAGTGGACATAACAATATCACACTTATGTCTATGCAATGGATACTAGTACTACTTTTAATGAGTTGTAGGTACTCGTAATTTTGAATAATGGTTGATGGGCCTAAGCGGTTGTCAAAGTCCCAAAGAATACAACCAGCCACTCTAGTCAATTTTGCATTCATTGTCTTCATTGTCATTTATGAGGGAAATGTGTATTGTAATGACAATGGTTGTGTGCTTTGTTCTCCTATGTTTTGAACCTATAATTTATTGTGAATGGATTATTGTATGATGGTTTCATGTTGTAGATGAAAGATTTTAGTTGATGCAATCTCATGAAATTCAATAAAACTTTTGGCCATCAAAGATGAGGATTGAAACTCCAATCCTCATGTTTATTAATGAAAACTTACAATATTCTTTTTAATGGAGCTATTCAATAAGCTCCTTATATAGATTAAGACGATATGAATGAACATTGATTTTCTAGCCAAATTTTGGTAATGGACACTTGCATGCAGGATCCCCCTCATACTTTGCTACATCCTCACATCTTTTGATGTTACAAAGATTTAAACCCTCAAGGCTAAGACCATAATCTTCATGAAATTACTTTTTCCAACAATAGAATCTCTTTTCAAGACCTGTAATGGTCTCCTCTTGTGCGACATTGCTGATTGGCTTTCCATTTGTATCAAGTTCAGACAATAGTTTCTGCCAACATAAACAAAAAATACTAGTATACCTTACCATGAGAAAATAAGAGCATATACACAAAATTGAATTGGAAGAACTATGTTGTATTTTAGACACTTGAAATTTGAAAAAACAAAAAAACCTAAATATGTAGAAGTAAATGCTCACATATTTTTTGTAGACTGCTCTATTGATGTTGCTCTTATGCACAAAAAAGATGCTCCCCTACAACCGCCAAATAAAATCTCTATAGCATAGCAATGTGTGTGCATGCATGTGCACGTGCACAAAAATGGCGAGTAGCAACAACATCTATAGAGGTAGATTGAAGAGTGAATTTGATAACCTAGACCAAATGGCAATGGAAATTGAAATATGGGAGAATGAGATGAAAGTTTGTCTTGGAAATGTAGTGATTTTGAATTTCAACACCTCCCAAGTCATGAAAGAGGTTTAGTAGTGGCATGCAATAATCATTTAGTTTAATAGAGGGTAAGTTGAATGAATGGCTAATGTATAGCCATGCCTAGCAGTGTGCAACTATCATTGAAGGTTAGAATTATGGATTGTTGTTTTGGACTAACTTTTAGCAAAAATATCAGTACACCTAACATGCTTCCACCTAGAAGCCACTTGCTAACTTGGCTAACAATCTTTTCAAAATCAATGGCTTCCACCAAAGTACTCACATCAAGGACATTGCTTTTTAAGACAAGGATGACAATGTATTATGCTCAATTGTAGTAAAGGATGAACTAGACTCGAAACCTAATGGATGTTATAAGACCTTCTAGGATATCATTACATGTATATAATAAGTAAATGGAACCAAAGTTGGTCCATACATACAAGCAAGCATGTGCATGTGACATGCAACTTCCCAAGTGTGTTCTCGAAGCTATGCATGTATGCTTTTGACTTTTGTGGCAAGATATTAGTATAAAAATTGTGTGCACGTTATGAAAAGGAAAGGTTTGCTTGACTTTTTGACTCTCAACTTATAATGAGCTTAGATTTGAGCTTGACTATTGATGTTTTCAAGAGGTCCAAGAGTTTGTCAAGTACAAAATTTGAGTCCCACTAATTTAGGAAAAATTAGAACTTAGATATGATATTGATATGTTGACCATGACATGCATCTACGATCCAGAAATTAACGTAGGCATTTATGTGAATCTTAACTGTCCCAAACCACAAGCAAAATATTTGAGTTGACTATAAATGTGTAACAATAAGGATTGTGCCAAATCGCTTCATGTGGCCTTAGTCACGCCTTGATCTAATACTCATGAATCCAAAAGAAATTTTTTTATATCAATCAAGCTAAATGAATATATATGTTTCCTTTTTCTTTTTATTGTTTTTTGCATATTGCAACATGGGTGTTGCTTTTAGTTCAAACTATTTTATATATTCACTCCATATTACTTTCACTTTCATATGTTATGTTAATGCGTGGAGCATCCTCACACACACACACACACACACACCCACACACCCGAGATAGGTTTTGAAGGCAGACTCCATATATGCCACAAGGGCCACATGTTGGAGGTATGCTATGTATCTCCAAAAGCTGATTTGGCACAAACATGAGAGTTTTTGGTTGGCTCTTGGTGCCTTTAGAGGCATGCTACCTCATTAACTTTTTTTTTAACTAGTACATTTAGAGGCAAGAAGGAATTAATTAGGGCAACTATCCCCTACTACCATCCCTCCCTAAGTGTGGGTAGGTGGCAGAGCACTATATCAAGGTTAATTCTCTCTGGCCCGTGCTCTCTCTCTCTCTCTCTACTTTATACATTGTTTCTCTCTCTAGAAATTCTATTTCTAAAAGTTTCTCTTTCTAGCAAATTTTACAAGCGCGTGTTCTGTCACTTCAATTGCAGTTCTAATACATTTTAGGGCAAACATGGACCAATGAGAACCTTCAAAACATGTTTTCTATAATAGATCTCTCTCTCTCTCTCTCTCTCTCTCTCTCTCTCTCTCCTTTGGGGGTGGCACATTTGCTCCTGAGTCCTGTTCCTGCTTTGTCTGCTGCATGCATGCAGCCAGCCCGGGTGGCACATTTGCTCCTGAGTCCTGTTCCTGCTTTGTCTGCTGCAGCCCTATGCCATGAGAGCTGGGTCTTCATCATGGCAATAACTGTGGCTTCTCAGTAACTGCATCATCGTGATCAAGCTGTCACTGATGCCTCCCGTCTCCCCCTCAATCCATAAATGGCAGCCGTATCTCCCTTCTCTCTCACAAGCATCCTTGCCTTCCCTTGGAGGCACTTGCTTATGTCTTTCGTCTTTTTTCTTTCTGATCGATCATCTTCCTAGTCTTTAAGCTCTTGTACTGCAGGTTGCCATCTGCAAACTGCTCTTTTCAGAACCGCCCACCTTGCACTCTTCCTCCAATCTGCAGCATATTGCTTGCAATTTCTGCGAGTCACCTCATCAGAGAAGCCTTTTGGATCCTCTTAGATCAGACTTGCGTCCATTCAAGTCTCAACGGGCCACCATTCCATCTCTACTTTCATCTTTAAGTCTACTTCGTCTTCAGCTTAGCCATCAAACAGTACTGCGTGTGTGCAAGCCGGAGCAATAAAGCGAGGGACAAAATGGCAAGCAGCAAATATGCAGCTGCAGTGTTACTGGCAGCAGTGGCAGCAGTGTTGCTGATCATGGCAGTGGAGGTGGCTCAGGGTTCATATGATGACACCACCTACTACAACGTGCTGCCTATCACAAGGATCGGAGACCCGGAGCGAGTAGCGTGCAGTGACTTCCTAGGAAATGTGAAATGCAGGGGAAAGAGACTGACATGCCCTAAGCAGTGCCCAAATCGTGCAGCCAGAGCTGGTCTCTCCTGTTTTGCTGACTGCTCTCCCAAGTGTGAAGCCACTTGCAAGCGTAAGCCATGATACCCATTTTTTTTGCTCTCAGTTTTAGCCATTGTCGCCTCATACTCTCTCTTTTGCTCTCAATCTTAGCCAGCAGCTCCTTTGCATGGATTGACTGTTGGAATCTGATCTTGCAGGCAGAAAAATCAACTGCCAAGGTTATGGAGCTGTTTGCTATGATCCCAGGTTCGTGGGTGGAGACGGAGTGGTCTTCTACTTCCATGGAAAAGCAAACCAGAATTTCTGCATTGTCTCAGACACAAACATCCACATCAATGCCCACTTCATCGGCAAGCGTCCAGAGGGCCGCACCCGGGACTACACATGGGTGCAAGCTCTTGGAATAATGTATTCTTCCCACAATTTCACCGTAGCTGCCAAAAAGGTAGCTACCTGGGATGAAACAGCTGATCAGCTTCTGTTCTCATACGATGGAAAACTCGTCACAGTAGCAACAGCAGAGCTTTCCACATGGGTTTCACCTTCTGGAGACTTGAGGATAGAGCGTCTTACTCAGGTCAATAGTGTTGAGGTTGTGATCAACAAGATCATGTCTCTGAAAGTGGGTGTGGTACCCATCACACAGAAAGAGAGCAAAGTCCACAATTATCAGATCTCGTCGGATGATTGCTTTGCACACCTTGATCTACAGTTTAAGTTCATGGATCTATCAGCTACAGTGGATGGAGTCTTGGGTCAGACATACCAGCCCAACTACCAGACCCCCGTGAAGGTGGGAGTGCCCATGCCCATCATGGGAGGAGACCATAAGTATACCTCATCATCTTTGCTCTCATCTGACTGCAAGGCCAGCAAATTCTCACCCTCCAATACAGCAAGCAGCAGCATTAATTCTGAATTTATCAAAATGATCACTGCAGACTGCACAAGCAGAGGTGGGCAGCATGGCATTATGTGCCGTCGGTAAAGATCAAATCATCCATGCAGTGCCCAAAACTCGAATAATCGTTGATGATCTCAGAAGCTATGCAAGTCGATATTCTTTCAGAAAGTTGCAGATGACTAGCTATTGCCAGCCTCTATGAAATAACCCATTTCAAGCATGGCTGTGGCTAATCTCTGAAGTTTTCTATATTCCATTTTCTTATCCAGGACAATAATCTGCGAGTGGCAAGTTTAGATAAGGTGCAGGCTATCTCTACTATGGATTGCCTGAGTTTCCAGCTAGATGACTTCACTGGTACAGCCAACCAAGCATTCATATACATACTATTTCTTATAGATCTTTCTTTTCTGATCATCAATCATAAACTGGGACTGTTTTAGTTGCAGAGGAAGGTAAAGCCAGAAGTTGGTTCTTTTGCTTCCTCGCACTTCTCTTCTATGCTAAATATAATCCTTTAGTTTTATATCTGAAATTCATCATGGGAACTAGGAAATTATAGATGATTATGCATATTTTGAATGGATACGCTTAGTGCTTTTAAATGTGCTAGTTTTTGTCAAGATTGTTGTTGTCTGATTGCACAAAGGGACATGATGATATTAAATATGAACCTTGTACAACTAACTCCAAAACATGAACATCTAGATGATACTATAACATTAAGACAACTACATCACTGTATCCAAATGCATGGCATTGTCCACACTACTTTGGGATATATAGTTATGCAATAGGACAGCAGAACACAAGCAATGCTATTCTTTCAAAAAATCTCAATAGACGTTAAGACAAATAGCATCACAAGCCTAGAGAGAAAAAAGTATCTCAAGATTATGGTTGTCTTGGCAAAAGGTGATTGAAGTTGATGCTCCTTATACGAAGGCGAAAGCTATATAACTAACTCAAAAGTGTAAATACCGATATGGGCGCAGTACATAATCTCTACAAATCTTCATTGGATCGAATATCTGCCTTTAGAAGTACACTAATTGATAAATTTTCTTATTGGGCCCGATTCTCTCCAATCAAGTAATGTCACCTTCATGTAACCTCAATTTACATGAATCAGTGGGTGAAATGTTACTTACATTAAAAATCAATGTTCAACAGTTAAAGATCCAAACAAATTATTGTCCAAGACTATCTACAATTTCTTGCAGACCTGTCATAAATGCTTCTTGGTACCAATACACTTAGAATTTTTCAAAAACTAAGGTACAACAATTCAACCTACCAAAATCTCTTAGGAGATCTATCAAGATAAAATTGACTTTTAACTCAATCCTGAGTACCCTGGATACTCTCTTGATTTAAGAGCTCTTATTCCTATCATCATATGCAAGGAAATAGCAAACATAACATCTTAATATATTTAACTATCTCTTAATGAATCGGAGATTTATGCTGAAAACAGTACACAAGCATTCCTTGACTATAATCTGTAACATAAGCAAATTCCTCATAAGTAACCAATTACTTAATGAAAGTGCCTGTGAGATTCACATAATCTCAAATATGCACTGGAGTAAAGAAATTTAGATTTCAAATAACAGATCTAGCCCTTGACTCTCCCAATTGATCAAGAATTACTCATTATCTTAAGAATCATCACATTTTCTTATAATCTTCTAATGACTTTTAAGTATCAATTTATGATCCGCCAATCATAAACATTTAGAATCTTATGATTCGTCAATTATAATTTACAGGATTTCACAACCATGCTTAATCATTGAAAGATACTGGAGTATATGCACAACATAAATAATAGATCATCGAAATCATAATCTATTGAGAGAGTGAGAGCAATCAAGCTAATAGAGAGATTGACTTATTTGTCAGTTGTAAAGTTCGATCAACTGAAGAAGCATCATAGTATCGTAGCGCAATCCATAACTATTGTGAACCTTATCGGTCATAAGATTCTTTTCATGATCTTAATAGACTGTAATCTAAAGTTTTTGGTGGATGAAGATAGTTATTGATATCATTTTGGTATGCTTTCTGTCTTTAACTACTTGATGGTTTGGAATTTGATAACTCACATTGTGGTTAAGAATCCAATTTGAGAAATATTCTTAAAATCCAATATTTTTCTAGTGGAAAAGATTTTGGAATGATTCTTATATACTTCCTGAGTTGTGTATTAAACATAAAACTCGATAATCCTTTGTGTTAATTCTTAAGTATGTTGAGTAATTTCCAGTTTACTAATTGAGTTGAGATTTCAGATTAGCACTTTGGAAGTGTAAATCTCTTTACTCCAGTATTTTATGAAATCCTATTGGATCTCCCATGCATTTCTCGTAAGTAAATTGTTTTTACTTATGGGGAATTTTGCTTACATTAGTGGATTGAATTATACTACAGATTGTAGTCTATATGTGTTTGTGTACAAGTTCAATCTATATCTTCAGATTTATAGGAGACAATTAAATCTATTAAGATTCAGATGGATTGCTAATTTTTTGCATGTGATGCTAGAAATGGGGCTAATAACTCGTTAGAGTAACTACAGTACTCTGGATTGAGTTATAATTGCCTGTGACTTGATGGATCTCCTAGAGATTTTAGTTGATTGTATTGTTGTATTTTAGAATATTTGGAATATTCTAAGAATATTTGTACCAAGAAACACTATTATCTATAAGAAATTGTGGATAAGATTTAGACTATCAAAACAATAAAATTTCTTTAGCTTTTGGACTTGATCTTTGAAATAAAGAGTTAATTCACCCAGAGGTTCATGTAATTGAGATTACATAAAGGTGATGAACTTTTATTTTGAGAAGATCAACCTATTTGAAATATTATTGCTTAGTGTATCTTTGGATTTTGAGTTGGTACTCCTATGTAGCAATTGTAGAATCGTTGCATCTCTGAGTACTTATTCAAAAGGAAAGATCAGACTAAGGATAATCATTCCTAGTTGAAAGTTGAAAACTTAAGGAATAAAATCATGTCTTCTTTTTCCTGTTCTAAGAAATGAACCAAAAAGGGAGGAAGAATGTTATGGCCATATTCAGCTAAGGACATGGAATAGTCCTAATATGGTAGACCGTCCCTCCGGTATTCGAGATCATTGGTCACATCGAGATTTAATTCCATGTTGAGGTCTGTTTGCGACTAATGACCTTGAGAGGACCCAGACGCTCTAGACCTTGTTGAGACATATGGAGTAGTGCATGTACGTGTGATGGATATAGCCAAGAGGAATGCATGAAGACCTGTGACCTATTTATAGTTGATCTGCATGGGGATTGCATGGGTTCATGCACAGAAATCTATTCTCTATATAATGAGGTAGAGATTCTTTTGTCGACAACTTTGGTTCAGGTTACCAGTTGCTCTCTTCTCCTCTAGATTTCACATGGCATGGCTTGGGGGCTAGATCCAGTTTTGATCTAGGTTTGGTTGGGTGGTTTGGCTCCATAGTATCTCTTATTGTGTTCTCATAGGTATATACAAACTTCAAGAGCCTAGGAATATTATCTTAAGAATTCTAATCCTTTTTTGAACACATAGAAAGTTACTATTGATACTCCTCTACATGCATATAGCCGTCAATCACCATGCAATGCTCCACAAGTCCTAATTAGAGTGCCAGTGCATGGGCCCTCACAAGGACGTTATTGATGAGATTTCTAGTATAGATCAGAATGTCGACGCATAAATAATAATCTCGTACATTGGAGTGCTGAATATCCACGTCAAGGATTCATCCAAATCCTCAGTACATGACATGGACGAAACACACATCTAACCATGTACAAGAATAAGACCTGAACATTGCAAACATGTCAAAAAATTGAATCAATAAAAAAAATGATTTGTTTTTCCCGTATTATTATCTGCACAAATTTGACAAGTACAAATAACTTCTGATCAATTAACTTCATACTGAATTGTTATTAATGTATCTAGCAACCTACATGTACTTCAAATTGCATTACCATGGCATAGTTAATCAAATAAATCATGAACAAAATAAGCTCTTGTTGTTAGGCAGACCCAATCTTGATTAGGAAAAACAAATGTAACAATGCAATGTAAAATGAAACATAATATCAAAGCAATAACTTTAAGACTGAACTTGAACCAAATAACCCAATATCAAAACTCATATTCAACATGAGCAACTAGGCCTTGTTGAGGTGGACGATGAAACACACTCTTATTAACATGCTCATACTACACATAATCTGTTCATAACACAACACATACAAGAATATGAAGAGCATACAAGAATATCAAGACAAAGTGGTTGCAATAGTACCCATTCAAACACCATCAACCATCATGATTATCTCAAGACAAAATGCGAAGAAATCATGTCTCTTACATTATTTTTGGTTCTTGTCAACATCGTATTATGGGCATACAATGTGTAATAGGAACCAACACATGATAAGCATTTGGCCAATCAAATATCAAGTTTGCGTAACAAACAATCAAGTGCCAAATAAATTTCATCTTATCAACTTTCTCCTTTCCAAATAAGAAAAGGCAAAATATATGGCCAAAAACTCAAAGTGAATAATATGCTTGAAGCCTCTAGCATGGCTATAAAGATCTTGGAATGTTACAAACCTTTGTTGATAAAAAAAAAATTGGAGATCACTTATAGTACTTGTGACCTATACTTGTGTATAATCTTGTTAGCTAGAACTAATACAATGCTTGTGAAAATTGGCAACAACAAATTATATTAACAAAAGTTGTGTACTTATCCCAAGCGCTATATGACATGGTAGCGACACCGACAAGTAAAATTTTGGCTCCCATTACAAAATGCACCGCAGATGCACCTGCAGTGCATCTGCTACACAGGTCCCACACTATCCAAGGGAAGAGAAATAGTTTTTCCCCCTTACCCCCATTCATCACCATTGGATGGAGTGGGGCCAGCGGTGCCCTCCTTAAGTAGAACTTAAAATTTCTAGAAGATACAAATGGGAAGGAAGCTGAGGTGTGGGTGTGGGATGATGGGAGTTGGATGGTGCATAGGGCCAAAATGGGGATAAGGGTCCATCTCCATTGATCCATAATCAATGATGGCCCACTCAAAATTTAGATCATGGGCGGGTCGCATGGCCTATAGTCCCATTGGCATGTTTGGAGAAGCAGTCACCACGTGCACACCCACCTTGACAACTAGAGTGATGACATAGGATGAGACCAATTACAGATGAGGAGGATTCACAAACAAGAAGGGCAATGCATGCAGCAAAGGCCGTTCAGACAAGTCACACAACCGATAGTTGACAGGAGAAAACAAATAATGAGTCTTGGTGATTCCAACCCGTGCTTGATCTATCAATATGGAACGGATATTTTAGGGGTGGGACCATCTAATTCCTAAAGTTCAGGCCAGTCCCTAAGTGGAAGCTCTTTAACGTCATTGACTACTTCGAACACAGAAACCTATCAATTGCAAAGCCAATGAAATCAATGTGGTGAGAACAAAAAGACTTGCAAAATTTGGAGCTTGGGCATGCGTTTGTTGGGTAAAAGAAGGTGGGGATCCACGCCAGGAGTCAGCCAAGAAGGACATCTACAACTGCTTTTGGAGCTTTGCACATCTTTTCGCAGGTGGGTTTAATTCTAAAAGAGCAATCGCCATCCAAGATTGCTCCTTATTGTTCTACAAGCTCATGCATGAAGTGGGTTTCGTTCTGAAAGATCAAATTTTTGTGCAAATTTGATCTTTCCAGTTCTGGAGGTATTCTAAATAGCAATTGCTATCCAAGATTTCTGAATTTTGAAATTTCGAAAGATCAAATTTTGTTCTAGATTGCTCTTTTCGGTTCTCCCAGCATGGGTTTGAATGCTAATTTATATGTCCTTATCTCCAATCTTGCTTGCATGCAGCTCAACATTCCTTTCAAAATGAAATCATTGCTTTTGTGGTTAGCAGTTTTTTGTTATCTGGGGAATTCCTTCTGTCAGGAGGTATGTTATGAAGCTTCTCAGAAGCTAGGCTGAGAGTTTCTCTACTGCAAATCAAGTTGAATATAAAAAGGTTATCCATGATCAGCTACAGAAACATTTTTGTTACCTACATAAATGGCGATTTGGGTTCTTACTTTCATGTATTGCTTGGAATTCTGTCAAAGGATGGAGTTATAGCTGATATGACATGTCGATGGGATGCGGGATTGTCAGAGAGCAAGCAATGGAACGGAGATTTTTTTCCAAATATCAGCAATATCCAATATGAGGTGAGCAAAAAGTTGGCATTACAATTTTTTGAGAGTAGATTTTTTATCAATATGATTATCGGGGTTTTCCGTCGATTGAAAACTCTTATAAGATTGTCGAGTATGAATATGAATAGTTTGTTTTTTGGAGGTTGATTATATTGTGCCTTTTTTACAGGGGCCCTCCAGCAGGAATCCTCTTGCCTATCATTGGTATAATGCGGAAGAAGAGATTCTTGGGAAAAAAATGAAGGTTATCTTATTTGATATTTCTTTTTAATAATTGTTGAGAAAATCTTTTTCCATTATGGTTTTGGTGTCCATCTTGTTGAACTTATTTTGCTTGTAACTATATTGTGAGTTTTGATCCATAACACACGCTTGGGAAATTGTTTCTGTGCAAAGGAAGTTATTAGGTGTCCTTAGGTAAGGTCTCCAATGGCATATTGTTAAGTAGGACCTTTTAGGGCCCATGAGTACTTAATTAATATGTGAGGACTCAGACTCTCATTGAGAGACATGCAGAAACTCTCAATTAAATTGTCAATGTTATATAATATGCTTTAAACCATGAAGTTCATGCCTAAGTGATCTAGAATTTTTTCTGCCCGTCATAGCCTAAATATTCAACATGTTTAGTGGGTTTTCTGAATATACTAGATAGGCTAGCTACCTCTTGATACATGTTATATTTTTTACGATGCCATTATATTTGTGGCAGAAATAATGCACACGTGCTTCTTCGTCTTCCTCTACTTTGTTGCATATGATTCAAATTGTATTCGATTGCTTGATTTCTTTGCTGAACCAAATCTTTATTGGCTTCTTTAACTAGTGAAAACTCGTCAACTATTCATCAATTAACATGTGTGTTTATGTTAGCACAATTTGTTCTTCTACATGATCGCCAATCACGAGCACCAAGATTGAAAGAGGAGTCTTAGAAGGTGGAACAAATACAAAAAAAAACCTTCAAAGGGAGTTGGGAGTCGAAGTACAACCTCCATAGCTACTAGATAAAACAAGAATGCTTCCCTAGAAAGAAAAGCCTTGTGCCAATCGATTCGCTTTCTAATTTTTTTTTAGTTGTAGTTCTTAATACTTGTTGTGGACTGCAAACAGAGTTTTTTGCCCTCCGAATGCTTTCTAGAATCTATTCTACACATAAATGCCTCTTATTGTTCTTTTCAAAATCCAAGTCCAAATATTGACACACCTTGACTATTTGCAACTCCATTCCTTGACCTTCTTGTCTCTTGTGCCTTTGATCATAATCTTTGTTTGGTCTAACCTGCACATTTGAGATGTGTCGCAATAAGCACCCAAAGAGTTCAATTGCCTTCGCATAAATTCAAATGTTTATGCAAGTTGTTCTTATCCTTTTCTAGTTAGGCCCCAAATAAGTGTATCTTAATAGGAGTAAAGGGTAGCCCACAACATGGGTGCCTCCAATTCTGTTTCTTCGAACCTATTCTTCATGCTCATCAATGAACAATCCAAAGAGAATAGAGGATGCAATTTTATATAGCACCAATATTGCTATTGAGGATTGCATTTTTTCTATTCCTGAATCATCTACAAGGGTTTTGCCCTATTCTCCTAACATGCACTCATATAGTCCGTACACACACGAATTAAATCTTTCCATTCTCTCCCAAAGTAAAGAATTGTGCCAAAGGCTTTATCAACTCAGTAAAAGAAAGCTATACCATTTCCTTTTGTACCTTTTAAAGCTCTAAGGATGATTCGTTGTTCCAATGTAGAATGCTTAAGCTTAAAGCTAGCTTGATTTTCGGCTTGAGCTCCATTATCTTTGCCCCAATTGCTAATTTTGGCTCTGAAATGATTATGGTATCATATACTTTTGTGCTCACCATTATTGCCTTGTATTTCTTAGCTTTTTGTTTTATTCCCTCTTTAAAGATTGGGACAAATTCATTCTACTCACTTGGGAAAGCTTGCCTAAAGGTGGTGTTATGTATGTCTTTTAATGCTTCCTCTAGTAACTTACTTCCCCTTGTAGCATCTCATCTTCCAAACCATGTAGGCCACAAGCCTCTCTATTTGCGAGGTGTGTGACCCAAGCTACACATCCTCTATTGATTCCTAGTAACTTTCATTTATTCTTATATTCGGTTTTGTTTCGTGTAGCTCTTTTTTATATCATCATATTCTTTCCATGTAGCATTTTCTTCTTGCATTTTTTTTCCATGTAACTTCTTCCAAATAATTTTGGGATTGTATGTGACCTCCTTATGTATTGCTTTTTGCTCTTTCCTGAAAAATGCCCTCTTTTTCCTCTTTACTATTCTCTTGTAATCCCTTTCTTTTGTTAGCTTTTCCTCTTCATTGGATAGTTTCCATCTCTTTGTTGCCTCTTTGCATTTTCCTAATGATATGGAGTGTGCTGCTTGCTCGAAAACTTGGTTACTTACTTAGAGCTTTCCACCATACTTGTTGCTAGGACGTAAAGACAACTCTCATAATTAGTTTCTCATGTTTGCAGGATTGGTTGAGATTCAGTGTTGCTTTTTGGCATACATTTAGAGGTGATGGAGGCGATCCATTTGGATCTCCCACAAAGACTTGGCCTTGGGAGGATGGCTCAAACTCAGTCCAGATGGCGATGACACGAAGTAGTTTTCCTACAACTTTTACGATTTTTTTTTGGACTATAGTAGGCAAGTAGATCCAACTTTGAAAATAGCATGCGAGTGCAACAAAGAATTTGACTTACTCATGTGTGTAGTTAAGGGACACTAAATTGCTAATTCAAGGGTTGACTAATTTTAGTTTTGAAGTGTTATTATATGTTTGCAAAGTCTAAGAATGGGCTAAAACCTTGTGGCTTGTAATCTTTTTGTTGATGATGTTAGTGAAAGCAAATTTTGAGTTTTTGAAGAAGCTCGGAGTCGAAAGATGGTGTTTTCATGATCGAGATATTGCCCCCGAGGGAGCAACCTTGGAGGTGTGCTTGTCTTCTACCTTTTTTAGTTATTTGTGTCAATTGTGCTTGTTGCTTTTGTTTATGCCAGTGTGACAGGTTGTGCAAGTGCATCCATGACTACACTACAAATAAAATCTAAAACCTTAAAAAAGAAGCTTTGGTAAAAATCAGAGTCAAATCGGTTTAGAGTTCAATTTGCAATAGTTTGATGACATTTTGATGTTTTTCTTACAGGAAACCAATAGAAATCTGGATACAATTATTTCTCTTGCTAAAGAATTGCAGGTAATGCCTCCAATCTACCACTTCTTTTAGTGGCAAGTTCGTCATTGTAGGGAATCCTTTCTGTATCCCTTTTGGAGTCATTGTCTATATTTATGTTCATGAAGCACAATGATTTTGCTATTTCTGTAGTTGGGAACTAGTATTCGCCCCTTGTGGGGTACGGCCCAACTCTTTAAGCACCCTCGATATATGCACGGAGCTGCCACCAGGTAACATGACTTTTGGATTGCATGGGTCATATGCCACAAATATTATTGTACTTAATTGTTGCCACCATGAAACCTCTCTAACATATAAACTAATGATTGCAGCCCAGATATAAAAGTTTATGCTTATGCAGCTGCACAAGTTAAGAAAGCTATGGAGGTAAGACCATGGCTCATGTCTTGTTGTCTTTGCTTTTCATTTAGTTCGAACAGCAAAAATTGCGCAGTGTAAAAATTTTGTCAGCTTGTGTGGTTAAGGTATTAGGCCTGAATCTCTTGGGGCAACTACGTGTGGGTATGGGCAAAGAACTGATTGAGTGTAATGATTCAGTGACGTGATCGTTTAAGACATAAAACAATCACACTGAAAATGGGCATACCCTAAGTGCTCTGATACCATGTTATGAACACAATCACAAGCATAAATGAAAACATAAAGCAACTCCAAGTAAGAGATCTGAATAAATATCAATAGCCACAGATAGCTCCAAAAATGTCTAACTTCTCTACAAGAAGCTTAGGACTCCAAACTCACAATCTAAGAAATGGTAAACCCATTGCCTCTATTTATACTAATGTGGGATAAGAATAAAATGTTCCAAGCTTATCCACTACCATAGTCTTATCCAAATAAAGGGTTTTAAAAATAGTAAATTAGGCTTGCACATTTCATTAACTGACCCAAAAGGAATGAGAGTACTTATGTGGCCAAAACTAGAGAAGTATGAACTATGTGATGTGTGTTCATAAAGATACACACACATATGCCAAGTGAGTTGTATGGACAACAATGCCCATGTAGAGCCAATAACAAATGTGTCAAAAGGTCAAGCTAAATACCAAGAAAAACGCACACACCAAACCTATGAGCTAGAAGCAACAATAATGGCCTTTAAATAGACACAAGGATCACAAGCCTATTGTATGAACCAAGGACAAAGTATTAAATGGCTTAGAATTTGAATCCCCAAAACACCATACAAAGGAAGAATTCCATGCAAAATGAACAATGTATTTTTTGTTAGTGAAGAATGCCAGTTTGCAACTTCATGAGGAATCATGCAGGCACCTGTGTAGCAACCCAAGAAAATTAAAAAACATAACATCGTTGAAGCAATCATGGGGATCCATTGTGGAGAGTATCATAACAATTTTGAGTAGAAATGTTCTATAGAGCAGGTTGCATTGTTGTCGTAATACATGCATGAGCAAATAATGATTGCTTCACAAAGGAAAATGGAACAATAGAAGATAGTAACAGAGGAACATGTACAATTGTAGATAGAGATAAAGGCTATATAAACTTCAGATCAATAACGTCGTCATTTACCACAATACCAGACCATAATGTTAGCAATGACGAAGAAACTAATTCGCTACATAGTTTTGTAATAACCTCAATTTTGGAGAATGTAACGAAATAAGTCAAACACTACCTAAGAATACACTTAATACTTTATGCACAAAAAGAAAATGCACCATAGTTAAAAAAAAAATTATATGCGGAATCCATTTTTTAGTTATAACATATTTTTGTGCTTAGAACATGTGCCCCTGAAGCACATTAGGGAACTTATGGCATGGCCAAATAGAATAAAATACCAAATACTTGATAAAGTCAAGGTTCTTGCCATAAATAAATCAAATGCAAGAAACCTTGGACTCACTAAGTTAGGAAAGGGCCAGTAGAAAGATGCCATATTAGCTCTTTTGGGTTCAAGTATGTAGGGCCCATTTCCTTTGTATTTTTTGTGCTCATATCTCAATTTAGCAATTGAGAGCTTGTGTTCCCTCCATTTTTGTCCATTGTGAAATTGAGTGAGAGAGAAGGAGAGAGTCTCATGAAGATGGAAAATCTTGGGTGACTGCTTCATGCTAATGTGTCTCCTTTCCACTTTGCTTTTATGGTTTCCATTATTCTATGAGTCATGCTTTGTTAGGACCACTTAACCTCCATTAGTAGGCATTTATAATCTCTTATCCTTCAAGAGAGCCTAGAAGGGAAAAGATAAACCAAAAAACCTCAAAAAGGGTGAGGGCAAGAGAAGAAGAATGAAAGAGTTCAAAATGCCTATCAATTAATGAAAAACCATGAATAGATAGTTATTCAGGTCGTTTTTGGTTGTAGGTAGCTTCCTTGGGTTTGCTTATGTTTATGTGCATCATTAGATCATCACATTTGATGCCTTGATAGGGGTAGTATGTGACAACTCCCTTTACTTCTAGTGTAGTGAAGTGTTTTTGCTGTTAATTCACACTCTTCGTGCAAGATCAATTCCTTACTACACTCCATATTCATTGATATGGATTGATACTTGCCCTTTCTTTGTCTTAGGAATGCTAGCATTTTCAAGGATGGTAAAATTGGGTAGCATAAGAAATCCTTTGGTGCCATTGCCAAAAGTGCCTTTGCAAAATAACCCATCACTTTCGTGGATTTTAGATTGTTTTTTTAACTATTTGCTTTGTGTTTGATCTTGTTGGTAAGCTGTTTCTGCCTGTGTGCAAGTTAGTTTTTTGCTTGCTTTAGTCAAGTATTGGCTTTTAGATTTGGAAAAAAACCATCACTTTTGTGCATTTTAGATTCCTTCAAGTTCTTTCGTTCATTCATCCATGCTGAATTTTGTCCAGATGCCAAACAGGTGTCAAAAAGTATTTGATTTACAAGCTAGTAGTACTACAATCTTCTCTAGATTGATTGTTTTTTTATGAAATCCTTAGATCCTTAATTGCATACAAGTGTGAGAATTGGATGCAAGCATTGACCTGGCTACACTCTGCTTTGCATCTATTCTACTGATTGCTTTCATTTTAAGTTCCATCCCTCATCTTTATTATCAAACTGATCCTTGATTTTGAATTTGGCATAGCCTGGATAAGCATTTGACAAACTATTTAAAGCTATGGAGACTATGTCCCTATTACTGAGACAATTTCCAACTGTAGCAAGTTGGTCTTGAAGATCCTTGACCTTCGTAATGTGATCAGCAATTGAATCGCCGAAAGTACATAGTTTGTTTTGCAGCTAGAGGACTCTAGCCATATTGACGTTCTCATACATAGACCAAATATCTCCCAAGCCTCACGAGGTCCTGCGGCACACCTCATGTGAGGAATAATGTTATCCTTCGTAGAAAGGTTGGTGATATGATGTGCCTTTGATCCTCTCTTGATGTAACCTTTCAAATTTGGCTCAAAATCTAGAATAGGCTCAAGCCTTGTGACTATGTCCCAACATTCTCTATCCATGAGAATATTTTGCATCTTAAACCTCCACACCTTGTAATTGGTTCCATGCAAATGTGGACCAATCTCAAGCATGGCAAGATGTCGGTGCAAGAATTTGTGGACAAATATAGAGAGGCCTTGATGCGGATCTTGGAGGAGGTGGCGATGTACTTTTAGGTATTCCAATTTGTGGAGGGTTTACGTGAGAGTCTTAGGCCTTTCATCCGGAAGGAGCATACTCACAGCCTCCAAGGAGCTATACAAATGGCTCTCTATTATGAAAATGAAAGGAGGGCTGGTGAACCAGTCATTGTGGCCTGGGGAGGGATTTCAACCTTGGGGTAGGAAAAAGTTTAAAAGGTCGATTTGTGCAAAGGCAAAATATCAGGTGATTGAAAGGAAGAGGGGTGCACTGCCAAGGGCAAAGGACGGTATCGGACGCCCAATGTCTAATTGGCCAACGCCCTATGATTGTATCGTCGCTATCTCCGCAAGACTAGGAACATGCCAAGCAAGAGAAGCTATGCTTTGGTTCTTTGGGTCAACATAGGTGGAAGCAGTGTCCATGAAATCCAATGCGGACAATGTATAACTTGCAAGTGTAGCAAGCACAAGCACTAATGTACAGTGAGGAGATGGAGTAGGATGAACAATGTGTCCATAATTCGCAAGGTTGATACAGTTCCAATGCCACAGTTATCAAAAGCGACGCAACACGGGTATCAGTATCCTTTGTACTTCAGCTATGTGGTAGGAATGTGCTAGTACTATTTGACACTGGGTCCTCACATAAAGTTCTTAATTCAACTCTAATTAAAAGGTTGAATGTGAACACACAACCATCCCCGTATTAGTACACAATTGAAATGGCTGATGGAAAAGGTACTGTGATGTGGGATTCTAGGGTTGTGGGTATGCCATTGACCATTTAGAGTTACACAGAAAAGTTGGATTCTGAGATAATGCGTTTGGTGTGTTTAGATGTGGTGCTTTGGATATGGCACGTGGCACGAAAGCCCTACATCGCTTGGGATACTCATGTGTATGAGTTCCAGTATGATGGTAGGATCCATACCTTGTGAGGTGAGCCTGATGTGCCCCCAGGACCTCTGATCACGGTGACACAGTTGCGAAAGGTTCATTGTAAGTATTTGTATGTGTGTTTCTTGTTTGATATGTCAATTTCTACATGTGAAACTGATATGTGGCAAGAACAAACTAAACTGACTAGGAACCCAGACCAACAAATCAGGGCAGAATTTACAAATGTGTTCACTAATGAACTTTCATCTGTCTAAGAGACATGTGGAGCATAAAATTGAGTTAATCTCTGGTTCTTCTCCTATTAATAGACTGCCATATGGAATGAGTTTTAAAGAGGAGGACGAGGTGAGAAAGATAATGGAGGATTATCTCACCGAAGGGCAGATAAGGCCCAATTTTTCCCCCTTTGCCGCTCCGATCATTCTAGTGAAGAAAAAGGATGGATCATGGCATATGTGTTTGGATTATCGAGGCTTGAAAAAGATTATTGTTAAGCACCGATATCCTATGCCGCACATTGATGATCTGTTAGATGCATTGCATGGTGCTACTATTTTTAGCAGGATTGATTTAAAGAGTGGATACCATCAAGTCGAAGTTCGTGAAGATGATGTGTATAAGACAGCCTTTAGGACTCATTTCAGTCACCATGAGTTTTTAGTCATGCCCTTTGGATTGACTAATGCCCCCAACAACATTTTATGATGCTTATGAATGATGTACTCAGACCTTTTATGGGCAAATTTGTACTTAATTTTGTAGATGACATTTTGGTTTACAATTGTGGTGATGCATTGCATGTAAGTCACCTTAAAACTGTTTTATCAACGTTGAGGGAAAACACTCTGTTCCCTAATAATGAAAAGAGTGAGTTGTTTAAAAAAGAAATAACATATTTAGGTTTTATGGTGTCAGCAGAAGGGGTAAAACCAGATCCAAAGAAGGTTGTTCTTCTTGCTTGGCCTATACCTATAGACTTGACAACATTAAGAATCTTCCTTGGATTGGCTGTGTTTTATCGTAAGGGTGTCAAGAATTATTCCCACGTGGCTGCACCATTGACCGATATGTTATAGAAAAATAAATGGAAAGAATGGATGGAAGTTCAGCAACAAAGTTTTGATGCTTTGAAACAAGCTGTTGTTGACTTTGTCACATTGAAAATTGTTGACCCTAAACCCTAAACCATTTGTCATAGAAACGGATGCGAGTGAGATTGCCATTGGGGCAGTTTTAATGCAAGAGGGTAGGCCAGTGGCCTTTGAGAGCAAAAAGCTCAACCTTGCTTAGAAAAATTACCCAACTCATGAAAAAGAGTTGTATGCCATAATCCATGCTTTGAAGACATGGAGGCATTATTTGCATGGTGCAGAGTCCTATGTGTACACCAACCATGACACTTTGAGGTATTTCTGCAACTAGCCGAACCTAAGGGGGCGGCAAGCCAGGTGGGTTGAGTTGATGCAGGAATTTCACATGGAGATTCGATACAAGAAGGGTGCCAAAAATTGTGTGGCGGATCTCAGATAGTGTATCAAATGTCTTTTGTGGTCATAGAAAGTGACAATTGCTGAGATCAAATAGGCTTTGCAAGAGGATCCTCATTGTCAGGGAATTGTGAGAGGAAAATCTTGCGCAAATAGAATCTCTGAATGAGAGTTATGGTCTCTTTGCTCACACTTATCTTAGATATACCATAGATGATGGTATGGTCAAGAGAAACGGCAAACTTCTCATCCCAGCTTGTGAGGAGCTCGTAAGAAGATTTTGCATTTATGTCATGATAACCCTAGTGCAGGTCATCCTGGTGTGGATAAGACCTATGAGTTGGTCCTACGTACCTTTTGGTGGCCTAAAATGAAAAAGGATGTGTATCATTATGTGACACATTGCTTAAAATGCCAAGTTAATAAAGCTGAAAGGATCAAAGTCCCTGGTTTACTACACCCGTTACCTGTACCAGAAGGGAGATGGGAGAGTATTTTCATGGACTTGATTACTCACTTGCCTTGACCTTCGTCACAACATGATGCTATTATGTTACGATAGGAATTCCTCAAAAAGTGCCCAGTGCGGGTGAATTTCTAACTCAAATGAGTGAAACGTTGGAGTTAGCAAAAGGAAATATAAGACGTGTGATGGATCGAGCTAAGTCTTTTGCCAATCAGAATTGCACACCAAGAGAGTTCGAGGAAGGGGACATGGTGTTCCTCTGAGTACCAAAGGACTCTAAAGCCTAAGGACGGGAAAATGTTACAAGCTATCCCCGCGTTATTGTGGACCTTGGAAACTTGTCAAAAAGATAAGTGATGTTGCTTATAAATTAGGTTTACCTGAAGGTTGTAAAGTGCAGCCTGTCTTTCATGTTTATAGGTTAAAAATGATTTTACATGACGGTGATAACTTGTTGGTTGATGGTTTATGAGATTTTCAGGAGCAGCAAGAGGTGACGCATGGACCGGCAAAGATATTGGATAGGCGGGAGAGGTGTCTAAGTAACCATTTGATCCAAGAATATTTGGTTGTTGGGCAAACTCATGCCTTGTATAGGTTTATGGACAATAATCATGCTTTGTACGTGTTTAATGATAGTGCAAATCTGAGATTTGGTAGAGTTTTGTGTAAACAACCATTCCATGTGATGAAGTTTTGAAGTTCAGGTGAGAAAGAAGCTGACATCCTGTCACCGTGTTTTGGGTATTTGTTGAATCTTTGCCTTAGGTCTGAAGTTGCAACTCTTGGTAGTTGAGCCCCCTCTCCCAACTGAGCGGTGATCATGAAAACATTGTACTAAGTTTTTCCATTAGTATAAAAATTTCGGTATAGGGTAAATGTAAAACATCCTATGAAGGCCGTCAAAAACTGGATAGGCTGGGACCACACCTATTGGCAAGTTTTGCTATACATTTTCCTCTAGCCACATTCAGTATTAAAAAATAGCTCAAAAAATAGCCTGATTTTTGAGACAAAAAGTCGGCTAGCATTAACCTTGGGGTTTTGTAAGAATATTTCATGTACCAGGGGCCCCAATATTATAGACAACATAGCAAAATGACCATTACCTCCAACATGGGGTGGATGGTTACGATAAAATGTAATTATTTCACATAAGCATTTGTATTCTTTTTGACATCTAGTATGACCTTTGGTGGTAATATCTTGAATATTATATTCTAATGCAAAATTGACATGTATTGTATGTCTATGAGAATGGTAGTAATATAGATGTTTTCATTGAAGCCATATGTCTTAGAAAAGAAGCTCTCAATATGAACAAAATATGCAATTGCGATATCAGATATTCAGATCTACGTTATACATTGGAAAGCTTTGTGAGAAACGTTCACGTGAATATCCATGTGATGTTAGGCGAGGGGGCAGGCCCTATTGAGAGGGTGTACTATTTTGTTTCCCCTAGCCCTAACTTTTGGTCCAAATTAATTAAGTTTCTAGAAATTTCTACCCCACCCAGTTCCTATTTAACTAGGAACTAGAGACATTCATGTTTCAGCCTGTATATGTGGTAGAACTTTAAATCTAAGTAGGAGAACCCTTGCTATTGCTTGTAGGGTTCTAGCCTAAGATCATGTACGATGAACTTTAGCTTTTTGTGTAGTTGAATGCTATTGCTCCCTCATTTGTGATCTTCTATGCTTCATCTGATATGAAAACTTGTGGAATGTCTTCGCAACTGTTAGCTTTTGACTAAGGGCTTTCATTGCTAATGTCACTTTATCTCTATCAAAAATATTGCATCATCAAACCAAATACATTTCGGATTATGATGATAGGGTGATCTTATGTAATTTTTTTGTTGTTTTGACCAATCAAACCCATAAAAAGAAAAAAATATCTTTAAAAAAAACAATATTTCTAAAAATCATAAAAATAATATAAGATAAAATGAGGATGTTAGAGATTCAATCTCCACTATGGTTACAATAATCACAATAACTAGTAGACCCAATGCTAGGCAGTTGGCAGTCATCCATTTTGTGGGCCGAGAGAGCCTACAAGGAGATAAGATAGGCCAAAGAGCCTCAGAAAGGGTGAAGGTGCCCAAGAGAAGAAGAATGAAAGAAAGAGGATAAAGAGCTCATTAGTTTCTGAACAACTAAGAATAGATAGTTATTCATGTTCTTTTGGCTATAGGTAGTTTCCTTGGGTTTGTTTTTGTTTATATCCACCATTAGAACATGTCATTTGATGCCTTGATAGGGGTAGTATGTGACAACTCTCTCTACTTGTAGTGAAGTGTTTTTGTCGTTATATCACGCTCTTCGTATGGTACGATCAATCTCTTACTACACACTATGCTCACCGATAGACTGATCCTTGTCCTTTCCTTCGTCTTCAGATCCCTAGCATTTTTAGGTGCGGTCAAAATTGGGTAACAATGAAATAGTATTAATGCAACCACATAGCTGGTGATGAAAGTAATTGTGGAGTAGCTATGGAATCTACACTAGATAAGAAAGTAAAACACATGCAATTACTTACATCATTTTAAAGGTACCACTTGGGTCTTGGGTCCCAAGCTAGCAGTGTTACTATCTGACATGTGGACCATATGCTTTGGGTACTTGGGACTACCATCTATTACTTGATATTTAGTTCTTACTAGGCTATTTTTGGGCCCTAATCAAAACTCGTTGATGTAGCCCTAATTCAACCATCACATCCTATTAATAATCATCCAGCTAGCCACATTATGAGTGGATAATTGACTATAGAGTAGCTTCTAACCTACTTAGATTGATTGAGCTATCTCAAGCTTAGATCTACTTTAAAAACAATGCACCAATATTTGAGATCATTACTCCCCCATTGATTATCATTATTTTATGGCACTTGAGTGGTACATTTGTTGTCTCTCTTTCTATTTGTTCTAGGATGATGTTTTACTTATTACTATGGTAATATGTGTTATTTTTTGTATGTTCATTAACAATAGATTAAATAGGTACTCAACTTGTATTGACTAGTATGATGTAAAATGGCCATATGCTAATTCAGATTGCTCTCAAGTGAGTTTTGAGTTGCTCTAATCACGTTTTTGGATGTAGGTGACTCATGAACTAGGAGGAGAAAACTATGTATTCTGGGGAGGACGGGAAGGATATCAATCTCTCTTAAACACAGACTTGAAGAAGGAGCTTGATCATATGGTTCTCTCTCTCTCTCTCTCTCTCTCTCTCTCTCTCTCTCTCTCTCTCTCTCTCTCTCTCTCTCTCTCTCTCTCTCTCTCTCTCTCTCTCATAGTCATGCAGCAGTTCACACTTCTCGCCTTGTTACGAGAACACACAGTTTTCACCCTCCTAGACGACGTCAGCGACGGTCCATACCTCCTGATACAGCTCGTATTACGTCTTTTTTCAGCAGCAGCACTATCTGATACTACTCTACTCCTGGCAGCTATTCTTGCTCCCACTTATGGACAGTTGGCAGTTTGTAGTTTACAGTAATATTACTCATTTCTCTTTTATGCATAGTTTTTCTTGGAGACGTTTATATTCGCTCTCATGGTTTTCACATACTTGACATGTAGTCCTTTTGGTCTTATATGCCTTTTGGCATGGAAAAGACATTAATAATGCTTTCTTTCTTTCTCTTTCTCTCTCTCTCTCTCTCTCTCTCTCTCTCTCTCTCTCTCTCTCTCTCTCTCTCTCTCTCTCTCTCTCTATACTGCTACTACTACTACTTCATTGTACCTCTGGTTGTCCCACATTAGACCTCATGTCTATTTGTGATGGAGTTGATCGTAAGATACTTTGTGGGTGAACTCCATGAATTGAAGATGCCACCTCTCTTTTTTGTTATTCTAGAATATTATCCTAGAGTTAGCATCGATCTGTGCTTCTACCGTATTAGCAAACATGAAATTCACATTGGAGATCTTCATCAAATCTATGATCGATTGGTTATGTTCATACTTTCTATTTTTAGTGGTACTTTTTGGCCACTAGCTACATTATCTTGGTTTAGTTTTAGTTTTGCAAGCAAAGTGTTGATATGTAGTATTCCTTCAATTTCTACAAGGGAATAGGGGATAGAGAATGGGGGCTTCATTAGATTGACTTTGCTCTTAAGTGCTAACCTCCAACGAGGATGTATGTTTATGTATGTGACCTGCACTTGTTGATGACTTAAGTAGAGATGTCAAAGCATTTGTTCTTGGTTATGCACGATGAAGTTGTGTAAGAATCACAATAGGCTATCACTTGTAAGGTATTTATACAACCAAGGTGATGGAACGCTCACACACCCATCTCTAGGATCCGTCTAGAGTCGCCTCCGTGCAATGGAGCTATTGAAATGTACATCTATGAGGACATTCAAGATATTGGAAATATTGATGGACTAGACCATCAATATTGTAACAGGTTGTGTCAAAGGTGTCATTTCCTGAAAAGTAGTTAAATGAGGAACTTCAGATGATGTTGTTGACAGGGAAACACAAAGGGTATTAGGAATGTTTATTTGATACCCCTTAATGATAGTTTGGCCATGCCTGCGTGCTATTATAGGGGCCATTACTATTTAAAGTAAATTCATTTTTTATTACTTATGCATGTAGGTTGCCGCACTAATACTAGATTAGGATCTATTTTAGTACTTAGAAATTTACCTTGGGTCTTTACCCAATATAGGTAGTAATTTTAGCAAATAGATTTTGCTCTTTTGCTATTTGCTTTAGGCTTGCGCCCAACCACAAGATCATTCCAATATGTTAGAGCTTTGCTCAATTCTCCTATAATCTGATTTCTCTTTAATCTCTATGCTTGGTTTGTGAGTGCTAGTAGGACTAGTAACTCCATCTAGAATTTGTATCACAAATTCTGACATGGTATTTGAGCAGGTTATTAAGAGAGAGAGATTGTTTGCAGGGTTGCAACCAGATTCTTTGGAGGAGCTGAAGCTGCATGTGGAGTCAACATTGTCAAGAGGACAATACCGATTTCCTAAGAAGATTTGTGGGCTGATTGCTGGCTGGCAATAGACCTCATCACTGACCTGAAGCTATCGAGATCCAAGATTAGATCGCTGGATTTCTGACAGGGCTGTTCGCTGGTTTTCTGACAGGCCTGTTCGCTGGTTTTCTGACATGCCTGTTCGCTGGTTTTCTTACAGACTTGTTCTCTGGTTGTCTAATAGGCTTGTTCGCTGGTTTTCTTACAGACCTGTTCTCTGGTTGTCTAACAGACATGTTCGCTGGTTTTCTGACAGACCTGTTCGCTTGTTGTCTAACAGATTTGTTCGCTGGGTGTCTAACAAACCTGTTCTCACATATCTGTTCACTGGTTGTCTGACAGACCTGTTCACTAGTTTTCTGACAGATCTGCTTGCTGGTTGGAGCAAAATCAGATTACTGACTTGCAAAGAAGATTGCATAGTTAAAAATCAGGTTGTTGGAAGTTGCTATAGATCAGTATTATGGCAAGGTTGAATGATGTTGTGTTGCCGGAGTTTAGCAAGCTAGATGGAACGAACTACAGCATATGGAAGTTCAAGATGCAGAATCTTCTCCAAGATAGAGAATATTGGGAGATTGTCACAGGTGTTGAGATACCTCCTACCACTGACAAGGAGTTGCAGGAGTATCAAAGGCGTAGAAGAAAAGCTCATCATATCATTAACTTGTCTGTTAGAGATATGATCATACCTCATATTAGAGATGTTTTTGGACCCAAGGAGGCTTGGGATATACTGAAGAACTTGTATGAGACGATGAATCAGACACGAATCTTGTTCTTGACTAATAAGTTACACACATTGAAGATGGGTTCGGGTGAATCAATAATGGACTATTTTACACGGGTGAAAGATCTGAGAGGGCAACTTATTGCGGTTGGAGAAAGTGTTCAAGATTCAGTCTTAGTATCCATTGTGCTCAATAGTCTACCTTTGGCTTATCATAACTTTGTAATGACGCTATCGTTACGAGAAACGAGGCCTTCTTTTGATGAACTAAATGCCATCTTACTACAAGAAAAAATGAGACGACAAAATATTGTCAACAGGGGCGATTTCAAGGAACAAGCATTCTTGGCAAAGAAGCAAGAGCAAAGTTCCAAAAAGGGTGGCAAAGGAAAGAAGAAGAAGAAGAAGCAGCAACATGATACGGAGGAGAATCAATCAAATCGATTAGAAGATGGAAAGAAAATGGTTCGAAAAGGTGAAAAATCAAGACATTATGCAAAGGAGTGCTGGCACAACAAGTTCAAGAAAAAGCAGGACTGGACTTTTGCTGAAAAAGAAGAAACATCTAATGCAAAATTAAGTGCTTTGGATCTTGAAGACTATGAGTTGTTTTTGGCATCGACATCTTCTGATAGTGGCTTCTCGAAGCAAGAAGACTATTGGTTTATTGATTCAGGAGCTTCGAAGCATATGACACCAAGGCGAGAGTGGCTATCTAATTTTCAAAAATTAGATGATGGATCAAATGTGAAGTTGGTAGATAACTACACGTATAATATAAAAGGAGTTGGAAAAGTACAGGTTCAACTACCTTCAGGGAAGATTGGAGACATAAAGGATGTGCTTTATGTACCAGGAATCAAGAAAAAACTTACTCTCACTATCAGCTATTGCAAAGCAACACATGGTGCTGCAGTTTGATGAAGAGCGGTGTCTCATCAAGAAGAAAGATAATGAAGTAGTAGCTGAGGGCATACTTGCAGGGCGGTTGTACAAACTTCAAGCTTAGGTGGTGGATCATCATGCAAGTATTACAGATATTGGATCAGTGAGTAAGTTATGGCACGATAGGTTTGGACATCTGAATTACAAAAGTCTACAAGTCTTGAGGAAATATAACATGGTTACAGGTTTATAGGTTTACCTCAAGTTGTTTTTTATCTCAAGCTTTGTGAAGGCTGTGTCTTAAGCAAGCATCATATGAAGAAATTTTCGCCTAGTACATTCAGGGTGAGAAATGTTCTAGAACTTGTTCATACAGATTTGTGTGGTCTTATGAGGACTCAATCTTATGGGGGAGCAAGTTACTTCATGGTGTTTGTGGATGACTATTCTAGGAAGACATGGATCTATCTTTTGAAGAATAAGGGGGAAGCGTTCAAGTATTTCACATGGTTTAAGACACAGGTGGAGAAAGAAACAGATAGACAAATCTAGATACTCCGCTTGGACAAAGGGGGAGAGTATATTTCTACGGAATTTCAGGTGTTTTGCAAGGATCATGGTATAAAGAGACAATTTGCAAACATGGACATGCCTCAACAAAATGGAGTTGCAGAAAGAAAGAACCGGTCTATAGTGGAAACTGCGAGGAGTGTGCTCAAGATTTAATTTAGTTTTAAATATGTTTTGGGGTGAGGCAGTTAAGACGACGGTTTATCTTTTGAATCGAAGTCCTACAGAGGTTGTAGAGAATCGGACTCCAGAGGAAACTTACATGGGCAAGAAGCCAAATGTAAGTCATTTGAGAGTGTTTGGTAGTTTGCTTATGCTCACATACCTAAGGATTCCAGGAGCAAATTGGATTCTAAGGCGACCAAGTGTTTATTCCTTGGTTATGATAGTCAAGAGAAGGGATATAGGTTATATGACTTGTAGGGTAAGAAAATCATCATAAGGAGGGATGTAATCTTTGATGAGGAGGCAACTCATAAAGATACAGAGATACCTTATGATAGAAATCAAGATGGAGGAATCCCTATATTATGTGACAAGTTATTACAGGAGCCTGAATTGACACATGTATTGCCTACATCAATCCAAGTACCTAGAGTGACCTTGGTTGAGAAAGGAAAGAGGAAGGAGAGATCAAGTATATGGGATATTTATTCACCTCCTACTTCACCAAGCAGGAAGCATCCTACATCAGAAGCTAGAAGATTGCCTAGATGGTACTATGAAACTATTTGTATCAAGGATAGTGTCATTATGGAACAGGGAGAATCCAGTACAAAAGGGACTAGGAGATCGGCTAGACTTGAAAAGCAAGATGAAGATCAGGGTTGACAGGAGGATCATCATAAGGATGGGGATGTACACTTTGCTTACATGGCTACACTGTTGGAAACCAAGGATCCATCTACTTTCAGGGGAAGTGGAGCCTACAAAAAAACAAGTTGCGGATATCTTTACCAAAGGACTTGGCAAACAAAAGTTTCAAAAGTTCAGAGAACTTCTAGGAGTAATAGATAACAAAGTAAACATTAAGGTGGAGTGTTAGGAATTAATGTTTATTTGATACCCCTTAATGATAGTGCTACTAAAGAAAGATGTAATACTGGTAGCAATGGGAGGTAAAGCTGAGATATGCTTTTAACGTCAAATGTGAGGAGGAACTCTCCTCGTGGCATGAAGAGTAAGGCTGCAAAGTATCTCTAGGAGGTGTATTGTCTTGAGCTTGATGAGAAGTCGTGTCATCATCATCCTCTAAGTCTGGATCCAATCGTGGTTGCCATCTAGAGAAAAAGGAGGTGATAGAAAGCTATGTGTCTAGGGTACTCTGATGAGAAGGCTGGAGACCTCATCGTAATAAAAGCATTTCTCATATCATAAGTGCAACTATTGGAGGGTTTGCAGATCCCAAGGCAACCCTAACCCTAGTGAATAAGTGAGAGGGATTTGGCACCCTGCGTGTGTAAGTCCAACTCGATGATCACATAGTTATTTGATTGATTAGTTAAAAGTTAATAAAGGACTTTAGGCCTTTTTGCGGGACTTTTAATGTCGGAGGGCCTAAATGTCAAGTTAGTGAATAAAGTTGGGTTTCCCTCCAATTTTGATGGTTCCCACACTTTTTTAAATTTGAATAAAAAGAGAGGCAAGACTGGACCAATAGGATTCAGAGGCCAGGGTCCTCCTCTCTACTATAAAAAGGGACCAACTCGAGTTGCTCCTGATGTTCATCTCCTCATTTCAATAAAAGCAGATTGGTTCTCTTTAGAAATGGATTGATGAATGTCCTTGCTCTTCCTCTCTTTTCCTCCATTTCTCATGCTTCCTTTGTATTTGCTAATTGTTGGATTTGATCATTATTGGGATTGCTATTTCTTATGCTTTTTGTGAGAGAGAAAAGGAGAGAGAGAAGAGTAAGTTTCTATCATTGTTGTGGATTTAGGGTTAATGGATGTAGTGTTAATGCTTAGTGTTAATGGATGTTAGTGTTAGATCCTCCATTCATGCTGAAATCTGAACTATACTATCGCTCCCATGGGAACGAACCTCCGCGTGACAACTAACTCCGTCTCTTTGATGCTAGATTGACTAGATCTTGGATTCAGGTTAGGCAAGGAAAGAAACCCACTACAATTTTGGCGCCGTTGTCGGGGAGCTACGTCAATTTTTCAGTTTGCAGCATGTTTGGTTGATGGTTAACTTGCCTTAGGCATCTTGTCGTGGCATGAATAGTGTTAGATCTGCATTTTAGGGTTAGTTTGGGATTGATTTTGCTTGATTTGAGTGGATTTGCTTGTTTGAAATCTAATCTGATTATTAAACAGAGAAAGCTATTCAGATCACCAATCTTAAGATCCATTTGGATCTGAGATATCAGAGAAAATAACAAAAATCGGTCAAATCTGCCAGATTTGGTCAAAAAGAGGCAAAAAGCGTCATCAGAGCTCAGAACTTTTTACCCTCTTTCAAGAAACCTTCGCCGAGTTGCAGACACCTTCGGTTTTGTTTATAGAACCTTCAGTTTGAAGGGCAAAGATTAATTCCTAGCAGATTTCTAGAAACATCAGAAAAACCGCCAAAAATCACTAAAAATTATCAAAACCCTAAAAAATACAGAAAAAGAACCTTCGCTTGATTTACTGTGCTAAGATGTGATTCAGATCTATGTACTGCTAGGTCGGCGAAGAATAATACCAAAAATAGAAATGGTTTCAGAGGATCAGTTGTCATATTGTCATATTTTTGTCAAAAAAGTCACTTTTTTGCAAAATTACCAATATTACTCTTGATCCTTTGCCAGAACCTTCGCCGAGTTTCCAAAATATTCTATTTATAGAAAAATACTATTTTTTGAGTTCGGCGAAGATTCTTCTTGATCAGATCACAAAAAAATCTTGATTTTTACCCTTGCCAGATTACAGAAACTGTATTTCCTTGTGTCAGAAACCTTCGCCCGGTTTTTTATAGTTTTATCTGTGTCAGATCTTCTATCTGAGAAGTCGGCGAAGGTTATTTTCCAAGAAATTGCCAGAAAAGTGTTCAGAGAGTGTTTTTTCCCAACATAGCACTGTTTAAACTTCGCCGAGCCAACCTTCGCCTAGTGAAACTTCGCCAGTCCTATTTTTAGTTTCTGATTTTCCAGATCAAGTCTCTGTCAAAATTTGGATCAAATCTGATATATTCTGAATTGGATTTTGAGAGATTTATCATTTTTGAGAAGTATCAATTGATCGAATTTCGGAAAGTTTTCATCATATAGAATCAGATTCTTGAAAAGTGGAATAGATCTAGCAGATCTAATCTGAGATAGTTTTTTGGAAAAATCTAGATCCAATCTCATTATCTATTTGATCTAAAATTGTAAAGATGGCTGCCCCTGGAGCTGCTCCTGGAGGTGCTCCACAGGAGGTCAATCCAATTATTCTTAGAAGAGCACCCCGATTGGATCTACCCAAATATAATGGATTAACAGATCCAGTTAGATTTCTTCAAATCTATGCTGAATCCTATGAGGTCCATGGTGAGATTTATCCTCAAGATAAGCTTAAGCTGTTTCCTATGGCCTTAACAGGCGCATCACAAGATTGCTACTATAACCAAGATGAAACTAAGCGTAGTCCAGCATGATATGCCAAAGCATTTTAAACGTTATACACTGGATGATGTGGTTATTATGTTACCTAAAGCACATCGTGAACCTGAAGAACACATGCCGGAATCTAGAGAGGTTTACAATGGCCAGATGCTGCGTTGTTCTATGTTGAAGCAGTACCTGAGTGGGCGGCAGATATTGTTGAGTATCTGATGCTAGGACAATCGAATGACTCTTTCACAAAAGTACAGAAGAGACAATTGATTCATAAGGCTCAACCTTATCAATTAATTGCAGGACAATTGTACCGTCATATATCAGATAATATTTTACGAAGATGTGTTTTACCGGCATGAAGTACCAGATTTAATCATGTTTTCACATGATGGCATGGGTGGAGGACAATTCTCTACAGATATTACTGTTCGCAAACTTTTGCAATCCGGTTGTTGGTGGCCTACGCTTCATAAGGACACAGAAAATTTTATTCAGACATGTGATGTTTGCCAGCGAGCACGACGGCCTACTCGACAGAATTATGAACCCTTACATCCGGTTTTATCGCAAGCACCGTTTGAAAAATGGGGACTGGATTATGTTGGTCTTATTCATCCTACCGCGCAAGGATCTCAGGCCCGATACATTATCGTCGCAACTGATTATATGACAAAGTGGGTTGAAGCCAAAGTTGTCAAAGTGGCTGATGCGAAATCTACGGCCAAGTTTCTATATGAAAATATTATAATCAGATTTGGATGTCCGATCAAAATTGTCAGTGACCGGGGTACACACTTTGTTAATCAAACAATAAAGTATTTACTGGAAGATTGTTTCGTTATACACGGATTTAATACTCCCTATTATCCCAGAGGGAATGGCCAAGCTGAATCTTCCAATAAGATTCTCTGCACCATTATGACAAAGACAGTTGAAGCAAGTCGGTCCGATTGGGAACATAAACTGTATGCAGCATTATGGGCATTCAAAACCGCTTACAAAAATAGTACAAATCAAACACCTTTTCAACTGGTTTATGGTCAAGATGTTGTTATGCCAATTAAATTTTTAATCCCATCTTTACGCATAGCAGCAACGGAACGATTAAATGATGATATGTCCTTACAACTCCATCATAAAGCGTTGCACAAATTATGTGAAACCTGATTGATGGCAGTTCATGCCTTAGCAGCAGAGAAAGCCCGCCGCAAGGCATGGCACGATCGCCGTTTGCACAAGAAAGATCTGAAAGCAGGATTTCTTGCGTTGGTGTACAAAACCAAGCTGATCAAGGATAAGTTGAAGTTTATCGGGGAAGGCCCAGTTACAAATAAAGCCACAGTTGATCTAAAGCTAAGCTATGAAGGCATCACATAAGCAAGACTTAAGCTATGAAAGCAGCACATAAGCAAGACTTTACCCTAGAAAGCAGGAAAGAGAGAGATTAAGGAGACTAAAGAGAGAGATCAATATCATCAGCTGAATAACAAATGACACAGTTTCCCTACTTATAGCCAAGAGGAAGCCCTAAAAGGAAGCTTCCGGTGGGTAGGGCCCAACTGGGAGGGAAAATAGTGCGCCCTCCAAGAAGGCCCCCACTCTCCAGTAATATGTCCAAATGGCCTAATAATGAATAATAAGGCCAAAGGCCAACCATATAGTCTAAGTGTCACTAATGAATAAAAAAGGGCCCAAGGCCTGCTTATGCATAAAGTAAAGTAAATGTAAATGGACGCGGCGAATGTAATGAGCCGAGTCCATAACTCTCCCTGGCACAAAAGAAAAAGACCCAACTGCCGAAAAGAAACTGGATCAAGTAGCAGCAAGCCCTGGTGCATCAACAGCTAGAGCAACATCTGATGTAGAGGAATCAACAAGTGCAGCAAGAGCAAGAGCCTGATCCGCAAGTGATGGTGTATGATACTGTAATATAGCAGCAGGTAAAAATGGAAATAACTCTGGAGCAGTAGGAAACTCAGCATCACAAGGAGCGTCATCCTCAATAGCAGCACGTAATAAACTGACATGGAATACATCGCAGGTGCATGTGGAAGCAGGAAGCTATAAGCGATACGTAACTGGACTAAGAACCTCCAAAATGCGATAAGGCCCATAATAACGTGGTGCAAGCTTCTCAGTAGAAGCATGGCCCTGGACAAAATGATGACGTGCAAACCGTAGGCGTAGATAAACCATATCTCCAAGCTGAAACTCAACATGGCGGCGGTGACGATAAACTGAGGTCTGATAACGCTGCTGAACATATAAATACCCTAGATAAGTAATAGTGACCATCTGGCACATATCCTCGGATGAAAAATGTGTAACAGTAAGGGCCAAAGGCGCATGAATCATGTCAGGAACCTTAGAAATATCATGAGGCAGATCACAAACCTCAAGCAGAGATTCATGGAGTAAAGCGAAAGAAGATACAACCTGATCACCAATAGCGAGGGAACCATCAAACGTGGACCCATGAAGAACCCCATAGAAATCAGCAAGAACATCGGCCATAACAGACTCAAGAGATGGAGATATAGAGACCAATGGAGAAGATACTGCACCAACCACCGAACCAGGAGGGCAATCTGAAGTATGCGCAAAAGCAATAGTAGAAATGCCACCAAGGTATACGGCCTCAATATCAATGAAACCAGGAATGACCACTGAATACGATATCTGTGAATCAAGGCATATAGGCGCAAGGCACACAACAACAACCTGTAAATCCGAAGCAGCATCAACCTGAGGAAGAGGACCCACGGATGGTGAAAGTGAAGCAGCAACTGATGTACTTTGAATGGAAAGAAGAGCTGCATCGTCAGCCTTTGGCAGGCTACGCATAAACTGCTTCCCGGTAACCAACTGGAAGTCTCCCTGAGAATCAGTGCCAACAAGTGAGTGTGTAATTGCATCAAGTACAAATGTCAATGTCTGTTGTGTCAAGTCCAGTGTAACGGCTCCAAGAGATGCAAACCAATCAGCACCAAGGATAAGATCATAACGCTCCATAGGAATAATGTAAAGATCTGCCTGTCCAGAAAAATCTCCAATGCGGTATGGTAAACGCTGAAACATCTGAGAACTAGGAAAAGAATGGGAACTGGCAACCTCAACTGTGAGGGGCTGTGAAGCAGGAATAGGTGAAGCACGTATTTGACGAGTGATATAACTGCTAATAAAAGAATGAGTGCTGCCAGTATCAACTAAAGCAATATACTCACGACCTGTAATACGTACACGTAACCGAATGGAGCGAGGACCAGGACGCCCTGTCCAAGTAGCATAGGCAAGCTGAGCATGGCACGAAACCCAGCAATGTAACGAGAAATAAGCTCAGTGGGCTGTAGATCTATGAAAAGATAAGAAAGCTCCATAAACTGATCTGTATAAGAAGCAAGATCACTGGTCTGAGTGAGACTACGGAATGTATCACGTTGGCGGTCGAGCCATTGAGGGTCAATCATAGCATTACGGAGGTCACGGCGAAAAGTATGCCATAAATGGAGCCCTTCCTGATCAGGATCAGCTCTATAAACTCGCCACCATGTGGCGGCACGTCCATCTAAATGTAAAGCAGCCAACTGATAGTGGAAGGAATAGACGAAAACTTGAGAGAGCGGACTCTTGTCGTCACCCCATATTAGTCTATTAAAACCACTATTATCACAACTAAGAAAGGACAGCAATCAACAAATGAAAAAAAGTGAAAATGAAGGCCGTGAAAATGCGCTGGATAGCCAGGAGGCAAGTGACAAATTGGAATATCAAACGGAGTCGGAATTTCGTGAAATTTGGTTGAGGATGGGCGATGGACAGCCTGCAAACAAGGTGTGAAAAATGGCTGCAAACGGAGACAAAACGGACGAAAGTGACAAGTATGAAGCGGCTGGACAGCCTGCCAACAAAAGTGAAAAGAGGGCTGAAAATGGAAGGAGGAACAGACGAAAGAGGTGAGGGAATTGGGCGCTGGAGAGCCTGCAAACAAGCTGGAAATGGGTGATGGAGGGTTGAAACTTGGGCGCCGGAAATAATCTGCCCAAAAAAAGAAAAAAAAAAAAATTTCCGGCCGCCAAATTTAGCGGAAGTACTTCCGCTAACTATCTGCTAAAGCTCCGCCAAGGAAAATGATGGGAGCTGGTCCTCCTCCAAACTGTGCCGAATGTTGCTGAAGCAAAGAGACGAAAGCCCTCAGCAAAGAGAGAAAAATCAGCAAGGAAAATGGGCACCCAAGCAGAAAATCAGATCTGAAATTCAGCAATCAGGAAAGTGCTCTGATACCAAGCTACGAATAAAGCCACAGCTGATCTAAAGCTAAGCTATGAAAGCATCACATAAGCAAGACTTAAGCTATGAAAGCAGCACATAAGCAAGACTTAACAGCAGGAAAGAGAGAGATTAAGGAGACTAAAGAGAGAGATCAATATCATCAGCTGAATAACAAATGACACAGTTTCCCTACTTATAGCCAAGAGGAAGCCCTAAAAGGAAGCTTCCGGTGGCTAGGGCCCAACTGGGAGGGAAAATAGTGCGCCCTCCAAGAAGGCCCCCACTCTCCAGTAATATGTCCAAATGGCCTAATAATGAATAATAAGACAAAGGCCAACCATATAGTCTAAGTGTCACTAATGAATAAAAAAGGGCCCAAGGCCTGCTTATGCATAAAGTAAAGTAAATGTAAATGGACGCGGCGAATGTAATGAGCCGAGTCCATAACTGGCCCGTATGAAGTGAAGGAAATCCTGAACTATGGCGTAGTAATTCTTGAGCACTTGGATGGAAAGCGATTTGATACTCCGGTAAATGGCAGCCGATTACGCAAGTTTTGGCAGCCTCTCCGCCAGTTCAGCAAGTTTGATCTCAATATATTTTTTAATTTTATTTGTTTTTCAATTTTTTGTTTTCAGTATTTAATTTGCTGAGTTTTTTGGAAAAAGACAGTTAAAAAAAAAAAAACAAAAAAAACAAAAAGAAAAGCAAAAAAATAAGGAAAGACTGATGAGCAAAAGTCAGGAAGTCATCAGCATAAGGAAAAGGAAGCACAGTATTTTTGATGGACAATGACTTAGAAAATCACTGATTTGGGCAGATTTGGTCAATATAGTATCAGAAACCTTCGCTGAGCTCTCAGACTGTACATCAATCCTTGATTTATCTAAATTGAGGTGGGCGAAGGTTCCTGACAAGAGAAAATCCAATTTTTGAGACAGGCGAATGTTCAGTGATATGCCATTTTGGGAACCTTCGCCGAGCATTATAACCTCATTATGAACCTTCGGCGACCTGCTAGATGATCTTAAAATGTCAAAATTAGGTTGTCCATAGGTTCAGATTGTGAAAAAATGCATTTATGACAGTACCTGGGCGAAGGCTCATCCTTTGCCAGCCCTGGAAAACGTTCGCCTGATAGGTTCAAATCCCTAGAAACCTTCGCCGAGATTTTTATAGCCTATTTTTACAGTACTGCACATGCCTGCAAATTTTTTGTTCAGAACTGATCAGCCAAACTACTATTCAGTGTAATGGACCCACCAAATTCACCTATAAGTTGGCTGAATTCGATTCATTCCTCACTTGTGCTAGCGAAGCTCTTGCGAATTTTTCTTGCGACCAAAGCCTTCCAAATTTCCTGCATTGCCTTCTGATACACTTTCACGCGTTTATAATTCCTTTCTGATCATCATGTCTTCTACCGATACTTCCCAGTCACCGCGCTATACTATCCATCGTGATGTCCCATCTGTAATGGACATCATGATTCTTCCTAGCACAAGCATGGTCACTCAGTGGATGACCCTTGCGGAGCCTCTGCTCACTGCAATGGGTATTCATGAGAGAGCCTTTTTGGGTCGCATCAATATGGATTTCATCACTCTTGCCTTCAGTACGTGGAAGGAAGAGAAATCCAAATTCTATATCACTTTCCAGGGAGCCACACACAAAGTGCGCGTCACTGAGGCCGCACTTGCAGCTATAGGAATATCATCTGGTACACAGGCCTCACCCAATCACAAGCACGCCAAACAGGCCATCAAGCCATTTATTGACCTCACCAACGATCTGCACTGGACCAATGATGGCTACCGTTTGGAAGCCATCACTGAGCCTTCCATCCACGCAGCTGCCCAGCTATTGAATAATTTCCTGATGGTTGGCAACCTCAGGAAAGACCGCATCACATCTCAAATCCTTCACAGGATAGTGGAATCCCACACTAAGTTGGCCAAAGCCCCTCTTGAACCATATGATTGGTTCAAGACTGTTTCCGGTGAGCTCAAGTGAGCTATTAAGGCCAATACTAAGTAGCAGTTCGATGCTGGCTCTTTATTGTCCCTCTTAGCCGCTTCTCACTTAGAAAACAGAATCCATGGCTTCCACCTGGATTCTGTGCTTTCGGTTTACGAAGAAGCACCAGCAGAATCATTACATCAGGCCTCAAGCTCTCATAGTCGTCGTCGTCCACGCAGCGAGATCGTAATTCCTGACTCGCCTTCCGCGTCACGATGTCGCACTAGGCATACCTCGTCAGCTGCTCTTCCACCCCCTGCTGCTGTTCGCACTGAACTTCCCATCCCCCTAGCCTCTGATGCTTCCCTCGCCTCTGCTCTCATACAAGGACAGTCTGTGACCATTGGGCCTATCATGCCCATCACAGCTGCCCAGGCCGCATCACCCCCACACACCGAAGCCACCTCACCCAACACATAGTTCTTTATGGATATGTTCGATGATTCTGATCCCCTTGGGGCCACCGAAATCTTTGAAATGCCCCAGAGCCCAGCGCCCTTTGAACCAATCCCCTGGAAGAGGATTCGGACATATCCATGAATCTATTGTCGGTGTTGAAGATGCCAGCCAGCAACCCCACACACAAGGTAACCCAGCCACACTTCGGGTCGACACAACTATAAAATCACCAAAACAGTTCGACGCCACAGTGCCTGAAGGGTTTGAAGAGGAGGATATTTTTGAAGAAGAAGAGACCGTGGCACCTATTCCAAGCCAACCAAGGACAGTACCATCAGGTCCTCCTGCTGTTGCCGCTGCCACGACCGTCGATTCTGGTGATGCTCTAGGGTTGGTTTCAAGCCTTGGGCAAGTGATCCAGTCTATGCTGGATAAGAAGAAGGAAATGGAGCAGAGAATCTCTGATCTAGGATCCGAAAACACTCTGATCAGCCAGAAAATTGTCCAGCTGGATCGAGAGTTGAAGATAGCCAAACAACATGAAGATAAGGCTGAAAGCGAAAAGAAGTTGGCCCAGCAACAAGCGGATCGCTTGGAAAATTACATCAGCTCCTTGCAAAACGCCCTGACAACCGCACAGGATCAGGTAGATAAGGCAGTGCAAGATGCCAAGCAACAGGTGCAGTTGCTAAAGGGGCAATTACAGATGGCCGAACAAGATCGCACACGGCTTCAAGGTGAATTGGATGTGACCACCCTTGAGCGTGATGCCTATCTGCAAACGCAAATACCCGATCATCCGGTCACACCGACGGAGATTGCATATTTATTCAAAAAAGTGGAGACATACAAAGTGGCCCTTCAGGGATTCCAAGGCTGCTTTGATAGGTTCAAAGGAGCAACTTCAACCGAGTTGGCAAAGGCAAAAGAGACCATCACCGCCTATGAGAAAGCAGCCGCTCAAGTGTTGGAAGCCGGACCACAAATCCCCGTCCCGGTCATCCCGCAATTCTCCCCTTCGCGCCAAGAAGCTGTACCAGTGGCTACAGGGATTGATTCGAGCATGGACCAGGGGAGAGCTCCAGATATAGCAGATCAACCGCCAACCATACCGGCAGTACAAGCGGGTCCATCCTCATCGAGGACAAGACCTCTATTCAGAGGCCCATCAGCGTCGAGGACCAGATCCAGACCTTCTTAAAGCAACATCCGCATGAGTCCTCGCGTGGTGGATGGGTTCTGAAATTTAAGACCTCCGAGATCGAGGCCGACAAAGAGTTGGACAAAATACCTGCACTGGGAGAGCAGCCGGCATGGAGAATCACGGTTTTTGAGAAAACTCCGGAATCAATTAGGGGTTACGTCGCCAGCCGTCGGCAGTTGCTGGTAGATCCCTATTACGTGCCAATGCCGCGAAGAAATAAATGTAAAGATTTGGGGTTGGCTATGGACAAAATCACCATCCATACACCCAATTGGCCAATCATCCATCAGCCTTACAGCTGGACCATTTTAGTGGACTTCCACCGTGCTTTACAAGCATATCAGAGAGAGTATGTCCACTCTCCAGATCCAACGGTGCGACAATCGGCAATGTTTGCTAAAGATCTAACTCTGTTGGCGTCAGTGGCAACCAAATGGGACGATTGCCTTCCTCCCCTGGCATTTGATCCAAATAAGCCGATGGCCTCAGAGCAAATCAAAGATCAGCTGTCGATTGCTCGTCTCTATTTTCATGCAGCTATGATGGGAGGCTCTTGGGAATCCCGCTTCACCTCATGGACAACTTCCAAATGGATTGTCGGAGCCCACCGTTGTTTCCTGCCACACAATTTGGATTTCAATACTGCACGCCTCGACTTTATGGAGAAGGTGCAGTATCATTTAATTAAGATTCGGCGCGAAGCCAATAAAAGTCCCCAATAACTGCATATTGCAGGTGTCGTGGGACCGCCACCAGTTTTGGGGGGATGCTGTTGGAGGGTTTGCGGATCCCAAGGCAACCCTGACCCTAGTTAATAAGTGAGAGGGATTTGGCACCCTGCGTGTGTAAGTCCAACCCGATGATCACATAGTTATTTGATTGATTAGTTAAAAGTTAATAAAGGACTCTAGTCCTTTTGGGACTTTTAATGTCGCAGGGCCTAAATGTCAAGTTAGTGAATAAAGTTGGGTTTCCCTCCAATTTTGATGGTTCCCACACTTTTTTAAATCTGAATAAAAAGAGAGGCAAGACTGGACCAATAGGATTCAGAGGCCAGGGATACAAGGATCCTAGTAACTTTAATAATGTGGGAGAAATGCCCTCCCTTTAGAACAAGGAGATCAGGAACCTTATGAGTGTATTTCCCTGGACCTCCCCACAAGAGATACTAGGATCCTAGTGTGCAGCTATGCATCGCCCCTATGCATGTCAAAACAAACTTGCATCATGTAATGTTTCTTGCCGTTAAGTACCTACTATTGTGTTTCAAAACAATTTTGAAGAGCTCCTATTTTTTTTGAATTATAACACTGCAGTCAAGAATGATGGTGTAGTTTGCACCCCAAACCCTAGGCGAGCACTTTTTTTTTGCTGTAACAAAGTCCATGCAACGTTTGTAAGAACCCTAACCAGATTGTTTTGTTTAGTTTGAATGAGATCGTATATTTTTTCAGTTAACGTGTGATGATACATTGTGAACAGGCCACTTTCCTTCAATCAGCAGCAAGTTGGAAGAAAAAATTGGGCTTCAATGGTATGAAATTACAATTCCTAGTTGTTAGTTCTCAAATATCTACCAAATTTAACTTCTCGTCAGAACTTGTTTGTAAACTTTTATTCTTGAATTAGTGAGAAAGTTCATTTCAAGTGGCTACAAAAATCTGAAATATATCAAATCCAGTCATCATATTGCATCAAAACATGTAGTTTTATTCCTAATTCTTTGTTAACAATTTATCCCTTGCATACATGATGGGACTTCTCTGTTCTTTTTGTCCTAAAGGGTTTAGGGCTTAGAGAGGAAGTTCATGGGGTATGAGTCATGGAGCTTACAAGATTTTGCCTCTCTCTTCTGATTCCAGGAACTTTGCTTCTTGAGCCCAAACCACAAGAGCCAACTAAACACCAGTATGTTTCTATTGAGTTTCCGATATTAAGGTTACAGAATTTACCTGTTTAGATGCAGTAAGTATTGCCTTTCACAGGCCTGACTTGCATATGACTGTATTTACATTTTCTCATTGTAAAACACATGCAGGTACGATTGGGATGCAGCAACAACTATAGGATTTCTCCAAAATTATGGTTTGAAAGGTGAATAAAATTAGTGCATGAATTCTGATCTACTCATTTTTAGGATTTGTGACTAGCATGTCGCAGGCGTAAGGTTTGTATAGGTGGTTTTTATTGAAATATTAACATTCTGATTAAAACTTTTTAAGAGAACTCAGGGTTTAACATGTGGAGCAGTGACTAACCAAACCTGTTATAATTGTGGTAATGTTCTAGATGAATTTAAGCTAAACGTTGAGTGCAACCATGCGACACTTTCTGGGCATAGGTAATCTTAGGCTTCTGCTAATGATTTGTATTCAAATTTGAAATGTTGTGCCAGCATGTCACATACTATTACAGATACACACATTTATGGCATGCACGCTCAGACACACACATGCACGCACACACATGTGTACACACACACACGCAGTGGCCTACCTGCAAGCAACTTAAGGTTTTTAATAATGTCGGCTGTTATATTTCATAGCTGTCATCATGAACTCGAAACTGCACGCATTAATGGAATGCTCGGCAACATCGATGCCAACACGGGTGATCCCCAAACAGGTTGCTGGCTATTCTTTCTTTTCTTGTGACGTATCTCGATTGCAAAAGATTATATTTTTGCCTTCATACATCTGTCACATTTAATAGGTTCTGCATAGCTTACAGCAATGCTGTAGAAATCTGGACTACTTTGTACTTCTACTCTGCTATCTAATTTAGTTGATCTTTGCCAGTCTTATGCTTAAAATGTGATTGCAATTTTTCACTGGCTTTGCATATGAATGTTTCAGGTTGGGACACGGACCAATTTCTTACCGATGTTACAGAAGCTACTCTTATCATGCTTAGCGTAGTAAAGAATGTAAGCTTTACACTTAACCCTTAAGCTCAGTTGTCGACAGGCCATTCAATTTGCCTTGTACCCTGAAGCAAAATTTATAAACCTATACATAAAATGCTGACTCTCGCCTTGGAAGAATTTTTGACATGGGTTTCTTTCTCAAAATTTGTGCTGGTTGATGCAGGGTGGCCTTGCACCTGGTGGCTTCAACTTTGATGCAAAGCTGTAAGGAACTAAACAATCTACTCCAATCTTTCTGTTCTCGTACCTACTGCTGAACGTAGAATGTACAGAATGGGTATCTATGGTAGAGCCATATGATTATTGGTCCACAAGCTCCAAAGTGTTGCATGCCTTATAATGCTGAACTTATAAGGCAACACTTTGGAGCTTGTGGACCAATAATCATATGGCTCTACCATAGATACCCATTCTGTACATTTTTGTAGTGTACATTCTGTTCTAAAACGCACTCTGTATGTAATGTGTAAGAAAAACTGTAATGTGTAAGAAAATGGCTGGTTCTACAAAACCTATAGAATGGCTAATTGCTGACATTCAGAAGCAATTGGTAGCTCTAATTCTATCACCAATAGGTGCAATTTAGAGTTTGCACCTACAACTAGTTCAAGGAATTTTTGATGTCAGAGTTAGGCAGGAAGAATCATTCTTGTAAGCATGAACTAATCAAAGAATGCTCTTGAATCAAAATAATCTCCTTAAAATCTCACCTCAACCCAATCCAATTCGATTTGGAAGATTTGAAGTTTCATGTTAATAAGCTAATTCGAGATGTTTTTAGCAATAAACCAGAGGACACTCGATGCAAAGCTTTAAAGTTGAAAAGAGTGCTTTGCATTTTGAGTTTTGTTGGCTTAAGAACAAAAATCAAGATGTCAATTCAAACACGAAAAGATTTACAAATATAGTTGATGTTAAAGAAGTTTGTTCGTGGCTGCACTTTCTGTTGGATAACTTGCATATTTCTCTAGGTGATTCAGTTTTTCAACAAACAATAGGTATTCCCATGGGTACTAACTGTGCTGTGTAGCTAACTTTTATCTTTTCTCTTATGAATTTGCATATACAAAGATTAGTTTCTTGTGGTACTTGTCCCATCTTATTGCATAAATTAACTCATCTTAGAAGATATATTGATGACTTAATTTTTTCCTGATCTTTCTAATTTTGGTAGTTTTCTATATAAAGACCCTAACGTTTTTGGTGCAGGAAACTATCCTAAAGACTCATGTGAACTTAATTGTACAACTAGTGATGATAAGTGCAATTTTTTAGACCTGTCTATAAGCCAGGATAGGTCAGGTTTATTAGTTGATGTTTTTGATAAAAGGCTGCAGCCAGAATACAGTAACTTGAACACAATTTGTATGCCTCAGATTTCTTTAAATAGTTCAAATTCTGTTAAATATGGAGTGATCACTTATCAATTTTACAGGTTTTCTCATCCTTGTACTAGTAGAGATGCTTTTGTAGACCAGTCAAGCAATCTAATCATTTTGTTACTCGATAAGGGTTACTCGTTTAAGAAAATCATGAGAAAAGTTCAAATTGTTTTAGACTCTTTTGGTTTTATCTTTGGTGTATTTCTGCTTTTGGTATGTTTAAGATGATTAATAATAGAGTCTAGGAAAGTGGGGAGCTAAGGAGCCCACTTTGTTTCTAGTATTTTGTATTTTTTCTTTGCCTCGGTAACTCGTCTACATATTATGGTCCTTGTTTTACTTAATTATTTTATTTTATTTTATTTTCAATTGAAATTCTAAAGTTTAAATTTAATTTTATTTGAATTATTATCATTATCATTATTTTTTCTTTCTTCTTATTGATTGTCTTTTGATTCTTAGTCAAACACTAACCTAGTAGCAACTTACGCTTGGGTACTGATGAGACATAAGCAATGTTGTTTGGCTAAGATTTTTTGTTTATTGAATTTTATATTATTGTTTTGACTTAGATCCTTCGACTTTTTGAGTTGCTCGTATATTCTTTCTAAGCTTTACCTTATGACATCACTGGCTTCTCTATATAAATTTGTGAAATTGGATATATTTTAATCTCACAAATAGATATAATATTTCACGTATGATGTTTGTGGGCTTGACTGTAGGAGGAGAGAAAGTGTTGATGTGGAAGATTTGTTCATTGCACACATTTCTGGCATGGATGCACTAGCACGTGGGTTAAGGAACGCAGCTGCCTTGTTGCAGGTTATCTTTCTAACTATACTTATAAACGTGCATATATTTCAGCAGTTGCTATGTTAGTTGTGAGGGAAACTATTCTTGTAATTTTCATTCTTATGTTTACTCTGTAAAAAACCTTTTTGAATAAGGGGATTCGCGATGTTAAGAAGAGGGGAACAATTCCCTAAGTTGGCTTTTATATCGCTACGAGTTGGTATTCACAATATTGTATTGAAGAGCTGTTCTTTTATGGAGTAGTCTTTAATGTGAGTTTACACGGACTATCGTTAGGATGGTGTATTGACAAAGCTTGTGGAGGAGCGCTATGCAAGTTTTGATTCATCATTGGGTACTTCTATTGAGGTAAAAAGAAAGATGTTCTTTTGTCATTTTTTCTATCACATCAAGCTTGACATATATGTGATGTATAATTTTTCCCAAAACTTAAATTTCTGGTTCTTTTTTGTTCGTGTTCTCCCAATATCCATCTTGTGGACTTCAAAGTTGCGGGGAATTCCAGCATCATCTGAATATAGGCTATCCTAATTCAAGAGCAATGTTTCCTGATATGCATGACATGTGTTGAACTCACATCAATGCCAATAGTCGATAATGTCTTTCTTTTAGTTCACTTCCTTTTGATGCAAGTCATGATACCAAATAAGCGCTTGAAACTTTTTTCGTGGCCTTTGGTCACCATGCACCTCAAAACTTCTGAAGACCCTTTGGTGGAAATGTAACAAAATCAACATCATCTTTAAATACATTAGTCCCAGCTGCCAATATCATCCCTGTCAGATACAATTCTCCTCTGCCTGCCCATCTCTCTCTCTCTCTCTCTCTCTCTCTCTCTCTCTCTCTCTCTCTCTCTCTCTCTCTCTCTCTCTCTAGAATTAACGTTCACATTGTTACTCCCAATGTTATCATCTAAGGTTAATTAGGATTATTGGGTCATGCTCGCGTGCTAATTCTAGAGGCCTTTATCTATATTTAGTGAAGTCAGGTTAGAATTTAGTTAGACTCAAGTTCGAGATTCTAGTGCTTGATTTGGCACAAAAGTTTTGCTATATGTTGGGTGCTTTTACCATATATAGAGACATTAATTAGGCAATTGCTTTTGCTTTTGCTTTTGGCATAGACCAAAATCTATAAGTATGTAGTACGCCCTAGCTCATATGCAATGGGACATAGTTGGAGTTTCTCATCACTTGTGTACCTTGTCATGTGTTTGGCTATTGTTTCATCACAATAGGAATCTTGTCTTGGTTTTTGCAAGTCGGTTTTCTAACATCTCTCTCTCTCTCTCTCTCTCTCTCTCTCTCTCTCTCTCTCTCTCTCTCGCGATGCCCCACATACACTTCACAGGTTTGTCTCCTATCCTGATGCTCGTTGCTTGGGACTTCTTGTTCGTGAGATGCTTACTCTCCGTCAGGCTCATCTGCTTGTACCAGATCACCTGGGGTTAGACTCCCAGCACCTGCTTCTCACTGGCTTCTTTCGGACTCGAGCACATGCTAATGACTCTGATGATGAGATTCCTATCCCTGTGCCACCGCGGAAAAAGCCCAGATGTAGTCGGCACTTGCCTCTTATTTCACTTCTGCTTTGTTCTACTTTCATTTGTAGCTAGTTTATAGCATTTTACGGCCATGTCCTCCTATGGATGATGCTCCCACTATTGCTTGTACATATTTCTTTTTGGTCTTATGCACCCACGGGTGCCCAAAAGACGTTAATAAAGCTTGCTTTCTCTCTCTCTCTCTCTCTCTCTCTCTCTCTCTCTCTCTCTCTCTCTCTCTCTCTCGCTCTCCCTCTCTCTCTTCATGTCTCCGACTTCTTAGGAATTGTAAATGGCTACCCTTAGGGAGGTTTCACATAAAACAGTTGTAAGTGGAGAGGGCCCCAAACAAGGCACTCTCATTGGTGGAGGCCACTTTAAGTTGTCTGCCACCCTTTCAAATTGAAGGTGAACTATACCTAGGGGGCATTGAAGGATGCCACCGTGGGGCAAGTCAAGATGCCAAGCATGTATCTCATGCTCCTTGATTTGCCCTAGGGACAGTGGCTACAATAAAAGTGCCACCTTCTCATCTAAATCAAATTCATGCATTTTATGTCGTTGCCTCCAAAAGGTGGCAGGTTGGAAGGGCTTTTTTCAATGTTGGATAGATTGTGTTGGTAAGTGCATTTTCTAAATGCATGGACCTCCCCTTCCATGCAAAAATGCACTTATTGAAATATTAAATAAATGCAGGCTGGAGAAGTGGGTTTCGAAGAGCTTGAAGTAAAGGCCTTTGAGTGGGGTGAGCCTACTCTATCCTCTGGGAAGCAGGTAATTGCCCTGAACCATTAACTGCCAAGTTTATGTTTGAGATTATGAGCTGTATGTACTTGAATTATATTTCTTGCTGTCAGGAACCCAGTATAGCGCTAAATGTTTGTTTTAATTTTGCAGTACATAAGACATGCAATGTATCTAAAACTATATTTAAACACTATAGAACTTTTAACTGCAAGAAAATTTGCGCAGGAGCTAGCGGAGAGGATTTTGCAGTCATTCACATAATCAATGCCTATTTGGCTGGGCTTCACCCATACATATTTGCTCATTCCTGTGTTTTCAAAGCCAATGGCTGGAGTTTCATTTGTTCCCTGAGCATACAAGTTTTTCATGCCTCAGAATCATTTCAATTTTATGCTTTTTGTAGAAATATGCAGAGAACTCCTAGAATTTGCACATCAGCTTTTGATATTTGCTGCAACATATAGTAACGAGCACTAATGGTATGCTATGTGACAAAGGAAAATTGTGCTCTCTCTCTCTCTCTCTCTCTCTCTCTCTCTCTCTCTCTCTCTCTCTCTCTCTCTCAATGAAATATGATGCTTTTCAAATTAATAGCTTGATAGCTCTTCTATGAAGATCTCATGCTTGCCTCCTATTGGACCCCTGATCATGGCCTCTCTACTCCTATTGGATGAGTGATGCATCTATCTTGCAATTCTATTGGACCCTTCATATGGATTTCTCAATTGTGATTGGACCCTTTGTCTGTTGCCAACACTTTGACTTGATCACTCATCAAATTACATCGACACAAGTGTCACAAGCTTAACTAGCTTGAGTTTGCATCATAAACTACTTTTGGCCAAATTGTGGCTTTACATGTGGAATTGACCATTTTGCCATCTATACCAATTTTGGCCCTATCAAAGTCCTACACACAGATGCTTGACATGAAAACTTATCAAACCCCTAAAGCTATGATAGATAACTCTTTATGATTTTCACATCAGTCACTCTTGTGAGTCATTATTAGACTCATTCAAGGTCCAAAGTATTGTAGTTTAACAATTTGAACTAGGAAAGCTAGAGGCATCATTTAGAGCTAAACATTACAACAATTTAGTACATGTGTGTCTATGTAAAAATGACAAAACAGAAACACACTATAAATCCATTGCTTAAATGCATTTATACAAAAAATGGTAGTACAAATCATATTTGTTGTTTTTTACTGTTCATAAAAGCCCTTCAAGGTATAGAATTTGGAGTCTCTTCTATACCGTTTTTTGGTCAATTCAATTAGGTTTTTTTTACCATCTCTAATCTTGATGCATAAGCAAGTATACTTGACATTGAATTGATAGAAGTAAATTTTGGGGCTTGGCATTTTATGAGTTTTGCGAGTTTCTTTCTTGCCATGAGTCAATACAAAGATAGCACATGGCGTCTTATCTTTTTTATGCCACTACTTGATGTTTATTAATAAGAATTGTGGTTTGGCACATAGTTAAAAATCCCATAATGAAATCCCAAAATAAAAATTTTTTGATGTTAAAAAACATGGGGTCCTTGCAGTGCCTTGGGCCATCGCAAGGGACCACAAGGAGGCTCCTTGTGGTCCAGCCCACTGCAAGGGACTGCAAGAAGGCTCCTTGCAGTTTCCTACGATGGCTGGACTGCACGGAACCACAACGAGCCTTCTTGCGGTTTCTTGCGTTGGGCTTTACCTAGCCATGAGATTCCTAGCCCTGGACCTAGCTAATGCATTAGGCCCTATCCCCGGACTTGGTCCTCCTAGAAGTCCCAACGACCTACATTTGCTATCATGCCATGTGCTATGAAATTTTGCAAGCAAGATACGAAGAAAACTCGCAAAACTTGCAGATAATTTACTCGCAGAATGTCAAAACCCTCAAATTTTGACACATCTTTTCCTACTTATTTTCTAGCAAGCGGGAATGGGTTTGATGCACAATTTTGTGTGCATGCGTACAAAAGTGTGCTAAAAATGACTCTAGTGTTGAGAGCTAAATTTTGGTCTACTGTTGTTAAAAATTGGATTGTTGTTTTTATTAAGTGTGCAAAAGAAATCAACATGATATGTTTTCTTGATGCATATAAGACATCTAATACCTTTGTGACGTTTGACTCATTGCAAAGGTGGCGCTACAAGCTAGTCTTTGTGAATATTAGTAAGGAATTCTTCATAAATATTAGTATGGAACAATCGATCAATATGTAATATCATCACATGATGTAACAACTAGACATAGATTATGGGAAAACATTTGTACCAGCTGTTAATCTAGCCATTAACAATATGATGGATGATTTAGCAACTCATCATGGAGAGAAGCTACAACAATGAGAAGCTTGAACTTATTGAAAATGTTCAAAAAGTTTTATAATGACAACTTGCACACTTTAGAGTGAAGATGCTACTAATTGATCAAGACAAACTCAAGATGTTCCACTGGTCCCATAAATGTTGTCAACATTCAACAAGAATCAAGTGATGTAGTAAGAGTGGTGTATCTTGACAAGGAAAAAAGAGAGATATGTGCCGTTATTGTAGCAAGTTTGACCATATGCAACGTGAGTGCAACAAGTGTTAAAGTGATCAGAAGTAAGAATTAACAACCGTTGTGATTGATCACTTGTTTACAACATCAATGGTTGTGAGATTTAGAATACAAGGCTCAAGGAGCATTTCAATGGAGCACAAAGATACTCATGGAAGTCACACCTTACATGGAACGGTGTATTAAGTTATCACATTTTTTAAATAATTAAAGCCCAAGTATGGCATCTTACCCACCCTTAGAACTCTAGCAAAAGGCCCAAGTATGGCATCATGTGTGTATAAGCCCAACTAGTGGTGCCAATTAGTCAACATAGGGCAAGTAAAACAATTTTTGAAAAGCTATAAGATGAACCTTATACTTTTAAATCATATAAAGTCAAGTTAGAACTTATAAGGTTTTAAAGGTTTCCCAAGTTGATCATTGTATCCTTAATGTAGAATAAGCAAATGTTGTCATTTTGGATCCTCAAATGCTCTATTTTGGTGTTCTATTTTGGTGTAATGCTACTTTAGTATTCTTGCTTTTGTGTTTTTAACTTTGCTTTTGTTTAAGTGGGATCACTACAGCTTCCTTAGAGTGGTTTGAGTTGACAAATGTTAGTGTTGATCATTAGCTAGTTTTTGGTGATTTATGTTGTTTGGGTGTGGTAACTAGTTAGGAGGTGGGTATATGGATTTGGGTGTGGTTGAAGTTAATAGTGTGGCTATGTTATGGGAAATGCTATTTCTTTTATGCCTTGTATTTTTGCAGCTAGTGCAAGCAAAGGGCCATCTCTAAGGCTTTCCATTGGATCAAACTCCAGATCGCTATACTACCCGACACTTGATCTTCCTCCTTAAGGGAAGAATCTCACCACTGGTAATGACACATTAGGCATCTGACAAATGATATATCAACTCATGTGTTTCACAACATATGACAAGGTGCAATAATTAGTTCGTTGAGTATGAGCTAATCTTGGAAGGTATGAATAGTATACATGGGATGATAGTCCTTATAAAATTTTAAAAGAAACGTGCTCTATATTAAGTTCTAGGAGGACTTACAAGAAGCATCCATAATGCGTTCCAGTTTGAAAATATGACAACAAAATCTGGACTGGTAAGCCACACAACTGATTAAAATTATTGCATTGAATTTGATTTAAGTAGCTACCAATTCATGAATGCTCAAGGATATCAAAATGCGTTTAGGAATACCAAGAAGCATTGATGCTCAAGGGATGGAAATAGTGAAAAGAATTAGGTACAGAACATTATACAAATGTCTGTCCTTTTTGCAACATATGCCTAAAGGGTATAATGTGGCCATTTGTTGTTCTTTATGGAGTAGTTGCCTAAATGGCAAAAAGGGGTTTGTGCAACAATTGCTTAAATAATGACTAATGGCCACCCTTTTAACGGGCCTTGACTTTTTGCGAGTAAATCTTTGCGAGTTTTGAGAACTTCTTTCTTGCCATGATGCAACAAAGAGATAGCACATGGTGTGCTACCTTTTTTCTATCACTACTTGAATGTTTATTATTAAGAATTGTGGTTTGATGCATAGTTAAAAATCCCATTATGGAATCCCAAACTAGGAAAATTTTAAAATTAATTTTTTTTTTAGCATCCAAAGGTGGCATGCTGACATGCTCAGCGAAACTAAAAAAAGAAATTTTTTTTAAGTCTCACTGTGCACGTTGGCATGCTACCTTTGGAGGCTAATTTTTTTTTAACCTATTTCACTTTGCACACTGGCATGCTATCTTCGAAGGTTGCAAAAAAAATATTCTAGCTATTTCACTTAGCACGTCAGCGTGCTATGTTCGGAGGCTGCAAAAAAAATTCCAAAATAATGTGTTTATATTATTTGGTTCTCAAATGTGTCAAAATACCTTTCTATTTTATAATTTGAACTATCAAACTTGTAATGTATTCACAAAAGTACAATGTAATACCTTAAAAGTGGATATTGTTCAGGACAATGATGGTTTGATATCTGAATTGTCACATAGACTAGTTTGGTACTTGCATTATCACATAGATACAACACCTCATGCTATGGCATCAAAGCCTTTTGTGGTATTGGAAAAGTAAAAGCCAATTTTAATATGTGACAAAAAAGAAAAAAAGGAAAGCATAGACAATTCTATAAGAGAAAAGAGATTGTCATGACACCTATCAAGAGACATGGAGAGGATTATTAGTAGTATAGAGTGGGGACAACCAATTTCACTTCCAAAGTTGTCTCACATTGAGGTCCTCACAAGTGACGTGTTTGTTTACATCGACACATTGAAATCCATTGAAATTTTTGCATATAGTCAATATCTTCATGTAATTAGAGAGAGAATGTGGTTAATATTATATGGCACACCATGTGCTACATAATTAGTGAATCATGGGTAGAATGAAACTCGCAAAAATTGTACTCGTAGATTGTCAAAACTCCCTTTTAACATTGACCAATGGCCACCCTTTTACCACTCTCTTTTGCAAGGGATGGCTAGATTTTTGGCACCCATTATTTGGATAATGTACAAAGGGCAACAACTTCCCAACATTGATGATTGATCTATGTTTGCTCTCCATGCTTTCTTTCTTTGGAGGTGACTCTAGTTGAACTTGTGCTAAAACTAGCATTCATATGAGTTTTCATGTGTTGACTACTCACAATAGTTGATTCAACATCATTGGGCAAAGCAAAAGTAAATCAATTGATAAAATCTCTTTCTAGCCACTTGATTATTCAAAGGAAAGATCTTTTCAAAAAATGAATCGATTTGAGAAAATCCATGAATTGAGGCCTCTAAATGAGTACAACTAGAAAGAAACAATCATCTTCAAAGACTTCTACTTGTTCTCATATTCATCTTCACTAGTTGGGAGTCTTATTAGTGTTAGGTTGAATGCAATAAACAGGCTTTGTGTCAATTGGATAGAAATTGAAGGCAACCTTTAATGAATTGCTGCAAAGGCCTCCCTCTCCAAGCTTTATAGACAATAGTTAACCACCCTCTCTTTCAACGTGTGCTCCGTCTACTCCATTTCCATATCTATATCCAACATTTGTTTGTCCAACCTCCTTAGCCTTTCCTCCCTCTTTGTCCACATTATCTTACCTTTTTGACATCCCATTGACATCATTGAGGAATTTATTGAGTTGAAATTCTATCTATCCTAACAAAATATCAACAAATACTTAGATCTTGTGAGGTACAATCATTAGATGCTAAAAAGTGATGAAAAATAAATCAATAGAGCATTTTGAAAAAGTACCACTTAAATTTTTTCTTGAAGTCTCAAAGCTTTAGCAAAAACTTGCACATGCTTATAAATGAACTTCACTAAGTTTTCTGACCATCAATACGGGATTGATCCTCATCTTTTTTATCATTAATAGCTCCCCCTTCATGATCCTTACATTTTTCTCATTCTTGTCATCTAGTTTAATTTCTGCTTTTTTCCTTCGTCCCCACTTTTTAAATTCATTGATATCATTTAGCACCCTTTTCCACAGTCACTTGATCATGCTCACTCACTCAATCATCAATTATTTTGAGCTTAAATTGCATGAAAAATTTACACATAGCATAAGTTCCACACGAATTCTTTAACTCTAATGTCACACAAGTGCCAAAGGATATGACCAAAAATTTCAGACTCTGTTAAATTCCACACGTGGAAGCTCAACAAACTAGGATGTTATTAAAAATTAGCCCAAGTCTCAAGCTGAGTGTGGATACTCCAATGTGAATAACCACAATGTTTTCTAGTAGTGGTCACATATTGCTTGATTAATTAGAGGAAACAACAACTAAGCATTGATGAAAATTTGTAAATTAGATTTTGAACATGCAATTTGACAGCAAAAATGCATGGTCCAATGGATATGGTATTTATCTCATGAATAAGAGATTTTCATTCCATAGTTGAGTTGATTTGAAGTGATAAAATTTGAAAAATAACATGTGTCTCCTAGCATATGGGTTCTACAAAGGCACGCACCATGCCTCATTTAATTTATGCATTATTGCACAATGACATTAGCACTTCAGACATGGTAAGCACTGATTTTAGCTTATAAGCCAATTTCTAGTTTTCCAGTTCCAAGTTGTAGTAGGCGTGACATATTGATTGTTTTGAGGAGCCGATTACAACACATTCTCTACATGTATGTCTGTCCTCCTAAGTAATGTTTTGCTAATCTACATTGTTGATAATGCGTTATATTTTATTTATGAACTCTTTGCATCTAAATTAGACAATGTGACTTTTTCTTTATAGGATTAAAAAAAGGACAATTAGAGTCAAGAGTCTACCTATGTTTGGGGGACTTACAAAACCCAACCTCTCTTTTTCACAAGAATATTTATCAGATAACAAAGCTTCCATAACACATGAAATAACTTAAAAAAATGAACAGTTGCAACCTTTACAAATTTAGAAGTTTGTCCCTTCAACTTGTCAATGAAACAATGAAAATAAAATTACACGCTCTATAAAAAAACAAATCTTAGAAAATGATTAGCTTTCCTTCTAGATGTGACCATTATGTAAATTATTAATTTTTCTCTTTTTCAGAGGGGTACGCAAACCATGTCATAATAAGTTGAAAAAAAATGTTAGAGAGACAAAAAAAAGAGTTGAAGAAAATATCAATTTCTTATGTCATGAGTGTAGTTGAACCAAGCACGAGGGAAAACCACCCAACTTAGGGAATTGTAATATATATAAGTAACATGAAGGTTCATCATTCAACTATATTATTATGTCACTTAAAGAAAAGGTCAAGAATGCCATACTTAAGTTGTTATTTCAAACCATGAACTCCATTGGAGTCTTTCAATGTTTGCAAGTGATTCTTTTTTAGCCATTATTTTTTTACAACAACCCAACTCACGTAAGACTAAAGGGCCGTCCATTTATGAGCAACACATAAAACTATTTACAATGTTAGGGGCACAAGGCTCAATACATCAACCTCAAAGGGCAAGGCAAATGACTTGAAGGTGTAGCTGCCAAGAAGGAAAGTCGTCAAACTTCATCCAGTCAGCAATAGTCTAGAAAACACGCTCCAAACTTTGTATCAACAACCTTAAAGGTAAACCTTCAAACTTTGTCCATGCATCAATAGCCCTAAAGGGCAACCATCAAAATATAGTCCAAGTACTAGCAATACTGGAGGACGACCTTCAACTTTCATTCAAGTGACAACATACTCTGTAAAGCACCCTTTTAAAAACATGAACATTGATCTCACAAGGCACAAGATATCTTCACATGTGCATAGAGGGATTCAAACCTTGGTGGAAAAACCCACAAGCCACCGAGCTCCAATCCACTACACTTCAGAACATTGAAGATTGATCCTAAATTTTCAAAGCAATGCAAATTGGCAACAACATATCAAGAATAGGGACATCTAGTTAGTAGTGAGTTGGCTATGCCTTCCATTCCTCACCTTGAGGTTGGGAGTTTGACTCTAGTTCACAAATAAGGACACACAAGAGATATAAAAAACATATCAAGAATGGGACAATATCACCGGTTTGGCCTTTTTTTGTTTCACCCATTTGTGGTGAGCCCTACTCTTGTTAAAGGCTCGTGAACCTTCATTGTCATGTAAGGTAACTATCTAGCTAGAACCTTCAAGCGTTTCTTTTATCCACGAAATCTTGTCCTTATGCTAACATCACTTTAATTATTGGTTGATGCTTTGTGCACTTCTTTCATCTCCCATCATGAAGATGTAATGTGAATCTAAATTTCCAAATAGCTCAAATGATGCATGACAAGTTCCAGAAACCAATGACACCATGATCACTCAAGAAGCTAAAAGAATATAGTATAATGCAGTTAGACTAGTCTTACAGAAGAATTTTGACAATCTAACTAATTGAACTTGAAAATTAAAATTCCTCCAAGCCATAGTAATATTTGTGAAAAAATGGTCCAAATTGGCAAATATCAACTTGAGGCCTAAATATGGAAACTTCCCGTAGTTTGACCAAGGGCCAAAGTGGAGGCCACATGTGTGAAAATTATGTGGTGTGGCCGAGTTGGTCCAAATATTTGGAAAAAGCAAAGGAGACACACACAAAAACTACATTCAATAGATGCAAATGTTGGGCTCTGCAGAACGATCATTCTTTAATGCATGACTACGCCTATCAAATTCGAACCATACTATCGCAACAAGAGTCATGTTTGATTCTACTTGATTCTAATTTTGAAATCATTAGAATTTATGAGATTGATTACATAGACATACATAAACAGAGTGGAGAATTGATATGCGTAAGTGTTTGATGCTTAAACAAAACTATAAGAGAACGAAATAAGATAACAGCTGATCAAAAAAGCATAAAATCATTTTGACCCAATACTGAATGCAATAAGACCATAGGATTGCATTCAATAAGTAGCATGTACAAATCAGATGAAATACGAGCACAAGACTGTAGCGGATGCAACCACATACTCGAAAGTAGTTCTGAATAATGATCGTCTTTGTCTGATACCCTTTTGTTAATAAACAGTAAAATGCTGCTAACAATACTCTATCATAAATTGAGTTCTTGAATCAATTGACTTGAGAGGCCGTTGGAGCAAGAGGTTTTCAAGCAGGCTGGGATGTAGAGGTCGTTGAGAGATCTCCAATTTTGTGAAATAATTTTGAGATGAATAAGCACCTAGTTTTACGAAAGTGACTGAAGATCCATGCTTTTCCAAGTGCCAAGCAGAATAATGTCATTATACATGTGTTGCAGTGGGTCTTGCAATAGATTAGGGGAATGATGTTGGTAGATTCTGAAGAATCCCCAAGATGCCGAGCTAAGCTGTTATAAAGAGCACCTCTCACCCTTGACCGAGGAGATCTCAGAAGGAAGAGAGAAGGATGAAGATGAGAGCCGAGCATGAGAGCCGAGAATTACTAACTAGGAATACAGTTCAAAATCATATGAGCCTCATGGTGAATCTCAGGGAAAGAATGACCACGTAAGAGCTAGGCAATGTAATAAATGTAGACCCCTCTTAAATAAACTAGAGTGAGCCACCTTTTGATGGTGACCTCTAGTGGAAGAGCTAATTCCACTTGAAATTTGTAAATTAGTGGAATTGCCACTTAGGCTCCACATGGGCAACCTAATAGTCTATCTAAGAGCCCCCCTCTCTTGTGAGGGAGCTTTACTTGTAATGTCATTTGCTCTTGCTGAATAAAGAAGATCCTCCACGAGTTCTTGGCATTCTTGGAGCTCCTTGTTCATGACAACTTTCTTGAGTGAATTTTTTATGAACATGCATTTCTATTTCTTGATTGTGATTGTGGAATATATTAATTTTTGGTTTTCTTTCCTTTTGCAATGTGGATTAGAGTGGAATAGATTTCTTGTTCTTGTTTTAAAGTAGATCTCAGCATTTAGGTAAACTAAATAGGCTAGATTTGTGGTATAATTCTTGTATATCCTCTTACAATCCAGTTCTTGATGTTCTTGGGCTATCCAAGAATCAAGAAATGGGCGTTTCTTGATCTTTGGATTGCTATAATGCTGTTAGATAATTAGTTTCTTGTTTCTTGTTCAGTTTTGTAGATTAATCTGAACTCATTTGTTGTTTCCTATTGCATAGAGTTGGTTAGAAGCAAGAACCGTTTAGTTATTCACTGGTATTGCATGCAGATTTGTTGGTGAATGTTTTTCAGTTGCATGTGAATTGTGTGCATGTATCTGGAGTGAACGATCCTGAGCATCCATTGACAGGTTGGGAAACATACTATAATGATGAGTAATCTATCTGCTTGGATCAAGGTTTAATCTCACAGTTAAGATCCAAGAAGCCAACAGCCTAGAACGGGCAGAAACACCCAAATTCCAGAGATAAGGGAATCAGGAAGAACCAAAACAATTGTGTTCACAGATTAAGTCGTTAGCTTCAAAACAAGTGGTAACATGTTTCGTAAACTCTTGATAGATATTTGTCATTGTTGTGTTCGCATGGATCCGAAAGCAATCATAATGGTTCGTAAGTAGTCATAAGATGTAAGACCGTAAAAAACCCATAAACGATCATGAAACAAAAGCTCATTAGTAAGCGTAAAACGTAAGCTTGTAAGTAAACATAAGAGCAGAGACTATGAGCATACTTTGTGATTCCCTATAATTCTTTGGTGTGTGCAATAATGTGAGTAAATATGCAGCAACTAGATAAATGAATGGATGTAGATTAAAAAATTGGATTAGAGTGATAAGATAATAATCCAACGGCCTCCCTTAATATAAATCCATGAATGCCTTGATCTTCAAACTTAGCACTGCACAAAATTTGTTGTGTGCATCCAACCTCAATACCTTTATAAATATATTTTCCATCATGTCTTGCATTTGACAATACTCCAAGCTTACTTCTTTGTTGAGAACTTTGATTCTAACATAGTGATAGTTACTCCTGGAATGAAATCTAGGGTTGGTTATCACAACAATAGCACTTTGATTATCACAAAATATAATTGTTGGGATTATACTATTTCAAACAAACGTTTGATAGTACATTTCTCAACCACACTGCTTTCTTTGTTGCTTGAGAGACAATGATATATTCTGATTTTGTAGACGATAGAGCTATTGAGGTTTTCTTGTAACTATTCCATGAGATTGGACCATTGTTGAGAAAGAATGTAAATCTAGATGTGGATTTACGAGTATCTACATCTCCTACTCAACTTGCATATGAAAAGCCACTTAGAATGGTGAGTTTGTCTCTGTAGACTCCTCCATAATAGGTGCATTGATCCATTGTAGCTCGTATATATCTCATTTTACAAGTAGAGGTGAGGAAGTCCTCCAAATCCAAGGTAGAGCCTCCAAATGTCCTCCAAGCAACCTACAGGCTTCAAGATGCTCCGCAACTCCAAGCTAGGATGCCTCCACCTGCAAGTAAGGATCTGCAAGCCTCCAAGGATCTCTCCTCCACCTGTGTCCCTACTCTTTAATCACAAAGATAGATAACAAGTTGGCCTCAAGTATTCACCACCCAACCATAGCTAGATCCAAGCTCCAAGCAAGACCTATCTAGCACCCCCTTGCTAACCATAAACCAATCACAAGCATACCACAACACTTCATAGCATACTCAAGATCCAAACCCTACTTATGTCCCATACCATAAGCAAGATCCAAACCTTAAGCATACTACCACAAGAAAGCACTCTACACACTAGTAGCAACACTAGAGCATATGGAGTTCCATGCTCATCCAATGAGAGAGAGAGAAGCCTCGGTGAGTTAAAGAATCTCCAAGAGCCTCCATGGGCTTATGGAAGGTCAAGAGACTCCTTCCATAACCTATGACTCTTTGAATGCCTTTCTTGTGGGAGTTGGGAACTCAATGGACACTTTAGTGAAAGTCGTACACATACACTTACAGATTACAACTTGTAGTAGAGTATCATCCACTAAAGTAAGCAAACTTTTGACAAATAAAAAATTTACTTTATAAGAATGCTTGTGAGATACATACATTCTCAAATCATTAAAGTAAAGAGATTTAAATTTTCAATTCACTGATCTAAATTCTTATCTCATTCAAAAGATCAAAAATTACTCATCATACTTAAGAATTGTCACATTTGCTTGTAATCCCCTAGATAATAATTAGATACCTATTTATGATCCGTCAATCAATAAATATTTAAGAATCTTATGATTCACAATTCACTAGATTCCAAAACCACACTTAATTATTTAAGGATAATGGACCATATGTCCAACACACAACTCATGAAATATAAGAATCGTTCTAAAATCTTTTTTCCTAGAAACTTTTTTAGAAATGTTTTTCAAACTGGATTCTTAATAGAAATGCAAGATATTCAAGTTCTACAATCATCAGGTAATCAAAGACTCAAGGCATACCAGAATTGTATTGATAACTATCTTTAATTACAAAAAACTTTAGATTTTTAAAATTAATCTAGATATCCAAAGTTTTGCTTAGTTCCATATAACTTCAGTTGTCATTTTTGGACTGATTAGGATTTGCTATCCAACTAAGCTCAATGGGATACAATCACTAATAAACTAAATCTATTTCTCAACTGAGAAACACTCTATATGTTCCTGGCAAATTTTGAGTCAACTGCTTATTTAACCAATTAACTTTAATTAGAAGTAACCCAAGTTAATTGTAAATGATTCAAAAATATCAATGTCTAGGTGCCGATATCGGTTATACTAGTATACCACTACATTTAGATCTTCTTCTAAATCATCTTCAAAAAGACACTAACCTAACTCTTCCAAGCCGACTCTTCACCATGAGCTAGAAGTGAGATATGGACCTCACTAGCTTTTCTAATCTCTTTTGATCTAGATCACTCTCACATCAATTGATGAAGTATGGGCTAAGTTTTGGTCAAGCAAACTTTGGCACATGTGAAACACGCCAAGTAACCACAAATCACTCAAATGCAAGCCAATTGTATGAAAGAATGTGGCTACAAGCTCAACTTGATGACTAGATCTCAAGAAAATGTGATTGGCAACCTAGAATTGAGATTTTTGATCAAACAAGCATGATAGAGTCAAAAGTAAAAGTGTCCAACCAGGTTGGGTGCCCTAACCACCTTGATTCAATTGACTATAACTTGTGATTGGGAGATCCAATCACTATGAAGTCAATTGCTACACAAACTAGACTCAAATAGCTTTGAAACTAGCTATCAAGCACCAATTTTGGATCACACATAGAAGAGAACCACCAAATTGAATTGGGTTGTCCTTCACACGTGTCTGAGCAAAAAAATCCGTACAATATCATAAATGATTCAATCCTTATGATTATGAACCCTTTTGATCCAAATTTGCTTGAGATAGCATGGGAGATGCAAACTAGTCTCTAGATCTAGATTTTCAAGAAATTTTTGGAACTTTGGATGAAACAAGCATCAAACACTTAGGTAGGCTCTGATACCATGTGAAATTTTACACGTGTGGGAATGCACTAATGTGTGTGATTGATCTCCTAAGCAAGCTTATGCACTTGTTGATGGATGCTAGATTGAATTCCAAGATCTAGATAAAAAAAACTAAGGCATAGCGGCAATGATACATGCATCTGTTGATAACCAAAGTACATACACTTGTAAGAAAGTTATCCTTGAAAAAAACTAAGTAAAATTAAGCTCCTCTCCTTGGGTAGAGAGAGAATAGAGCTAATTTGGATTCGAGTAGAGAGACAATGTAAAACAAACAAATCTCACAATACTCAAGTTTGACTCAAAAACTCAACATAAATTATGATTCCAAAGAGAAGTACATATGAAACTCGTGGAGATTCTTCCTTGCATGCTATTGGACCCCTAATCCTAGCCTCTCATATTCTATTGGATGAGTGATGCATCCATCATGCAATTCTATTGGACCCTTCTTGAAGATTTCTCAATTCCTATTGGACTCCTTGAGCAAAGCCAACACTTTGACTTGATCACTCATCAAATTACATTAACACAAGTGTCACAATCCTATTTACAAGCCTACTTAGCTCGAGATTGCATCACAAATGACTTTTGGCTCAATAGTGGCATTACATGTGGATTTGACCATTTTGCCATCTATGCCAATTTTTGGCCCTTTCATAAAGCTACACAAAGATGTTTGACATAAAAACTTAGGAAACCCCTAAAGCTATGATAGATAACTTTGTCTAATTTTCACATTTGATACATGTGACAACATCCACAACTCCTTGGCGATTAGTATGGTCTTCATCTCAAATTTTCACAAATGATAATTTGATCCATCGAGCTTGTCGACTATAAAGCCAACTTTTCTATGTGAATCCATATCGAAGTCAGTCTTCTGATAGTCTGATCTGTCAACAATTTAAGATTGAAAGATAATATCTAATAATATCGAAACACTATTACTATGCAATGCTTTAATTGGAATCAATATAAAAGCTCTGAATATATTGAATGGTCCGATACCAGAAATTGTTGCTCTACTACCAAGAATTGTAACTCTGATACCATGTTGAAAAAAGAAAGAATCCGACACACGCAGATGCAAATATTGAGCTCTACGGAATGATCCTTCTACGCCTATCAAATTCAAACCATACTATCGCGACAAGAGTCACATTTGATTCTACTTGATTCTAATTTTGAAATCATCAGAATATGTGAGATTGATTACATAGAAACATAACACAATAGATTATTGATATGCATAAGTGTTTGATATACTTTCGCTAATAAATAGTGAAATGTTGTGAACAATACTCTATCATAAATCATAGTTCTTGAGTCAATTGACTTGATTGATTGCCATTTAACTTGAAAAAATGAACTATTTATACTAGTTAGGAATGTCGAATGGGCTTATACATCAGCTATTTAGCCAAGTCGCAATTGGCACTTAGACATATTGAGCTGTAGATCTCACAATTGGCAGTTTGTCATATTGCATTGTCTCTATCCAGTTCGGTTACATGGCAGTTACTTGCTAATAATAGTTAGAGCAAGTCTTTAGCTTCAAAACAAGTGGTAACATGTTTCATTAACGCTCGACAAATCATTTTTTGACCGACCCTTTGATAGTCGCTTGATAGATGTTTGTCATTGTCATTGTTGTGTTTATAGGGATCCAAAAGTGGTCGTAAAGATTTGTAAGTAGTCGTAAGACGTAACCTCATAAAATGCCCATGATCGACCGTGAAACATAAGCTCGTTAGTAAGGGCAATCGTACACCAATAAGTAAACGTAAGAGCTTGTAAGATACCATGAACTTGCTTTGCGATTCCCGTGTATTTTTGCAGTGTGTGCAATAATGTGAGCAAATCTATAGCAATTGGTTAAATGAATGGATGTAGATTACAAAATTATATTAGAGTGATAAGGATAATAATCCAACACAAATGACATTCTTTTATTGTTTTATGTACATATTTCATAAGACTATATGGTCATTGTCAAGCTAGTCAATCTTGATCATCGATTTGATGGATGCTGGAGATTTAGGGCTTAATCCTACTTATAGGCCCTTCCAAATGCAGCCGAATATAGCTATAAATAGTTGAACACTTTTCCATTTTAGTAGTTGACGCACACTACTTCATTTTGGTGAAGATATTGGAGGAGGAGATTAGTCTCTACACTGTGTAGAATTTCCTACATTGTTTTGCTTGTGTGAGTAATGATCATGATGCCCTATATTTTTTGAAATTATTAGAGGTCTACAACAGGTCCTTCATCATATTTGATCCACTTGAAGAGTTTGAAGAACTTTTAGATGTTTCTACATCTTGACTAGGTTTCATACTTAGAGATTGTGCATATTTAGGTTTGTTCCTTTATGTTTGAGAATTTCACATGGTATCAGAGCTTAGGTTTATGCTTCTTGGTTTCCAAGGGGAGGCTCGAACCTGGGACCAAAGAAACTTTGGATGCCAAGCTAACCAGTTGAGCCAACCCCGTTGGGTAGAGCTTAGGTTTATGATATTTCAAGATTCTTCATGTGATTCTTTTGTGTTTGTGCAAAGTCAATATCAAAAGGGTGAAGCTAGAAAGACAATTTTGGTGCATTTTCCAAAAAATTTGGAATCAAAGTTTTGCCATAGAGGATACCACATTTAAATAGGCATGATTAGTTGTTTTCAATATTCGTTAAAGTGATTTTGAGATATATTTTATCACAAAATAGTGAGATCCAAGTTTGGCTTCCATTTGATAGTAATTTGAATCTAAATTCCTACATTGTCTTATTGCCAATGTTCATAGAATTGCCAAGTGGAGTTTTTCAAATTCAAATTTTCTTGATCTTTTATTATTCTTATAGGTGTTTAGTATCTATTTCCATAAACATATAGAGTGCTTTTGTAATCACAAGATTAGTGTCCTTGCATATCATTCTCTTTTCATCAAGTTTGAGCTAGTTTTTCACATGCTGGTCAAATGGCTCTTCATGGCAACACAATCTTGAAATCTAATAATAGATTGACATCAAGGAAGATTTGCATGGAAAATGTATTGTTTATACAAGTCTTGATGAATATTGTGCATGGTGTTGAGGAACGACCTCAAGGAGCACAAGAAGATTTGAGATTTGACAAGAGAGCTAGACAAGAATATGTCAAATGAACTCATTATGGAGTTGAAGAGAGCCACTAAAGAAAAGGACTCTTGGGACACATTACATGGACTCTTTGGATCAGGGAGAAATACCTTGAGCATTCATGGAGATGTACCTACCTTGAAGAAATTGCATAGTGAGTTTGTGAGCAATGATTTTCTACATGCCAACATATAAGTAAGGGGGAAGCATCAACTTATTAACTCAAAGGCATTGAAGAAGTATGTTTCATCAGAAAAGAGAGAGATAATAGAGCCAAGAGGGGCAACAAGCAAAGATTCAAGTTCATTACGTAAGGGCTTATGTACATGAAGGTAAAGTGAGTACTTCTCAAGCTCAGTGTTTGTATTTTGTAGTGAACCTGATTATTGTGCAAGTAGATGTTTTATGAGGCATAGAGTGACAATCAATAGTTTTTGTAATCAAAGCATTAGCACCAATGATTCTAGTCATTGCACTTCCAAGGATGGTGGTGGTTTGGTTTTCTGTGATGAAGGCATGATTAGCCTTGTAGGTAACCTGTCAGTCTTGTACCTTGTGTTGACTCTTTTGATCCAAGTTCGATGATTTTCATTGGAGGGATCAAAGATGTTTCATAAAATGTGGGGATGACCGACAGCGGAAGCTCGAGGCTTTGAGCATAGGCATGTAGGAACGGAAACGCAATAGTTAGCAGCAGAAATATTCAAGTAGAATGATTCATACAAATTGCGCAAATGAACAACGCATTAGTGAGACAAAAATTGCACTCTAATTAATATCAATAGTGAGTACAATGGCTTGAAGTAATAACTTCAGCTTGATGAGCATGATAATGCTGGCTACAGATAAATTTGATTGAAAGAGAAACTCAATTAACACTTACATAGCTTGATTCAGCTAGTATATATATTTAAAAATTTCGAGAGGCAAATATGTACAAAGTTGTAACCGCCCTTAGGATATTTGTTTCTCCAGTTGTTTTAGGGTTGATGATAAGTTGGCGACATCAGTCTGCCAATGTAGCAAAAATGCGAAAACCCTGAAAAACCTGAAGGTGCCCTTAGACTGAAGGCATGTAAATTCCCAAAGGCGCACTTAGACTGAAGGCAGCAAAAAAGGCGGAAAAAGACAAAGATGTCTTAAAATGGTTTTCAAGGCATGTGTCGCATTTTTCGTGAATGTGCGAAAAAGGCAAAAAAGATGAAGGTGTCTTAAAATGGTTTCCAAGGCATTCTGGCCTCTGTGTCGCATTTTTTGCGAAGGGGCGAAAAAGACAAAGGTGCCTTAAAATGGTTTCTAAGGCATTCTGGCCACTTGGCCACTGTGTTGCTTTTTTTGCGAAGGTGTAAAAAATTGTTAAGGCAAAAAATTTCAAAGGAAAAATTGTGAAGGTCTGAAAACATATAGTCGGCCTTCGGTTTTCAGGATGCTCATTACTTGAATGATTTGTTTAAGGCTGAGCATAAGAAATCTAACACTCACCCTTAATGTGGATCCTGAAAAACTTTGATTTTCAAATTTGACATATCGTTAAATCTGAGATGTTGCTCTTTGATAGAGCCTTTGTGAAGTAATCTGCTGCCATGTAGTTTGTTGTATAGAAAACCAATGCTACTTCCTTGCTATGCACTTTCTCTCTAAGGTAATGATACCTTATTTCGATATGTTTGATTCGAGAGTGAAATCTTGGATTGAGAGATAGCGCTATTGTGCTTTGATTGTCACAATAGATTGTTGTAGGCAGTGGTTGTGCAAGGTTGATGTCTGCAAGCAGTTGTCTTAGCTAGATCGCTTATTTGGTTGCATTTATGACAGCTATGTATTCGGATTCCATTGATGATAATGCAACTGAGGTCTGCGTCCGGTTGTTCCATGAGATTGGGCCTTGGTTGTATAAAAATACAAATCCAGAAGTTGATTTTTTGGTGTTGACATCTCCTGCCCAATCCGCATCTGTGTAGGCTTCAAGGATGTTGGCAGTGTGGCTACCTTTGTAGCAGATGCTGAGATTTTTTGTTGCTTGGATGTACTTCATGACCTTTGTTAGTGTCTTCCAATGAGTTAAGCCTAGATTTGACAGGAACTGGCTGAGTGCACTGATCGAATATGCAAGGTCTGTGGTCACGTGGAGATCATTGCATGCATCAGTGAGCTGATGATGGACTGAAACGGGTAGCGCTTCATCTCCTCCTTTTCTATCTTAGTTTGAGGAGATTGTTCTACAAGGTGTTGTTGCTTACCGTTGAGTTCGTATCCCTCTGGCTGCGTCATATAGATTTCCTCTTCGATGGTTCCATTGAGGAAAATGGTCTGGACATCCATCTGGTGGACTTTAAGATCTGTTGCAGTTGCAAAGGAGAGGAGTAGGCGGATCGAAGCATGTTTGACAACTGGACTGAAGATTTCTAAATAATCCAGATCTGGAATCTGGGAAAAGCCTTTGGCGACTAGCCTGTCCTTGTAACGATTTCAGCATCGTACTTCGCCTTGAATATCCACTGAAGAAACGTTTCTATTACCAAAGGTTTCCTAGCTTTCAGCCCTCACTTTGACGAAAACGTTCGCGAATGTGAAAGTCAAAAGACATGAAGCAAAAATATTTGCGAACACCCTGACAAGAAGACACGAACTCAAAAGATTTGCAAAAGAGAATTTTTCGCGGTACAACAGGAGAAAGTCAGACGATGTGAAAGTCAAATGACTCAAAGCGACACGAAAATCGTCGTGACACATTTTTTTGTCCTCACGCTCCAAAAAAGGACCAACAAGATCATGCAAGTACCAAGAAGTACAGATATCTGATCTAATATCATGACATCAGCAGATACACTCTAGGTCGTAGCTAATCTTCCACTCTTGTAATTCGTGATTAGTTCTAGATGTTTAATCACTCTAATCTAGAAGTTACACGATGCGACTATATACCTTCTGGATGATGTATGATATACTATGAAGAAGTCTAATGCTAGTAAGCAAGAAGACAAAAATACAAAATACGAGTCTGCCTGCGTGCGAGACAATTTTGCATAGGATCTATAGATCCAAAAGTTCGCTAGTAAGCACCTCACGCCAACACACTTCGTGGATTTGCATGCAGTGCTTGAAGAATCAGAAAAATCAATAGATGATTTTGTAGCCATTGCGCACATATCACTCTTATCTTGTCTGATCTTGAATGTAAATTAGTCTGTTGCTACTCGTGTGTCTGATTCATTTGTTCATTTAATTCCACACCTTGGTTTAAATTTTGTTGAATGTTATGTTAATCTAAAACGTAGATCAGCAGTATTTGTCTACATTTTGGAGGACTGTAGGAATGATACAGCTGGCAGTGACCAGCAATCATATCTAAAATCCATCCGAATTGTTTGCTCTCATGCACGCGACCGTTCATCAGTGGTATCAGAGCCTACCTTGTCATAGTCTGACATAGCCAAAAGGCTATCAAACGTAGGAGGCCAAGCGTTCAAAGAAACAACCATCAACAAGAGAACACACTTCGGAAGCAACGGCTTCAATCAGTAGCATACAGAGCAAGATCTGTACAGTTCTTGATTCTTCAGGATCTAACTTTCTAGCCTAAAAAGTTAAGACAACATTGATACTAAAGGGTGAAGGTTTATTCCCCTGGGTGGATAACACAGAGGAGATGCCTACAACATCAAGCAAAGAGCTACGTGAGTGGAGGGAGAAAAATGACAAGGCAATAGCCTTGCTATCTTCATCCATTGAAGATAGTCTCACACTTGACCTGGCTACACTCTCCAAAGCCAAGAAGATGTGGGATACACTGCTCATGAGATTTCAAACAAAATCAAGAAGTCAAATAATGATGTTGGAAGATCAGTTGACAAATCTACAATGGGATGGGAAAGACCTCACTTCTTTTGTGAGGAAGATGAAGGATCTCTTTCTATCACTACATAACTCTGGAGCAGAGAATGCAGTGTCAATTGAGAAGTAGCTCACTTACCTGTTGAGAGCCTTACCCAGATATTTCCAGACAACCAGAACCCTGCTTGCGAAAGATCCTACAATGACCCTCTAGAAGGCAATTGTTGAGATTCGAGAGGAAGTCGAGGCCAGAGAACACCTTGATCACAAGGATGGTTTTGACCAAGTCCTCTACGGGAACAAAGAAAAATCCAAGAAAGAATTCAAGCCTAAGAGGGAGTTGAATCAAAGGTCTCACACTTCATGACATCAAGACGAATTAGGTCTGATTTCAGAAGTGCAAATCCTTTCAGATTCATTGTTCTTGGAGATGGATCCAAACATCAAGTGATCAACGGTATTGGTTCACTGTGGCTCAACACCAATGGCAGAGACAGACAGCTCGAAGACATTCTGTTTGTGCCTACACTACAGTAAGACTTGCTTTTTGTGGCAATAATAGCTGATGCAGGGATGCATGTGATGTTTTCTGATGAAGCATGCAACGTGGTTGACGCTAGTACCAATACCCTGATCACTCAAGACAGAAAGAAAGTAATCTATATCACCTGAAGGTGCTCCTGTCTGCAAATCAGGTGCATCAGACTCATGATGATTCACCAGACACTCTATGGCACAGGAGACTATCTCACATGAACTCAATGGCACTTTACCAAGCAAGCCATCATGGAGCAATAATAGGGGTCAGCATCTCGAATGCGACCAGTTCGACCACCTGTGATGCATGTCTGAAGGGTAAGATGTCATGCACTCCATTTGTCAAAGACTCCTACAAAATGACCAAGATTATGGAGTTAGTGCATTCTGACATCTGTGGGCCTTTGAACGTGATCTAAGTAGGAGGCTCGAAATACTACATAACCTTCATTGATGATTATAGTAAATTTGCCAGAGTGTACTTCTTTCAGAATAAATCAGAAGCACTTGATAAATTCACAGAATATGTGAATTGGACAGAGAGATACACATGCAACAAAGTGAAGCAGATCAGGACAGTTCGAGGTGGCAAATACATCTCGAATCACTTCATTGACTTCTGCAATGATCATGACATCATTCACAGAAGGACTATAGCCTACACACCGCAACACAACGATGTTGCAGAAAGAAAGAATAGGACCCTGATGGAAGTTGCCAGATGCATGATGGCCTACTCAAAAGCTCCAAGGGTACTGTGGGTTGAAGCAGTAGCTACAACTGCATACATCCAGAACAGGACAGGGAAGTCTGGTGTCCCTCACATGACACCACATGAATTATGGTGGGGTAGAAAGCCCAACCTGTCTCACATCAGAATCTTTCGCTGTGCGGCTTATGCACATATTCCTGATAAGCTTCGAAAGAAGCTTGATGAGAAAGCCGAACAAGGATTTCTGGTAGGTTATGACAACAATTTGTCATACTATAGAGTCTACATGCCAGACACGAACACTATGAAGATAATGAGAGATGTCAGATTTGATGAGAGCAAGACAATGGCCAATGACGATCCTATCAGCTATGAAGTCCTAAAGATACAGTACTATGATCTATCACCAGCAACAGAGAGAGCAGAAGACGAACACAAAAATGAAGATTTTCGAGTCGCTTCCCATTCGAGTGACGAATCAAAAGACAAAAGTTTCGAGAGACAGCCTTCTGCTACAGTGCCTGTAAACCAAGATGGTTCCGGACCTAGCAGAGCAGACAAAGGCAAGGGCATTTCTATTCCAGGAGGATCTCCTAAAAGGTCGACAAGACAACGAAGAGCGCCAGCAAGATACATGCCAGGCAGCTCTGCTTCTAGATCAGAAGAGTTCTGTGGATTCAGTGGTGAACCACAAACTTTCGAGGAAGCAATTGAATGTCCAGAGAAGGACAGATGGAACCAAGGCATGAACGAAGAGATGGAATCCATGAGGAAGAACCAGGTATGGATGTTGCGGCCATTACCACATAAGCGCAAGACTGTCAAATGCAAATGGGTTTTCAATCTCAAGTATGGACCAGATGGAAATGTCTCGAAATACAAGGCAAGACTGGTAGCGAAGGGATTTTCTCAGAGATATGGTATTGAATACTCTGAATTGTTGTCCAATGTTCTCCACGTTCCAAATCTGACTAAGAATCTGCTCTCAGTTAGCAGAATCACCGATTCAGGTCAAAGGGTCGAATTTGATACAGAAGGCTACACAATTCTTGACAAATCCCAGAAGGTTCTAGCCTAACGTTGGCTGCAAATAAGTCTGATTGAAAGAGAAACTCAATTAACACTTACACAGCTTGATTCAGCTAGTATATATTTTTACAAATGTCGAGAGGCAAATATCTTATGTCTTAACTGCCATTTACTCCAGTTTTGCATATGTCCAAAGTTGGTAACCGCCCTTAGAATATTTGTTTCTTCAGCTGTTTTAGGGTTGATGATAAGTTGGCGACGTCGGTCTGCCAATGTAGCAAAAACGCAAAAAATCCGAAAAACCCAAAGGTGCCCTTAGACTGAAGGCATGTAAATTCCCGAAGGTGCACTTAGACTGAAGGCAGCGAAAAAGACAGAAAAAGACGAAGGTGCATGTGTCGCATTTTTCGCGAAGGAGCAAAAAAGGCGAAGGTGTCTTAAAATGATTTTCAAGGCATTCTGGCCACTGTGTCGCATTTCTTACGAAGAAGCGAAAAAGACGAAGGTGCCTTAAAATGGTATCTAAGGCATTTTGGCCACTTGGCCACTGTGTTGCTTTTTTTGCGAAGGTGCGAAAAAGGCGAAGGTGCCTAAAAAATGGTTAAGGCAAAAAATTTCAAAGGGAAAATTATGAAGGTCCGAAAACATGTAGTCGGCCTTCGGTTTTCAGAATGCTCATTACTTGAATAATTTGTTTAAGGCTGAGCATAAGAAATCTAACAATGATGGTGTTCTTATAGAAAGCAAGAAGGAATGTGACATTGGAGGGTGCACTTGAAGCACACATGGCAACAGAAGCAAGGTAAATGGTCTCTATATCTCAAGAAATGGTCAAAGTAGGAATGCTCATGAAGTAGAGTTCTATTTCCATTCTTGATTTGATCTTGTTTTAGCTCAAGAAGTCAAGAAAGGTTTTATTTATGATGTTTTGGCTCATATTCAATCTTTTTCATATTTGTGAAGTTTTATCAATGTTAGAGATGGATTATCTCTAGTTGGTTCTTCATTGGGTCATAATACTAAAGAAAATGTATCTTCAGTATGTTATTATGAAAAAAAAAGGATGCATTGAGTTGTGAAAAAGTCGAGAAGAGTAAAGAGGATGTATCTTTAGCATATAATTGTGACAACAAGAGAGCCACTAGAGAGGATGTATCTTTGGCATGTGAATGCTGCTTTGGAATGGCAATCCAAAGGCAAAGTTTATGTGTTGTGGGTGAATATCGTCATCAAGGAGATGATGAGGAGTCAAAGCAACACAAAGGGAAAAACTCTAAATGATGATTATTATCTTTGCAACATGTTTTCAAACCTTCTTTTAGTCCAAGAGAAAGCCTTAAACCAGGTGATATACTAGTTTTTTGTTATTTATCTTAAATGAGGTGATATACTAGTTTTTTGTTATTTTGTTATTCATCATCCCTATATTATGTAGTTTGTAGATATTTACAAATAACTAGTAAACAAAATCATGGTAATATATTTCATAGGTTTCATTCCTTTTACATTTTGTAAATAATTTTATTCTCTTTCAAGCTCTATATTTATCTCATTTCAAATTCACTTGTTTGTCATCTTTGTGATCTAGGCAAGGTCTATTTTCCAAGATGACTAGATTTTGGTGAAGATTTTTACAGCTTTCTATTAGTAAGATTAGATGGCTCTACAATTAGATTTTATTTAGGTTGTTTGGATCCAAAATAGGCTAATAAGCAGGATAAAAAGAGTAGAGGCATACCCAAAGCACTCCTCCAATGTTTATAATGTTACTAGGAGGATAATAGACTCTCGGTGGATAGAACAGACAAAAAACCAAACTAGTCAACATCTACGAAAAGAATGGCCAAATTAGATCCATAGGAGAAAATGGCAAGGTATACCCCTTAGAAAAACATAAAAGACACAAGAGAATCCTCTTATTGTTAGTGAGGCACACTCACTCCACTACCATACTTCTGAGAACCTGGAAAATCTCATCGATCGGGAGACTTGCGGCTTAGCAAGTAAGAAAAAACCCTGATGATCGAGTGAATAGGCCTCACTCTTAGGTGCCCTGATATTCTTGCTTGTTAGCAGAAGACAATGTCGGTCCCTTGTCAAAAAAAGGTTTTCAACTTCTAAACGTAGGGATGTGCAATAATATACAGATTAGGCTATGCAAATATTATGGTTCGATTTTGACTTTTAGCCAATATTCCCAGAAACAAATCTTAGCCATACATTCGAACGTGCAATTATAGCTAATAAATCTTGAATCTTTCGTGCCACAACAAGTGTCACCTTGCAATTGATGTAAATAACTCATGCCATGGGCTAGTGTCTTGCCTAGAGCTACTCCACCTCTTAATCACCCATCCTTTAAAGTTTTTTTTTTCCAAAAGTTCAAACCCTAAAGGCATCTTTCCATGTGACTTGGTCACCCAGGAACGATATCACCTCTATGTGGGTTGCCTTTCTATGATCCACAGGTGAATGTAAAACTACATTTCCATGTGCACAATGATTCCATGACCTGTTGAGAGAAACTCAAGCTGAAAAGACGTCAAAAATAGTGAAAGATAGTCTATGAAACTAAAATGTGTTAAAATTGAAAAACAATCCATATTGATTTCTTGGCTTGCTACAAATGTTGTACCATGCAAGTATGTAGCTCATTAATGCAAAAAGCCAAGTTTGGCCTACATAGAACTCGAGCTACATGGTTATGTATTATCTAGTTTGATAAATACAACTTGCATATAGTTTGTAGACATGGAATTAGCATGATTATGCTTGTAGAAACTCGTGGCAACTCACATGCATTAATTGTAAGTGATCCATAGTGACATGCAAGGCATGCACAAAGTTTAATGGACACATGCATGATGATTTGGACATTTCTAGTTAGAACTAGTACACTTGTAAAAGGTTGGTAGAATTTCATGCATGACAAGTGACAAATGTCACATAGACTCTAGATGTCACTTTAGATGTCATTTTGGAATATGGTTCTATCTCGAGCTACCTCAATCTCCATAAATATGTGTAGCTCTTCACACAATCAATGATGAAGAACCAAAGTTTTGTAGCTATCTCATGTCATTTTGGATCTAAACAAATATTGCTTGTTATCTCTCTAGCTCTCTCTCTCTAACTCGTGTTGAGGCTAATGCTCACACATTGAAATCTTGTATTTTTATTTATTCTTTGATCATTGCTATTATATTATGTTGATTAGCATGCTAGATTGTGGATTAGCCATTTCTTCTGAACTAGATTTTGTTAATCAATCTAGAATCAGGTTATAGTGCCAATCACAAAGCTTGATTAAGATCAGTCACTCTTGTGGACATTCCCCACACGTGTGAATTCTGAAAATTTTGTCAAAATGATGTCACAAATGACATCTTGATGTGCATTGGTTTGCATATGAAATCATGGATGATGGTTGATCTCAATCCAGTCTTGCCAACCAATTAATTTTTTGACATTTTATGTGCATTGCTTTGCATATGGAATCATGGATGATGGTTGATCTCAATTCGGTCTTGCCAAGCATTTAATTTTCTGACATTTTATGTGCATTGTTTTGCATATGGAATCATGGATGATGGTTGATCTCAATTCGAAGCATTTAATTTTCTGACATTTTATGCGCATTGCTTTGCATATGGAATCATGGATGATGGTTGGGCTTGCCAAGCATTCAATTTTCTGATTTCTTACCGACCAGTTCACCCCCATGGCCTAAGATGGTGAGTGGATTGCATGCAAAGGATGCCATCTACCCATTTCACCCCCTTTTGACCTCATCTTCACGGGGTGAACAGGGTTACATGGAAAAAGACTCTCGAGTCATCTCTCTCTCTCTCTCTCTCTCTCTCTCTCTCTCTCTCTCTCTCTCACTCGCTTGTATTCTCTTTGCTCTCGTTTCCCACGTTATTTCCTCTCATCTACTCTCGCTTGCGCTTGCTATATCTCTCTCTCTCCCCAGCTGTAGTGCTGAGTTGCATGCATGTTCCGACAGCTTCCTCGATCAGCGTCCATGGCATCATCATCTGCCTGCCTCATGGCTCACCTTGCCAGTTTCACCTCCGCAATAACAACAACAACGACGACGACACCAACAAAAATACATGCTGCTCTACTTTGCAGGCCCCTTCTTAGCAAACCCATTTCCTGTTCCCTCTCCTCCACCAACAACGCAGCCTCAACACGGCCACTGGCACTCCCAGCCTTGCGATCCACAGCGCTCTTGGGCAATAGATCTCACACCCCCCGGGCTGCGGCATCTGGTGTTGCAGTTCAGGAAAAGTCTATTGCGGTGGGGGACAAGCTGCCCGAAGGAGAGCTCTCATATCTGGACAAGGCAGGCAACATACAGACCATAAAGGTCTCAGATCTCACCCAGGGCAAAAAAGTTGTCATCTTTGCTGTGCCGGGGGCATTCACTCCCACCTGCACGCAGAAACACGTCCCTGGATTTACTCAAAAGGCAGATGAGCTTAAAGCTAAGGGCGTGGATACCATAGCCTGTGTATCTGTGAACGATGTGTTTGTTCTCAAGGCATGGGGGGAAAGCTTAGCAGTGGATGACAAAATCCTTCTGTTGTCAGATGGCAGTGCAGAATTCACCAAAGCACTTGGGGTGACTTTGGATCTGACAGGAAAGCCCCAAGGCTTGGGCCTGCGCTCTCGGAGGTATGCCTTACTTGCAGAAGATGGGGTTGTGAAGGTTCTGAATCTGGAAGAAGGGGGATCTTTCACTGTCAGTAGTGCTGAGGAGATATTAAAGGCTTTGTAGCAGCTTGATAGACATATCATTTCTGTAGCTTTGCTTTAGTTTCACGGGTAGCAAATTGGATGGATGTATGGATAGATTAGTAGATGGGCGGATCATTCCTGCTGCTTCTTAAGCTTCACAGCAAGCAACATGGTAATAAAGCACTAGAGTTTATGATTTTGATATACAATTAGATCAGTCTGTGATATAGGTTTGAAGTTGGTCAATATCTGGTTCAGGTTCATTGAATGTGATCAATATTAGTCTTCTTTGGCGGTTTATGCAAAGATAAAGCAAAGTAGGCGTTTCATTCAAATATACCTGTGAGCGCCCCATTTCTCTGGCTTCCGTATCCAAGTTCTGTTTTTCCATATGCCATACCCCCATGTGGATCTCGACTGCGGGTGGTGAAGAGATACACAGCTTTTGAACCCAGGAGAGGGTTTAACTAGTGTATTTGAATTTGTGTTTTGAAGGTCTAAAGCAATAAAGATTTTGCACTATAGGAATACAAATGAATTCAGTCGCTTGATTTTGACAGCTTATCGCTAGATTTAAACAAACACTGCACATTTCCAATGTTTTGCTTTTGAGCTTATCTCTATTGTTGTTGTGATTACAGAGCAACTTGGTTTATTATTGGTTTGGTATGGTTTCACTAAGCTACATCATGCAAGTTGTCTTTCATGTTTTTTTTTTTCTGACAGCGGTAGCTAATTCAATAATTCAAGTAGTTCCTTACGTACGATTTTTACACTTCAGATCACATATTAAGGCCAAGCTAAGGAGCACAAGACTTTAACTCCGAACATCCACTCTCCAACACAGTGTAACACTCATCTTAGATCCTAGATCATCAGCTTGAGCAGCACTATCAGTAGGCATCATCATAAATTCTCATCCATAGAGCTCGCAATCCAAGCTCACCCTCAGCTATGACAGTCTACATGGCATCCCAGAACTATCTCTTAGACAATGGCTATGGCCATATCGCCATAACCCAACTCACACAAAAGCTGCCTCGCCAAAGTAATGATTAATCTAATGAGTTCATAATCTCTTTAGACTAGAGTGATTGATATCAATCGATTGGCTTGGTTAAGGGCAGCACTAAGGGATTCCATGGTTGTGACAAAGAGGTATTGGAGAAGTGGAAAGCCTTGTCTAATACCACAAGAAATGGGGAGGAATTCAGAGAGAAAGTTTCCAAGATGGGCTTTGGTGGAGGAGTTGAGGTAGAGGACCTTGGTGAGTTTGCGAAAGAGCAAGGGACATAGAAAAAGGAACTCCTAGCAAATGCAATCAAAGGCATTTTCCAAAATGCATCTATGAAGGAAGGAGAAGGTGGAGGAGGCAAGAGATAATTCAGGGGCTGTATTGATATAGAGAATGGTATAAAAAATGTTTCTATCCTTAATGAATCGGATTTTTTTTTTTTTTTTTTTTTTGGGGGGGGGGATGTGCAAATGGAGGAGAGGAGCTAATATGATGGCAAGGGCTACAATGGCTATGATTTTGTATGCGTTGAGGATGGTGAGGGGATGGAAATGATTAAGAGAGGAGGGTTGGATTTTTGGGGATGGGTTTGATAAGACTTCAACGAAGGAGTGAGAGAGGAGATAGTAAGGTAAGCTTGGTCAAGGCAGTTTCAAATATCAATGAGTCAAATTTTTTTGAAAATTCAGAGGTAGCAACATTAGGACCAAGGATTATTTTGCAGGCAAGGGAATTGAGGGCAAGGTCAAGTTCTTTTGAAGTAAAGAGAGTTTCGATAGAAGAGGGGGGAGGGGAGGGACACTGGCAAAATGCTTATAGTCTAGAGAGCAAGGGGAGAAATCAGTTCATGAGTAGGAAAAATTGGTTTGTGATTACTGAGGAGAAGGGGGAAAAGGAAAAACGTTTAGTTCGTCAAGGAGGAGGGAGTGGTTGGAAGTATGATGTCTTAGCACAAAAAGAGGAGGAAGAAAGATCATCTTTCTCAAGCTAGTCAATTTGACAACGTCTTATAAGGCCAATGGCTTCAAAGTGGTTAGCCTTTTTTAGCTAAGTTTTGCCTATGTCTTCTATCTCATGGTGAAGAGTGGGTTGGAAGAGGCATATCTAGAAGAGGAGATAGTAAAGAATGGATTTCATAAGATGTTTACATTCTGAATATTTCTACTTTTGTGCTTTTTGAGAAAGGAAATATCTTTTGCATAAATAGATTTCAGATGGATGATAGTTATTATCACTCGGATTGAAATATTTAATAGAAAAGTCCCAGTTGTGATACAATAAATCCGCTGTCATAAACACATGTTATTGACTTTTTATGGGTTTAGATATTTTCATGCATCATCTCTCCAAAAAGTTTTATAGAAATTATGCAATTTCTTTAAAGGGGGGGGGGGGGGGGGGCGATGTGTTGTTGGTGGGTTGAAGTGATGGGATTAATTCTACCAGAGAGGCTATAGATTGGATATGTTTCTATCTCAAAGATTCCCTAGATATGTTATTTACTCATGAGGAATATAATTCTTTGGTAGCTGAGTTACAAGATTCTCAATGAGATATGTGAGTAACATATGCAGATTTTGGAGGAATCTACCAAATAATAATATATGTTTATGTGCTCGGTCATAATGAGATTATTCTCATATGCACATAATAATTCTTGTATGGATCTACTATGTATTCTTTGTTATTGGATTTATATCGTATACTTAACTAGTTAGTGAACATGGACATATGACCAAGTATTGTTTGTAACAATTTCTTGTAGGTTAGTGTCTTTTTAAAGATGATTTAGAAGAAGATCTAAATGTAGTGGTATACTAGTATAACCGATATCGTCACCTAGACATTTGAGATTTTTGAATCATTTACAATTAACTTGGGTTACTAAAGTTAATTGGTTAAATAAGCAGTTGAAGAGAATTTGCCAAGAACTGGTCTTTTTAATTTATACTACTTATAAGAGACATGATTTGTGAGTCATCAAGATTCATCATTAAAAGTTATTTGCATAGGATATAGGAAATTCTTGATATAGAGTGTTTCTCAGTTGAGAAATAGATTTAGTTTATTAGTGATTGTATCCCATTGAGCTTAGTTGGATAGCAGATCCTAATCAATCCAAAAATGACAACTGAAGTTACATGGAATTAAGCAAAACTTTAGATATCTAGATTAACTTTTAAAATCTGAAGTTTTTTGTAATTAAAGATAGTTATCAGTACAATTCTGGTATGCCTTGAGTCTTTGATTACCTGATGATTGTAGAACTTGAATATCTTCCATTTCTACCAAGAATCTGGTTTGAAAAACATTTTTAAAATCCAATAATTTTTTCTAGGAAAAAAGATTTTAGAATGATTCTTATATTTCATGAGTTGTGTGTTGGACATATAGTACAGTATCCTTTAATAATTTGATGTGGTTTTGGAATCTAGTGAATTGTGAATAATAAGATTCTAAATATTTATTGATTGACGGATCATAAATAGGTGTCTAATTATTATCTAGGGGATTACAAGCAAATGTGACAATTCTCAAGTATGATGAGTAATTTTTGATCTTTTGAATGAGTCAAGAATTTAGATCAGTAAATTGAAAATTTAAAATCTCTTTACTTTAATGATTTGAGAACGTATGTATCTCACAAGCATTCTTATAAAGGTAACTTTTTTATTTGTCGAAAGTTTGCTTACATTAGTGGATGATACTCTACTACAAGTTGTAATCTGTAAGTGTATGTGTACGACTTTCGGCCTAGATCTCTAACTATTTGGAGACAGACAAATCTATTGAGATTAGATGATTGTTATTTTACTGCATGAGGTGCTAGAAATAGGGGCATTGAACTCAAGAGATTATCTAGGTTGAGTTAAAATCAATTTATCTCGACACTTTCCTAAGCGCTCCAAATTCAGCACGTAAATAAGCTGGTCATCAGAAAGTAATGAGTTGAGTCATGAGAGACTTGTCAGACATAAGTAACAAGTCAAGTCACGAGGGACTCACTAGATGTACACAAGGAGTTAAGTCATGAGGGACACATTAGACATATATAACAAGTTTTTAAAGCACAGATTATGAACTCGTTAGACAAATTGTTGCATTGATGACTTCATAGTAGTAAGTAATGAGTTCCTATGGCAGAAAAATGGCTATGAGTAGACTATTGTGAATAGTGTGTTTGGACTTACATCACTTCACAATAGGAGAGACTTTCTTCTCTCCCATGGCTAGTTGTGGTATGGATTACCTCTCTCACTAAGTCAATTGTTAGCAAGTAGGTGTGTATCTGATGGGGCAAGGGAGACGGAGCGTCACATAGAGTGTGTCTGGATGATCCATTTATAGATTTCATCCATGTATTAATTACAGTAAATGTTTGTCACCTAATTAGTTAAGCCGTTGTACTTGGAAGTATCTCGCTTTTGTGACAACTATACATAGTATATGCAGTCAACCCGTAGGGAATGTTGATGCAGACGAGGACGTCGCAAATTCTCTCACTTCGCATTTTAGGGAAGTGGTTTTCTCTCACTTCGTAAATTCTGGGAAGTGGCTGGGAAGTGTCCCATCGTTCAAAATAGACGACCTTCGGCATTTTTTCTCTTCGGGATTTTGCGAAAAAGCCAAAGGTGCCCTAAAACAGTTCATCTCTTGAAAGTAGATGACCTTCGAGAATTTTCTCTCTCTTCGCATTTTTGCCAGAAAGCCGAAGATGTTGAAAACAGTTAAACTTTTGAACTGTGCACAAGTTGACTTTTTCAAAATAACTGAACGGAAGAAGCTGAAGGCAAGTGTCGCAGTTTTCGAAAAAGTGCGAAAAATGCGAACTGTGTGACACTTAGTGTATTTCTGCAGACTGTTGCAACACTTAGTGTATTTCTGCAGACTGTTGCAACACTTAGTGTATTTCTGCAGACTGTTGCGACACTTAGTATATTTCTGCAGACTGTTGAAAAAGTAATGTAAATCTGCAGACTTGTTCTAAATGCTAGTTCTTGGAAGTTCTTAAAGATGGCCAAGTCTTCAATGACTTCAAGTAATTGAACTTAACATCTGAACTTGAAATTATGATAGGATTAGTTACCCTTTGTTGGAGATCAGCCGAAAGCCGTTGTAGACGTTCTTCAAATAAATTGGCTGTCTAAGTTTGTGATTCCTGCAGGTATCAGATGAGCAGACGTAAAACCAAAGTTGGTTTCACCTGACCCTAGATCAATGATCAATAAACATGCAAGAAGAATCATGAAATAGAAATTAGTCATTCACCAAGGAAACAACTGTGGGCTTAATTTCCAACAGCGTGCGTGGGCAAAATCTACTCCCTTTTGTCTTTGCAATTTAAAGTACGTGCGGGAAAAGGGAGGGCAAGGTTTTCCTCTCCCCCATTCATTTCCTGTCACCTTGCTATCCTCTATATATCCATATAGCATATGCCCTACCCTTATCTTTCTTTTCCAAAGGGAATAAGGCCCTTTCTTCCTCCTCTCTTGTGTGGGAATGCATTGGAGCCCATTCGGATGTCCGTGTCACTTGCCCTTACTCATGCATGAAAGAATTCATCATACCAGTGTACTCGCCCTAGCTCATGCATGAAAGCTTGTTTTCAATAATAGACCATTTCTGCAGACTGTGCGACAATGCGTGAAACTGCAGCAATATGAATGGAACTAGATTAACATGGAATTTAGGAGAGTAGAGGAAGTAAATCAAAGATTTCGTTGAGATTGGAGCCAATTTCCATATGTGAAAATGTTGCATGAGGATTCTGTGGGACGTGGTAAAAGAGACAAAAGCCGAACTCGATCATGACTTAGAAGCATGGGGGCAAAGAATTTCCAAGGCCCTTCCCCTAATTGCTCCAAATCGTAGATATTGACAAATCTCTCATATCAACCAATGCACCACTTCTAATTGCTCCAAATCTTAGATATTGCTCCAAATCCCCTAATTGCTCCAAATCTTAGATATTGACAAATCTCTCATATCAGCCAATGCACCACTTCTAAGCAATCATGGGGCATTCTCTTGAATCTTTAATTTCCAAGTTCTAGTCTACCCTCAATAAGAACAAAGGCAACAACCAACCTAGAAGCCCAACTAGTAGGCAATGGCTTCAAAATGTCATTACTACTTGCCTAGATGATTTGTCATCCATCAAATTCCGTATCAAGACAATTATTTCAATATAGGGCTTTATAGATTTTACATGATCCACTAGTGACCTACAAAAGACGCCACTGGAGTTCTCTCTTTATTCAACATTCCTACAATTCTCTCTCTTACTACTGCAATCTGAAATTTTCCAGAAAAAAGAATAATAATATCCACCCTAGGAAAAGAAAACTATTGCATGGTAGGATCGATTGGGGCCATCATCGCCTCTATTACCATGAAAGAGATCAGAGAACGCAGCAATCATTCAATCCATTAGAGAAAGGAGGGAGAGAACACAAATAGAGAATAGCATGATACAATAAAAATTCACAATGTGACTAGGGAAGCTACTTGAGAGAGGATGATGTTTAAACTTTATGATAATGAACTCGTATTATTTTGGAACGTATATATTGCGCACCAACTAATGCAAGAATACCTTCTCACTATGTGTGCTAAGGAGAGCTTGTTAGGTGTTTTCCGTTGTTACTTTCCACATGACATTGCATGGTACATGTGATTTTGTACATGGAGATGTCACTCGTGTCTCTTGATGAGAACAAATCAAAGTCTCCCAATTAATGTTCATATCAGAGCTCTCCCAACTAGTTCATATAAGAGCTCTCTCACACACATGCATATACAATAGCTTCATATAAAATGCATTCAATCCTACAAAACCTTTGAAACACATGCACACCTTTGGAAAGCAATAAGTAGAGACACGGGTGTGCAAAACAATTTCCACATTGGATGCATTGACTCCCAAAAACCATGGAAAGCAAATTGAGGTACCTCTTGCCTTCAAGTCTCTTCTTACAAACATCACAAAGTAGCTCTCAATGGCAAGAAGCTTCTTGCTCTCTTAACAACTAGTTGACAGATTAACAGCTTCATTGTGAGCAGCACAAGCGTTTCCAAAAGATGAAAATAGTTCTGCTTTTTGTGCATGCACTATCAGAAAACCACCACACTATTGCAACTCAAGAGTGAAAGCGTCAATGAATTTATTAATAAATCTACAACAATTGAACTGTGTTCAAATTGCATGTAAACCCTAAATGTCATAGTTACACAGACACCACATCACCATTCAGTGACAAAATTTTTAAAAAGAATCAGCAAATATCCAACATTTGTGACACTCAAACTTAGATTAATAGCTTTTCACATAATTTTCTCTCTTCAAAATTCACACCTTATGGTTTTTTATATCATTTTGGTAAACAAGAACTAGCAAAAGAGCCAAAGATATCTGCAAAATGGTATCTGAAGACCTAAAAACTTGAACCGCTTGCTTCATTCAATAGAAGGAAACAATAACTCAGACCATATAATATGCTACAATCAGCCCTGCAATAAAGGATGTCAAAGATTTGCACTTTGGCGTCCCCTTCTAGCTGTGCCGTACTTAAGAGTCAAAATCTTTTACTTCATTGAGAGATCAAATTCTTCCAGATGATCTTTTAAAAACAAGCCAAGAAAATGCCACTATTCCATCCTTTTTACTCACTATGCGTTCCTCTGCCAGAACTGACTATTCACCATCGGAATCTGGATATCACATCACATCGCAACATAATTTATATTGGCTTAGTCCATTCTATCTCATACAAGAGAGCAACAATGAGAGATAATTAGCATACATGGGATACAGCAAGGTTCGAGAAACCAAGCTTACCAGATCTAACATCATCACCGACTTTCCCTCTGTTCTGTAATTGCCTTTGGATCATTCGGAAAATTAAGATCCACCAATAAAAATGGATCACCAACAGTGATATCAACGACGTGTTGAACATGTAGTAAAGCTTTTTGGTCATTGGAACAGACATATCAATATAATTGATCACTTCAACGCTGACATCATCCAAAACAAACTCCACATCAGAGCTAAGACATGCGAGATATGGCTGCTGGAAAGTAGAAAATGATTGTTTTGTCAAATACTCTTTAACAACCCAAAAAAAACCCAAAGTAGAATGAAAGAATTACCTTGTGCTCCAAATAATCCAAAATGGGAAATAAATGAGCCTCAGAAGAAGCCAAGAGAGAGCAAATACTGCAAACAAAAAGCTCGCCTCCACTTCCCTTCCAGCATATTTGCAAAGCTTCGCAGACTCCAGCAAAACATCCGTTACATCGTGCAAAGCAACCACAATTGACCCTGCCCGAAAAGAACTGTGAAACCAGAAATAGAAATGAGTAGGGAGGTCAGCATTAAAACCAGACAAGAAAGACAATAATGTATGGCACTTTTCAAACATATTTAGATTTCATATTCATATGCACAATATAACAACAGAAATAGCAAGCACCAATAAGTGCACATACCCTGTAATGTAGGAAAATGCAATTAACCCAATTGTCAAGATGTGATGGGTCAGCATAACATTGAAATCCTTTCTCCGAGTCTCCCACACAAGAAGAGCTGCAACACTGTAAATGTAGAACCCGCATTGGAACGTGTAGAACACTTTCAATTGAAACCTTGTCATACAACACATAAGAAGTGTTACTGTCCAGTCATTGTTACCAGAAAACATGGCAAACGCAAACGTGTTTGCAACTGTGCAAGAAAGGGGATGCGGTATGTTTGCAAAAGTTGCCCTCTAAAAACCATAATATTTTTTATTCTCTCTTGTTTTGGCTTAGAACTTTGTATATGGACTTGTAGGCCAACAATACATCTTACGGATACGTTATCTGTAGGATTATACGTTATAGTCTTACAACTGACCCTAAATTCTAGTTAGCTTTACAACCATTACTGATTACTCATTAGGCTACACGCTACACAGACTTGAATTATTCCAAGCATTTACTTCTTTTTTTACTCCTTTTTTACATTAAAATTGATTTCAAAATTTTAATTTTGTACTCCTTTGTAATTTATGAGGGCTCAATGGCCCAAAGATGGCAAGATCAAACATGTCTGCTCGTAAATATGGTCATTGTAGACAGCTATTTTCACTAATAGTGATGAGTTCTCATCACAAAATCAATCTAAAAGCTATTAGATTATGCGTTTCTATTATATTCTTGCAAAAAGTGGATGATAATAAAGATATTCCGAAGAGCTCAAGCTCAAGAACATTTGATACAGAAACTTTCAAGGTTCTTCTATTACAGGTCTCATCACATTAAGGTCATGCCACTTTACTTTAGCACCATGTTGGCTTTTATTAAGGATGGAGCATAGTTGGAACCTTTTTATGTTTATACTGAACTTCAAAATCCGCTACTATCCTTCATTTGCAACGACCCACAATGAAATTTGGTTATTTGTTGAAACCTGAGTTTTAACTAAAATGACAAATGTGCTGTACTTTGATTGCGGGACCAATATTATGCACAGGTACATATCAATGTGGGCCATGGATCTGAATATTAAACAATTATTATGTTTTCTATGGGCCATATTCTTTGGGGACTTGGGCCATATTCTTTGGGGCCCCGAGTCCATTTATTCTTTGGCATCTGCTAGAGTCGTTGTGACTCGTGAGTCATTAGGTCATTATTGGCCTCTGGGCTTAACTCACAAGTTCTAAGGCCTCAGATGCTATAAACAGGCCAATGGCCTCAGTCTATGATGTTTGACTGATACAGAGTAGCTCTTCACTTAGATAAGATTAACTTCAATTTAGCATTCATTAGCTCAGTTGGTGGATCAACTTATTCAGCTGCTTATTAGCACATTTGTGCAAGACCATCAATATTCCACTGACTATGATTGTTCTTTAGAGTGATAGGCCATATATCACAGACATCTATTGGTCCTTCACAGTACCTTGGGCCGCCTTGTCACCTCAGAAAATCATTCCAAAGAGTCAGCATCCCAGAAAGCTTGTTTAGGAACAAGCACGTGAGATACTGTCAAATGTAGTACAGATTTCCAAAATTTGTTTTATAACAGGACCAATGGTAAAGGCTGGTGAAGATAGCACTCACATAAAGTTGCCCAATGCATTCCTTATCAAGCTAGCAAGATAATTCCTAAGTGTAATCATTAAGGGTCCTGGTATTGAGTATCAAGCTTCAAGGTTGCATTCTAAGTTGCGTCGGAACGGCATTCCAGAAGCATAGCGTTCCAGAATGTCAAAACCCAGGAAAAAAAAAACAACCACCTTCAATGAAAGGACAGTGAACTATTTTGTGCATTGTTTAAATGCATGCTGCTCTGTGAATTATGTCCATAAAAGATTGAGATTAATTGTTAGAATTAAGACACATTGGCAACGTCGTCATTCACTAGTTTATTCTAAAAGAGATGGATGCTCGACCATAGTCACAAAGAATGGCAATTCAAAGCTCTTGGAATTGATCCCAATTAGTTCGATTGAACATTTTGCTAAAAGTATGAATCTGTTTTGGAAATCTCGCTCATAAATGTCACTAGTTTGCTCAAATTTGTGCACATTGCATGCCAGTCATCCAAGGATCAATAAAGGCTGGCATTTTGTAACTTTAGAAGTTGATTCTCTAAATCAATTCTGAAATTTTAAGTTACTAGCGCCCTATTGGAGGAACTCTGGTTTCTTAGTGCTCGGTTGTCAAAGTTGTAACCTTGGTTTTGGATATTGTTTCCCGGTCTTAGTAGAAGGAATTTGGTTTTTTCTTCTCCATGGACAATATGCATGTATTAAGCCTTATCAACTTGACATTAGGCTTTTGGTAATATAACTTTGGTGTGTTACATCAACAGTTACCTGTAAGCCCAATTTTTGAGGAACTTTGGTACCATTGTATCTGTGTCAAGCTGTACTAATCGGTAGTCAGAAGAAAAGCTTTCTAAACCGATCTTGACGAAACGATGGAAGTGGTACGGTTCTCAGACATGTACCCAATAAAGGGATTCGATTCGTTGATATTATGCTATTTAGCCACTTGTATCAGTACTCCCAGTAAATTGAGTTAAATGGTGTTTATGGTTCTTCCTTTTCAACTCGGTGGAGCACTCATAGGCTTGTCCTCAATGATTTCGATCATTAGGATTGGGCAAGCTAAAGCTTTTGAGATACTTGTTAAAGTGCTTTTCTGGAGAATTAATGGAATAAAGTTGACAATATTTGGAGGTAGCTCTATATTCGACAAAAACTTATGTGTCGGATACCGTAAAAGATGTACCTGAGTCCAAATTTTATGAATTTTCCATTAGTTACAGGCAACTTTAACGAAGTAATGCTTAAGCCAGTGTAATAACAAGAGGAAGCCGCCTATCATTTACTTGTGTCAAAGGAATTTCTAATGCCTTAGCCACAATGAATAGGATTGCTGAAAATCTGTGTAATTACATGTTACAGGTGATTAGGATATTAGTCACTCTATCATCTATCTTGCTTCTACACATCTCGTGATTACCGCAAGGTTGTGATGGCCCTCGTGCCATCACACTCTCTACCAGATGACCGTCCCACCAACACATTCCACTAAAATTAAAGTTTTTAACATGTTGAAGACATGAGGGTCCGGGCCAGACGCGGGCAATCCGCGTCCGCGTCCGGCATCCGGACCCGGACGCGGGGTCGGACGCGTCCCTTATTTTTTATTTTTTATTTTTTTAGACTAAATAAGACTAAAAAAATAATAAAATAATAAAAAAAAAGCGGACGGGTCCGGACCCCGGACGCACCCCTGGCGCGTCCACGCCCGGACGCGGACGCGGACGCACGTTCGGACGCACCATCCGCTTCCTTAGACATGTTCTTAGATCTTGATTCAAAAACCATGCTCCAAGAAATTTTAGCAACTATTGTTTGGGAAAAAACTACTCAATTTGAATCGTTTGAATCTTGTCCAAATCAAATGGAGTCTCAATTCAAATCTTCTAGTGAATGTTTAGAAGACAAGTGCTTAGAATATGAAGATACCTGATACAAGGTTTTTAAATGTGTACGTAGATGGCTTTTTTATTTTTCCAAGACACCTTAAAAAATTTACAAACAAATAAAAAACGTTCTGGAACATGATCGGAACTTTACGTTCCAGAACACACTGCATCTATGGTTGCAAAGGAGCTCACATCTCAACATTTTAAACAAGCAACAGAGAAGAAGACAGATCCACTAGTAATTGGACAGACAATCACATGTTCCTATGAAATTTTTCAACTTGCTCTTTTTTCTTATTCAAAACCCAATTTTATGGCCAACTTGACACATGTGTGACCCTTTTCTTTTAATCCCAAACATAAATCATCACTGAGAACTACCAATGAAGATGTAATTGAAGAAATTTGCTACACCAAAGCTTTCATGGATAAAGCAACTTGATAGTGACACCAAAAGCAAACAGCACGTATAAGTGAATCAACCAATTATGCATTCATGTGAGAAAATTGTTGGTGGAAAAGCTTGTATTTGGAGACATGGAGCTATTAACAAAAAATTTCCAATTTCTTGGGAACAGCGTTCCGGAACGCCATTCCGGTGCTACTTAGTTATAGACAAGGTTACCAATACAAGACTTCTAGAGATATATATTCACATGTTGGAAAAATTCAGAAAGTTTACCGCGCCTTTGCATTTCATCAATAGAGTCCGAAGTTTAAGCTAAAAGCATAACAAATATCGATATCATATACTTGCTGGAGAGGAAGGTAATCATATTAAAAAAAAAACATTTTCTTTCACATAAGCAAAAACAGTGGTAATTGAGAAAAGCACATAAGAAAGAAGGGTATTTGAGATTTGTTTTACATAAAACATGATAGCATTAATTGACATAGCACCTCAAGGTTGAATACATAGTATCTGAGAACCATGAACGGTTCACCACGGTTCTCAGAATCGTACAGTGAACCGTACGGTTCACAGAGATTTTACTGGTGAACCGTACAGTAAATAATTATTTATTTATATTTATTTTTACTACCCACCAGAATGAGGGCCAGAAACAGTGAAATGAGGGCCAAAAACAGTGAAATGGGGGCCAGAAACAGTGAAATGAGGGCCAAAAACAGTGAAATGGGTTTTAGGGGGAAAAGGGTCCAAAAAATAAATAAATAAATGATTAATTAATTAATTGATTACAAGAACCATACCACGGTTCATGAATCATGGTACGGTTCACCCAACGGTACTTGGGACCCACGGTTCCAAGAACCGTTGGTTCTATGGTTGAATAAGGCTCCATACTGTATTACTGGATCAACATTATATGGAGGTGAAGAAACTTGGAGGGTTGAGTTTAAAACTTACTTAATAGATTGATTCGGCCATCCATGCCAAAATGCGTCACTTCTCCCAAACCAAGGCTCCTTGTAAGTCACGATAAACGCGAAGACCAAAGAAGAAACATAATAGGTCAATTTCCACATGGACTCAGTGACCTTCAACAACTTTTTCTTTTCAATATCCTTCACAAAAGCCGTAATTCTCTTCCCACATGGACTCACAATCCATCTTGCCAACGCCTGTAAAATAAATATATGAAATCCAAGAATTAGTGACTTGCAATTAAAGATTAACATAGATGAAAAAGTTGTCACATCAATATGTATATAACAAGAAATGGTAAGGAAATATTTAAGCAAAATCAAATATATGTCTTAATGTTAAGACTTGGATGATTTTAGAATCCAGGTTATGAAGCCTAGTTCCAAAACATTCAAAATGGCCATATTACAAGCAGCATCATGAAGATTTTACTTGAGAGACATGGGGGAAAACGCCCATGTTCCAAACTAAACATTATATTTCCAAAAAAATTAATGAAAAAAGCCAACACTTATAAAAGACAAAACTATTTGTAAAAAAAGAAAGGCTTTTAGAATTTAAGTGAACTGTTCCTAGAACATTCACAATGAATCAATCATTGATGAACATAACATTTTGCTAAATTTTAGAATTAACACTAAAATCTTAAACATTATAGCTAAGGAAGCGGACCCTGCGTCCGAACGCGCGTCCGGACACGTGCGTCCGGGTCCCTGGACGTGTCCGCTTTTGTTTTTTTTTTTTTTTTTTTTTTTTTACTTTTTTAGAGTTATTTAGCCAAAAAAATAAAAAAAGAATAAACAAAAATAAGGACGCGTCCGACCCCGCGTCCGGGGGTCAGACGCGTCCGGGTCCGGACGCCGGACGCGGACGCGGAATGCCCGCGTCCGGCCCGGACCCTCATGTCTGCATGATGATTATAGTATATTAAACAATATCAATTAATTTTACAAAAGAATCCATGATACTCAACACAATTGATGAGAAACCTTAAATCCTAAATCAATTATTGCACACTTTGTAGCAGGGATGCGCGTCCGAAGGCTTTTGGCCATTTTTACGCCCACGTCCGCTTTGTAGCAATAATGACAGAGGACTAGTTTATGCCTCACATTTCTTTATGTATAAACTTGGACCCATTGGGCCCCTTCCTAGTTTTAAAGTTATTTAATATTAATAACTAGTTAGCGCTATAGAGTCTCATGACTCCAAGTGCCATGTGGCAAGCCTTGGGACCTCCACCTTGACCCCAAATTCTAGAAGGGACAAATGGGACCTTTCTTGGGCCCCACTTGTCCTTTTTGCATGGAGGAAGGGGAGGAGCTTGGAGGGCTCCATCAGCACATTGAGTGCACACCATTTTACCACAAAAGTTCTGGTTGTGGTTTTGGCTTCATTGGAAGCCTGCATATTAGTTAGTATTCTGTTATTTCAGCAGAATACAGCCACCTATATCTTCTTGTGAATGAGCTATTGCATGTGGTGTATTGCAATCTATAGTGCTCATTAATTCAGCTTTGATCTTGCTGATTTTTTGGTAGATTTTGGCCTGATCTGTTTTTCCCATCTACTATTAGCTGAATTTTCAGAAATGGCTAAAGAATCTGAATCTATAGGTTCTTTGTTCAATGAAGATAGGTTGGATGGAACTAATTTCTCCTTGTGGTGCTACATGATCAGACACCTCCTTATTGCTAAAGGTTTGTTTGAAGTTGTAAGTGGTGATGAAGAGAGGCCACCTAGTTTGGCACCTACTACACCGTCAAGAGCTACTTCTTCAACATATGTGGAGGTGTCTTCCGAAGAACAAAAGAAGTGGGATCGACGTGACGCACAAGCACATTCGGTCATAGCGCTATCCGTGAAGAGATCAATCCTACCTCACATTCGATCATGCAAGACTTCCAAGAGTGCTTGGGACATTGATTGGGTGATTGATAGCGGAGCTACACGCCATATGACTCACCATAGAGACGTCTTCACAAAGCTTATGAAAATCAAAGATGGAAGCAAGGTGCAAGGTGTTGACAACACCTCCTATCCAATTGAAGGCATTGGATCTATACCCCTCATTCTTCCCAATGGAGAAGAAAAGTACATTCGAAATGTACTTTATGTTCCTAAGATTAAGAAAAATCTCATTTCGGTCTCTAGAATCATGAATCAAGGATTGATTGTAGAATTTAAAGAAGACAAATGTCTTATAAACGACCCAAAGAGATCACTTTTAATTGTTGTTTCGGGAACATTGCGAGGAGGTTTGTTTTTGTTGGATATTTATGAACCTAAAGCTTTGACATCCTTTGGTCTTGTTGCTACTAATTCACATGCATTGGAGTTGGCTAAACTATGGCATGCGAGGTACGGGCACCTCAATTTTGGAAGTTTGAATATGTCGAAGAAATTCAACATGGTGGAAGGCATTCCAAATATGGAGCATCCCGAAGGACATGTATGCGAAGGATGCATACTTGGTAAGTTTCAACGGACGCCTTTTCCTATTGATGGGACTATCAAAGTTGGTGATAAGTTTGCCTTAATTCATAGTGATGTATGTGGTCCAATGAGGACCGAATCCATTGGTAAATGCAAGTACTTCGTTACTTTAATTGATGATTTTTCAAGGTTTACATGGATCTTTCCTATGAATGCAAAATCTGAAGTTTTTTAACGCTTCAAAGATTTTCTAGCTATGATAGAAAATCAGTTTGGGCATACTTTGAAGATACTACGTACCGACCGAGGAGGGGAATACATTAAAAGTACGTTCGGCATGTTTCTTAAAAGCAAAGGCATCCTACATCAAATGACTACACCTTACACACCGCAACAAAATGGTGTTGCCGAGAGGAAAAATCGCACAATCATGGAGCATGCTTAAGGCAAAGGGCGTTCCCCACAAGTTTTGGGCTGAAGCGGTTATTACGGCGGCATACATTAGTAATCGGTGTCCGACTAAAGCCTTGAAGATTTTGACGTATGATTTGGTATTACCATCTAATGTTGAAGAGGAGAGACTGCCATCATCCTCTAATGGACAGCCCACTGGTTCTTCAAGCGAACAGCCCATAATTCATCAAGAGGAGCAGATTTATGAAGAGGAACGGCCTGTTGAAAACTTTGGACAGCATAGTCCAATTTCAGAGCACTTTGGACAGCAAAGTGTTGATAGTTCAGATCACTTTGGACAGCAAAGCGTTGATCAAAGTAAGGCTGTTGGACAGCCTAAACCAGTCCCTAAATGGCTGTTGCAGACTTTGCAGGACAGCAAAGTGAACCGCTTCTATAAAGGGAAGACTCGTGCCTAATCTAAATCAGTAGAATTTGCTGATTTTTCTGATTTTGCTCTTACATCTATTGAGGATAGTGCAATAGAACCTGTTTTTTATGAGCAGGCCAGAGGACTAAAATGTTGGGAGGACGCGATGAAAGAGGAGTATGACTCACTCATAAAGAACCAAACATGGGTTCTTGTTGATCTTCCACATGGAAAGAAAACAATTGGCTGTAAATGGGTCTATAAGATCAAGTACAAGTCCGATGGTACTGTTGAAAGGTACAAGGCAAGACTTGTTGCCACAGGTTATGCGCAAAAGGAGGGCATTGATTATGAGGAAACTTTTGCACCTACCGCACGAATAACTACCGTAAGGATAGTCACTGCTTTGGCTGCCCATCATGGTTGGCGTATGCACCAACTTGACATAAAGACAGCCTTCCTCAATGGTGATCTTAATGAGGAAGTTTACCTTCAGCAACCTGCTGGTTTTTTGGTTGCAGGTCAAGAAGACAAAGTGTGTCTTCTCAAGAAGGCTCTCTATGGACTAAAACAAGCCCCAAGGATGTGGTATCAAAAGATACACACACACTTTTGTGATCATGGGTTTTCTAACAGTCCTAGTGAATCTACGCTTTAAGTCATGCATACATCTGAGTTTATCATCATCATTTTGCTATATGTTGATGATATTATCATTACGGGTAGTAATGAACAATCTATTGCAGCCTTAAAATCTGATCTTGCTTCAGTTTATGATACATCAGATTTAGGCCAATTGCATTTCTACCTTGGTCTTGAGTTTTTGCAAGGAAAGGCTGGAATTTTCATTACCCAATAGCGGTACATTAAGCAGATTTTGAAGCGTTTCAAAATGGAAGATTGCAAGCCGGTTGCTACACCAATTGAGACGGGCCTGAAGTTAAGTAATCAAAGTGGTGGTGAACCATTTGATATTACACTATATTGTCAAGCGGTTGGAAGTCTCATTTACTTATGCAACTCAAGACCAGACATATCTTATAGTGTTTCCCTCATGAGCCAATTCATGCATGCTCCGTTGACATCACATTGGAAAGCATTGAAGAGGATCCTTCGATATCTTCAAGGAAGTAAAACACTTGGTCTGTTTTATCCTTCTAGTGATGATGCATGTTTGGCTGGTTTTTGTGACTCGGATTGGGGTGGAGATCAAGACACTAGACGCTCTACTAGTGGTCATTGCTTTTTCATTAGAAATTCCGCAGTTTCTTGGTTAAGCAAGAAGCAGCCCACCGTTGCTACATCCTCAAGTGAAGCAGAATATAGAGCAACGTTTTCAGCCACTACGGAGTGTATATGGCTGAGACAATTACTTGTCGATATGAAGCATGGCCAGCCCTCAGCTACTCTCCTATTTACGGATAGTCAAAGTGATATTGCCATTGCACGAAATCCAGTATTTCATGCAAGAACAAAGCATATCGAGATCCACTATCACTTTGTTCGGGAGAAGCTTCATAATGGCGACATCACGCTTGAATATTGTCCCACGGAGGATAATATTGCAGATGTGTTCACTAAGGCATTGCCTAGAGTTCGCTTTAAAGCTCTTTGTGAAGCTTTAAATTGAAAGCAACGTGCTGATTTTCTTACTTAGTGGATACATGTCATTTTCATTTAAGGAGGGTGTTAGAATAATAAATGTGAATGATGTAGAAGCCATAGGTTACTATGACCCAAAAGGTCGAGATTTGTGTAACCATGGTCATTTATATTTTAGGCCCAAGTTAGTATGAAACTAACTTGTAGGGACTCGTGGGTCTACTAGGGGCCTATACATGTGAATTATGTACCTAACTTGTTATTTGGGGTACTTAATTATTTTATGTAACTTATGGTAGCTAGATAGCCAGTAGTCAAGTTATTGGACAGCCAACAGTCATGAAGGTAGATAGCCATCTTGGACTACTTATATGTAGCCATTCATTTGTATGATACACACTTTTGTTAAGCAATCTACTGTTTTTATTGGCTGTCCACAAGTTTCTACAAGAGGGTCATCTAACCATCTCTCTCTTCTCTTTGAGAATACTTTGTGTTAAAAAATAGTCTTGATTCTAGATTCCTACAATCGCTGGCTCATGCAGCTGCCTTGCCTCTCTCTCCTTCTCTGCAGTCAAGGCCCCCATCCTGAATCTGCCAATCTGTTTTCTACGACGATTTATACTCCTTCCAAAGCTTTCGAAGGCTTCCTGGTATACAAAGTGAAAGTGTTAAAAACATAGATGAAATCACTGAAGGATGAGATCAAGCTTCTTCAGGAAGAAAATAGACGGTTGAAACGAAATTTTGCAGCCCACAAAGAGGAGGTCCACAGTCAAGGTGAAACATCAACTATGATGATGAAAATCCAAGCCTTGGAACAAGATTTGGTTCAGCACAAGGAAACCACAAAAACATGGGCATGAATGTCTACTTTTATTTTAGCTACTATTTCTGAAGAGAGAATGAGGGATCAAAAGGCCCTTAATGTGAGAGTAAGGGGTATTGTAGACATACAATATGCCATCCAAGAAGCAACTAGATTTTTGGAAACCACTTTAGGGCACCCACAACAGTCAAGGGATGGAAAGAGCCTGGCGAACCAATAAAGATAAGGCCACATTAATCATTCGCTTTAAAACTCTTGAAGAGAGACGGTCAGTTTTGAGACTAAAGAGTATGGATGAACAAGATTCTACACCGGACAGTCAACAAGATCTGAGTGAGAAATATGGTAACGGATCCATTGTGATAGGTGTTGTTACTGATTAAGATGACATTCACAAACTTGATGCTACATGTGATCCAGAACCACAATCAATCTTCCAACATTATATTCCAGATAAAGTTGAACTACTTATTGGATATCATTCTGACTGTCAAAGTTTGGAGCAAGACCCACAACAACACTTAAATCTGGTCAATGGACAAGCAACTATGTGACAAAATCCAAGGCCTAGCTATGGAGTATCATAACAAACAACATAGTAAGCACACTATGAAAGCTTGGACAAACCAGCTATGGAGTAGAAGACAAAAGCAAGAGAGAGAGAACTCCAAAGCTCACACCAACTAAAAGAGTAGGAGGGCGTGGAAACCCCTCCAAGCCCAAGGCCGCAAATAGCATGAAATTCAAAGAGGTAGTGTCTTTCTTATTCTAGCTCTAGACTCCACATGGGTCTTTAACCTACTCGTCATTACTTGCCTAATTAGCATAAGTGGGGTGTACTATTTATATACATAAATGTTTTACCCCCATGTCTTATGCACAACTTACAAGTTACAAGTATAAAAGCCAAAAGAGGCAAAATAGGAATTACATTTCATTACCCCTCCTTTAATGGCTATTTTGTTCATACCAACACCTAGCATGCTACGAAACTTTTCCTTTCTTCTTGGTCCTTGGCTGAATTTTGCTTCTTCTTAGAAGTAAAGGCATGCTCTTGGAAATCCTCCCTCTTGGAGAGATTAACTCTCCTTATCTCCTCCTGTAACAAGAGACCATATACCTCTTCATAGGTAGGAATTTTGTCCCTCACAGATATCATCATAACAAAGTTCTGATAAGCATATGACAAGCTATTCAGAACTATTGGCACCAAGTCTTTGTCAGCAATAGCCTCTCCAAGCACAGAAAGCTGATATCTAAGATCCTGAATCTTAGTAAGATGATCAACAACTTTCTCCCGTCTCCATCCTGTGAGATTATACAGCTTGTCCTTCAAGTAAAGAAGTCTAGCTGTATTTGTTGTCTCATACAATGCACAAAAAATGCACCATGCATCTACAGGCCCTTTGGGTGACCTGATTAGAGGAATAACATTATCCCTCACAAACATGTTGATGATCCTGTGTGCCCTTTCCCCTCTCTTGATATAGTCCTTGAGCTCAGGTTTTGATGTTGGTGAAGATTTACAAGACCTAGCTATGGAGTATCTTAACTCAAATGCTAGATCAACTATGAAAGCTTCAGAAAACTTGGCTATGGAAATATCACACACAAGGAGAATTGCATGAGCATCTCACAAACTCAAAAGTCCCAAGAAGAAATGAATTGCTAGAGAGAGAGAGGAGGGCGTGGGTCCTCCAAATCCCTTGTGAGGCAAGCACCTCCTATACATGCATGGAAAGTCTAGGTGTCAACCATAGGAGTGAGCTACTTGGCCAAGTGGGCCACTTGCACTAATTTACATAACTTAACAAAAGGGGGGTCTCATGCATTTAATTAAAACATGCCCCATGAGTTATGTACAACTTAACTAATGCTTAGCCAAAAGGGGTAAAATAGGCATTACTCTTCAACACCCCCCCTTAATGGCAATTTTATTCAAACTGACACCCAACAAAGTTCTGAACTTTTCAAACTTATCTTTACTAAGTGGTTTAGTAAAAATATCAGCTGTCTGGTCGTTGGTGTCACAATAAACTAGCTCGATCTCCCCACTGTGCACTTTCTCTCGTATAAAATGCTGGTCCACCTCTATGTGTTTTGTCCGTGCATGATAGACTGGATTCCTCGCAAGCTGAATGCAGCTTTGGTTATCACAATGTAACAATGTAGGTCTTACTTGAGCAATCTGCATGTCCTCAAGTAGACGGCGTAACCAAATGGCTTCACAGGCAGACCTCGTAGTCGCCCTGTACTCAGCTTCGGTAGACGATAGAGCAATAGTAGGCTGCTTCTTACTGCACCACGATATAGCCCCTGAACCTAGGCTGAAACAATAGCCTGTCGTCGATCTCCGATCGTCTCTATCACCTGCCCAATCAGAATCTGAATAACCTTCCAGCTGAAGGTTCCCGTCATCCGTGTATCCAATCCCATAAGTCACTGTCCCTCTCACATATCGTAGGATCCGCTTGGCTGCCTTCCAATGTACTTCGGTAGGCTTACACATGTATTGACTTGCAATTCCAACCGCATAAGCTATATCTGGCCTGGTGGTAGTAAGGTAAATCAGGCTGCCCACTAACTAACGATAGAGCGTCTCATCTGCAAATGCTGGACCATCATCTTTTGATGGCTTGTTGCTTGCATCCATGGGTGTGCTGATTGGTTTGCTTTCTTGCATGTTAAACCTCTTCAATAATTTCTGTGCATACTTTGCCTGTGAGATAAAAAGACAACGCTTCCCTTTCCAAACTTCAACTCCTAGGCAATAGTGTAGCAAACCCAAATCTTTCATTTCAAACTCATTAGAAAGATTCTTCTTAACACAAGCAATAAGCTTCTTATTGCTTCCCGTGATGAGTAGATCATCCACATAGAGCACAACAACCACAAAGTCTTCTCCTTCCCTGAAGACATAAAGATTGCAATCAGACTTACTCTTCTCAAACCCTTGCCTTGCAAAGTACTCATCAATTCGGCTATACCAAGCCCTTGGCGCCTGTTTGAGCCCATACAAGGCTTTCCTAAGCCTGCAAACCAGATTCTCCTTGCCTGTTATTTCAAATCCCTGCGGTTGTTCCATGTAAACCTCCTCCTGTAGGTGCCCATTAAGAAAGGCACTCTTGACATCCATTTGATGGACATCCCAATCAAAATATGAGGCTATAGCCAAAACGATCCTGATAGATGTCATTTTAGCAACAGGTGCGAATGTCTCATCATAGTCTAGCCCCTCTTGCTGAGCATAGCCTTTCGCCACCAACCTTGCCTTGTACTTGTCCACTGTTCCATTGGCATGAAACTTGGTCTTATAGACCCACTTGCAACCTATTGGTTGCTTCCCTTCTGGCAATGTAGTGAGCTCCCATGTGTCATTCTTGACAATGGAGTCGTACTCCTCCTGCATGGCATGTGGCCATACCTTTTCTCTCACGGCTTCGTGAAAGAACTGTGGCTCATCTGCATTCAGAATAGTGGACATAAGAGCAAAGTTAGTCTCTTGTCTCTCATGAGACCTAAGAGATCTTCTGACACCCTGTTCACTGCTCTCTCCTTCTTCAATCATTTGACCTTCTTTGATTGTTTCCCAATACCACCTAGGTAGCTTCTTCCTAGCAGTAGGTGATGTGGATGGTGACCACGTATCCCATGGTACTGTTTTAGTCTTCCGTTTGTCCCCAACTTCTGCTTCTGGTACTTGGCCAAAAAGAGGTCTCGAACTAGTAGGTTCGATTTCCTGTTGTTGCTCCTGCACTTGAGGCTTACAGGACTCTTGACTAGGATCCTCATTCGTGGAATCAATCAAGGGTATGAACTCAATAATTCCTTCCTTCTCCTGCTCCTGTATCTTGGGTGCATGCTCTTCATCAAAGATGACATCTCGACTTAGGATCTTCCTCCTGTTTTCGAGATCATATAGCACATAAGCTTTCTCACCTTCACTATACCCAAGAAAGACACACTTTACGGATTTTGCATCAAGTTTCTTCCGCAAGTCCTTTGGTATATGTGCATATGCTGTACACCCAAATACTCGAAGGCTGCCCACTTTGGGCTTGTTGCCACTATATGCCTCTTCTGGCGTGATTCCTTCAACTGCTTTGGTTGGACTTCTATTCAATAGAAAAACAGCAGTTGCTACCGCTTCTGCCCAAAAGGATTTGGCAACCCCTTTGCCTTGAGCATGCTCCTCGCACACTCAACTATAGTCCTGTTTTTCCGCTCAGCCACGCCGTTTTGCTGCGGTGTATGTGGAGCAGTAAACTGTCTCTTGATCCCACATGCTTTGCAAAGATCTTTGAACTCATCAGAAATATACTCACCACCCTTATCTGACCTGAGAGTCTTTAACCTCTTTCCTGTGTGGTTTTCCACCATAGCTTTCCACTGTTTGAAGTATTTGAACGCTTCAGATTTCAGTTTCAGAAAATAGACCCATACCTTCCGAGAGAAATCATCTACGAAGGTCATGAGATAGTATGCCCCCCCCTGCTGATTTGACCTGCGTGGGACCGCATAAATCTGAATGCACAAGTTCAAGAATGCCCTTGGCCCTGGTAGCTTTCTCCTTTGGAAACTTTTTCCTCTGTTGCTTCCCTAATGCACAAGCCTCACATGTATCTGAAGAAGACTTAATGCTAGGAAGATCTGCTACCATTTTGTGCCTATTCAAAACTTGCAAACTTTTGTAACTCAAATGACCATATCTCTCATGCCAAAGCTTGTCCCGATTAGTATCTCTTGCAAACAAGGCCTCTTGGCTAGGAATGGTTGTGAAAAGCTTGTAAAGACCTCCTTCTTGCATTCCCTTGGCTACCACCTTGAAGTTCTGATCTTTGTCTTTTACCAAACATTTAGAATCATTAAACTCTACCACCATGTTCTGTTTGGTAATGGCACCAACAGATAACAAGTTCTTAGCCAACCCTGGTACATGCAACACACTTTTAATTTCCTTCACCTCACCTGATGATAGCTGTATTGCAACTGTGCTTTTGCCCCTCACCATACGTGTAGAATTATCTCCAAGGCAAACATGCTGGCCATCTTCTGTCTCCTCATAGGTGCTGAACCAATCTCTATGAGGTGTCATGTGCTTTGAGGCTCCAGAATCAATGTACCATCCACCAAATGTGGATTCAGATGATAGGGCTGCGGTGAATAGCTCAAGCACACCAGATTGCTCCTCCTCTGCAACTTTGTCAACAAAGTGACTCTGCTGGTTCTTTCCCTTCTTCTGATCACTTTGCTTCTTCCTGCATTCAAAAGCAAAATGCCCATACTTACCACAATAGTTGCAGTTGCCCTTCCTCTTGGGTGTAGATGAGGAATTGGTGCTTGACTCCTCTCCAACCTGTAACTTGGACACCTGCTGCTCCAAGCTTTGCTTTGAGTTCTTCTTTTTGCCTTTGCCTTTCTTCTGAAAGTTTTGCTTCTTCTTAGAAGCAAATGCAAGCTCTGGATTATCTTCCCTTTCAGAAAGATTCTTCCTTCTCATCTCCTCCTGTAAAAGAAGACCACATAACTCCCCAAAGGTTGGGAGTTTCTCCCTAGCAGAAAGGGACATCACATAGACTTGATAGTTGAATGACAAGTTGTTCAAGACTATGGGAACAATACTCCTGTCACTTACTTTCTCTCCAACTGAAGCAAGCTGATCCAATAGGTCCTTGACCTTTGTAATATGATCACCAATTGTTGCACCTGCTTCCATCTTGAGAGTATGTAACCTGTTTTGCAAATACACCAGCTTGGCTGAATCCACTGTTTCAAACATAGACTTCAGAATTGTCCAAGCATCAGCTGCATCCCTTGCATTGCAAATGTGAGGAATAATATTGTCCTTGACAGAAAGATTGATTATCCTATGAGCTTTATGTCTCCTGTTCATGTAGTCCTTCAATTCAAGATCAGATGTTGGTACAGGTTCTGTACCTGTCATGACCTCCCAGCAATTCTTATCCATCAAGATATTGGCTATCTTGAACTTCCACACTTTGTAGTTTGTGCCATCTAGTTTGCTAGATTCACCCAGCAAACTCTCCCCAAGACTTGCCATGCTAAAATCTGTGCTTAAAACAAAAGCTCAACTTGAAAAAGATCAGAAAAGAACAGCTTCCAGCAACAAGGGTTTAACCCCAAACTAGGGTATGTAGCCACTTCAAGGCAACCCTTCAGCTCATGCTTTTGTCTTTGCCACTTGGTGTGGCCTCACTAGCACAAGCACTTGGCTCCACTGGAACAGAAACCAGAAGCCCCTACAGAAAGTGCGCCCTACTTTTGTGTAAGCTCCTCCAGAAAGACTCCCCAAAACTTAGCCAGATTTAAAAAGTTTTTGGATCATCCCACTCCCCTTGCCAATAGCTCTCCAACAGTGCAAGACTCCACCTGATCTGACACCTGTAGATCATATGCTCCCTCTTTCAAGATTGAGGTGCTTGTAGAAGATAAGAATCTTCTCAAGAATCTAAGCACTGAAGTTTCTCTCACTCTCAGACTCACAGGCTAGACAACCTGCTCTGATACCATGAAGATTTACAAGACCTAGCTATGGAGTATCTTAACTCAAATGCTAGATCAACTATGAAAGCTTGAGAAAACTTGGCTATGGAAATATCACACACAAGGAGAATTGCATGAGCATCTCACAAACTCAAAAGTCTCAAGAAGAAATGAATTGCTAGAGAGAGAGAGGAGGGCGTGGGTCCTCCAAATCCCTTGTGAGGCAAGCACCTCCTTTACATGCATGGAAAGTCTAGGTGTCAACCATAGGAGTGAGCTACTTGGCCAAGTGGGCCACTTGCACTAATTTACATAACTTAACAAAAGGGGGGTCTCATGCATTTAATTAAAACATGCCCCATGAGTTATGTACAACTTAACTAATGCTTAGCCAAAAGGGGTAAAATAGGCATTACTCTTCAACAGTTGGAAGAGGCTCCTCACCTGTCACAAGCTTCCAACATTCTTTATCCTCAAGAATGTTCTTGATCTTGAATTTCCAAACACTAAAATTAGTGCCATCAAGCCGGCTGGCTTCACTCAGCATGCTCTTTAAAGACTAGTCATAGCTGGATAGAAATAATACACAGAAGGTAAACTAGGGTCTTCACCCAACTACGGTATGCAGCCATTTGCTCAATAACCCTCAGCTTCTGGATTTGAAACTATCCCCCTGTATGGCTGTCCTAGCCCTTGTCCAGATCCACTTAGTACGTGCACTGAAGTTCCCACTATAGAAAGCGCCCTCCTACAGCCCTAGCTGCTCCAGAAAACTCAAAAAAAAATTCTCCCAAATTAGAAAGGTTTTGGATCACAGTACTCCCCTTGCCAACAGTACTCCAACCATGCAGATAGCAAAGAGATCAGATGCTCCTACAAAAAGTGCTCCCAATTCAAAGGTAAGCTCCTCTCCAGGAATGGCAGGAATCTGATGAAAACAGGTCCAAGCTTTCACAACACCACAAGCAACATAACCTGCTCTGATACCATGACAAAATCCAAGGCCTAGCTATCGAGTATCATAACAACATAGTAAGCAGACTATGAAAGCTTGGACAAACCAGCTATGGAGTAGAAGACGAAAGCAAGAGAGAGAGAACTTCAAAGCTCACACCAACTTAATGATTAGTAAAAGAGGAGGGCGTGGAAACCCCTCCAAGCCTAGGGCCACAAATAGCATGAAATTCAAAGAGGTAGTGTCTTTCTAGCTCTAGACCCCACATGGGTCTTTAAACTACTTGTCATTACTTGCCTAATTAGCATAAGTGGGGTGTACTATGTACATAAAATGTTTTACCCCCATGTCTTATGCACAAATTACAAGTATACAAGCCAAAAGGGGCAAAATAGGCATTATATTTCAACACTATGGACCATCAAGTCAATAAGGTTGTTCAGTTCAAAAAAGAAAATCAAGACATTTCTTGAACTTTTGGAATGAGGACTATTTGGCACTAAAGTTCCATGACTTGGACATAACTTGGAATTGAATGGAATCTGATCTATGAATCATTCCAATTCGGTTTGAGAGCTACTGAGGAACTTTTAATTGTTGACAATGATTCAATAGAGTATGAGATATTCAACAATGATAATGTTAGCAATGAAAAGATTTCCTTATTCCATAAAGGTCTTATCCATGCCACTATTCCAGATTGGAAATTTTAGAAAAACTAACTTCAAGATTTTCATGAATCTATGTTACTAGAGTCTAATGTGGCTATTGCTGGAGAACCTTATTTAATGGGATTTTCAAGAGCCCAATAGTCTAAACATTTTTCACACCATGCATATACGTTATATGTGAACCTGAATAATGATTGAGAATATCTTCTCAATCAAGAAAAATTCCTTGAGAGATTGATCTTAGTTCTATGAGGGATATTGATAATCTAAATGTGAAATTGATGATTATTATCGAAGCACTGGGATTGAATAATTCGTTCACTATTCAACTACAAGAAATAATCTTCAAGTCAATAAAGCCAAATGCAAGTCAAGAACAAGAATCCAAGGGAATTGAATCAGTCATCTAAGATGGCATGATGTCGAAGAAGCAGACAAAAGAAGATATTGCGGTAATACATCCTACCTATTTCATGCAGATTTGGGGTTACCAAAAAGCAACATGATACTTCATCAACCTCTTCAACATCCACCATCATTTTTTTCTTCATGGGAACATAGGTTGCAGACTCAAGCTATCATATGGATAAAATTCAAACCGCTCAAGAATCAAGATCTACAACAACACAACAAGCAGCTAGATATGACATCCCCAATCATGACTACTTAAGTTACAGAACTGGAGCATTCAAGCTTATCAAACAAGCGTCTTCATTTTTTAGGACAAAAACGTTTAATAGGGGGAGTGTGTACTTGATAGATGCATTATAATATAGTGTAAGCTTTGTTAGGCCCAAAAGGAACTGTTAGTCTTAAGAATAAGGCAGTTCCTTCTTTAGGCCCTTCAACGTATCTAAACAAGGATAATAGGCCAAAAAGGGCCCAAGAACATTTGCATCCTATAAGGATTACAGAAGGTGCTAATTGTATAAAGCGGAGCATGTCCCTATGTAGGAATATATTTTAATATGCCAAAAAATACACATGAGAAATTGGATGTAGCAATCAAAAAGGCTTACTCAAATGATGGGCAAAGAGAGGCCAACGTCCAAGAGGTTTGAAAAACCATGGGAATGTGATTGACCAAATTCGTCACTGAAGCTCTTGTCAAACAATTGTGGCATAATTGCACCTCTAATTTGTTTCCAAGAGTACAAAGTTCAAACTTACTAATAAAAAATGATTAAATTTCAAGATTGAGGACAATCTCAAACATGATATTGTAATGCAAACCCAACAAGTAAACAATACAAAGAAAATGAGGTTTAACCTTTAACAACAAACCTTTATGTGCATGTAATCTCGAATACTTGACCCTCGTTTGGAGAAGCATGTGGACATACATCACCCCATATATGGCTATGATATAGGACTCCACTAAGCCTCCTAGAGGTGTATCTCAAATGGTTGTGACTTAAACAGTGACAATGAAGCTATGTCCTTTTCTGAATGAAGCTTGTTGTCATACTAAAACTAGGCCATAGCTATAGAATGTCCAAATACGTATAGTACATCACCTGTGCAGTATTACTTCTTAAAGAGAAGCAACGAGTATCTCAGAAGTGTTGAAGAACATTAACTCCATTCATGTCTAGTTTATCACCTAAAATTACTAGGGTAACCAAGTGTGCATAAAGACGGGTCTCAGAGAAAGAGATTGAGTATCAAATCATCCAAATAGAGAATTATGGATACAACAATATTGAGCCCTCCCAGGCCCATAATAAGAGATGATTTTATGTGAAGTATGTAGCCAAAGCAAACATAAGATTAGAAAACCAACACTTGATATCAAAGGATCATCGATACCAAATAAGATGGATAGCAAATAAGCATATCTTACTGCAAATAAAGCCCATTTCTCCAAAGTTGCAATTGATATGGACCAAAGTTGCATGTTCCGTTCCGGAACGCGATCCGGGAAATCCCATTAGGGTTTCCCGGAATGTGCACTAAAAAAGAAATTCAAATTGTGGGAGAAATTGTTTAGACATTATGTAATTTTTTTTCTGCTACTTTCAACGTTTTTTTATAGCCATTTCGTGTTTTTTTTATTTTTATGAAAAAAAATTGTTTAAAAAAAAATGTCTGAACAGCAGTCCCCGCTGTCCGAAACGATGGGGATCCGGAACGCTCGTTCCGGTTGCTGTTGCAGCAGAAAACGATCCGCTGCAACTTTGATATTATGGACTAAAGAGCCCAAAAAACTGAATAATTCCTATGATAAAATAAGATCTTCATATCTCCTAATAGCAAATTACAAGGATGCAAACTAGGACTATGTTGACATGTGTGCACCCAATTTAAGCCTTCTAGATGGCTGAAAATAAGCGCTGTTCAGCAAAAGAAGAAGAACTAGGGTCATGGTGATATATCCTTCAAGATGCACATAATGCAGGACACCGGTGCATGCAAACCTTTCAATGAATACCCGCAGGCATATATTGTGTAAAGTAAAGGACTTTATGGGGTTTAGGGACACTTCCAGAGGGTTCGAAACCCCCCTAAACCCCTGGATGGTAAGAGCATTACTGCTCCATAAAGATCGCAGAGAAAAAAAAAAAGTTTCATTTTTCAGAAATAAAAACAATGCTTCTATTTTATTGGCTTTAGCTTTCCATCTGATTACACTGGAAAGTCCTTAAAAGGCCTTATCGTGGGAAGCCCATGGGTTTTCCTTCATAATGTGCAGAATAGCCCCCTTGAAAGAGGGAGATTACACACGATAATGCCCTGCGAAAATAGAACAAACAACGTTGCCTCCAGATATGCCGATCACAAATTGCAAAATTATCCAGAAATTTAACTTCAAATGCAATGGGCTGTACTAACCTGGAAAATGTAGATATCCAGAAGGAGGCGCGCCATCGGAAAAGCCAGTGCAAAGTAGAAGACTAGCTTATAGTCCTTGAGCTGTGGAAACCCTTCTTGCTCCCACATTGAAGAACCCATGTCTTTGATTTAGCACCCAAACAAAAAGCCCCTGCTTTCAGACCAGAATTCTGAGCCCTTTCAAGGCTTGCCATACACAACTAGTAAAGAACATGCCCCCAACATTCAATGCCGCATTCAAAGCAAACACATTTCCTTGCCAGGGAGCTCTGGAGTATTGTGCTAATGCATTGCTTCGATCAAATGGTGCGAAGCTTGTAGATCTCCATGCGCTGCATTTGCATTCGCATTTGCTGGACTGCTGCTCCTCGTCCGCTTTTCTTCTTCCATCGCCTGCTCTCAGCCTTCCCAGTGCTGATGCTGGGGGCGGTTGCGATTGCGACAGCGTTTGTGTTCCCCAATCGCAATCGCAAATTGCAAGTACCATAAACCCTTGCAAAGGGGTCATGTGCCAAAAGGGGCTTTGAGGGTGGTTTCACATGGGATGGTTTGTAAGTGGCCGGACCATTCCCCTTAGCCACCATTTGGACAGCCTTTGCCTTGCCGATGACCCTCTGGAACCTCCCTGTTACATGTGTCTCACCGGTCCATCAGAGCTGGACCCTGCTTCATGCCTAGCCCTCCTTCATGCACGCATGAGAGAGAGAGACTGAGAGAGAGAGAAGAATGTTAACAATGTTAGGCAAAATGCGTTTTGGAGTTTTTCATTGATCCATGTCTACCCTAAAATGTATTTGAAGGGCATTAAAAAAGCAGTTGAAGTGGGTTTGAAAATAATGCACATTGATTTTAGAGAGAGAACACATGATTTTAGAAACTTCTAGAAAGAAATTTTTTTAGAGACAGAGGGGCAAGCTATAAATATTGTGAAGATGCAATGCGAGAGAGAGAGAGAGAGAGAGAGAGAGAGAGAGAGAGAGAGAGAGAGAGAGAGAGACGGCCTGCAATGATGAAGCAAATGTGAGAAATTGTCAACTAGTTTCATATTTTGGTCATATTTGTTTATTTCGAGGCCAATTTTATATTAGGCTTAAAGTTTGACTTTTCAAAGTTATATTAGTCTAAAAGCATTTGAATTACCACTTTGAAAAGGCGAGGGAAAAGTAAAAGGTCAAGTTTGGATGACTCAAATTTGAATGTCTTGTTCATTGAATCTAGTCCACATTAATAGTAGGGTTTTTGTTATGGAGGGAAACCAAGCTCATTAATGAGGCATGGACCTGTTATAAATAGATGTAAACTCATGGGAGAAAGGATTCTTCTCTCTCTCATCTCATTTCATCCTTATATATGAGTTCTCTTGGAACATCTATCCATTGGTGCACTATCTTGATGATATCTTGCAATCTTGTGTGTAGAATGCTCATATTTTGCTATATTCGGATCCACATGTGTGAAATACAGTAGCTTATTGTTTTTGTATGGACCGCAACTTCATATTATCATAAGTTTGATGTTTGATCAATATCTTGTTGAGTTTTCATCTCTCTCATTAAGTAGATGTTGATTTTCTACATGGTGTAAATTGTGCTGTCTTTCAAACCAAAGATTAATAGATGATTTTGGATCTTAATGATTGTCAAACTCTTCACAGCAAATATTCATAGCAACAATTCAAATGGATTCTCATGTATATCTTCTTCTTTTTCAACATCAAATCAATCTACAGCATTCAGCAAGGAGAGAGAGAGAGAGAGAGAGAGAGAGAGAGAGAGAGAGAGAGAGAGAGAGAGAGAGAGAGAGAGAGAGAGAGAGAGAGAGAGAGAGAGAGAGAGAGAGAGAGAGAGAGAGCAAGCTTGATCTTAGCGGATACATAATGATCTAACAACAACTGCATAAACATTCAAACAACAATAACTATATTGTATTCTTGTGAATAATATTTGTATAATCTGAGGTAATTACTACTAAACTAGGGAACATTTACTGACATACAAATGATCCAAGACAGGCAAATATACTGATAGAAATGTTTAGAAGTGTTCACATGATAAGGTAAAATAAAATCCAACTTTCAAAATTGTACATACGAAAACAACCTAATATGCCTCTAAAATGTGATGCTTTTTAATCATGAAGATTAACTAGCCATAATATCTCCTACAACAAGTGATTGTCAAGCAGCGTCTTTGATAAGGATGTGCCCTCGTTGCTAATTCAAAACTCTTCTATTCATGTGTCTAAATGAAGCCCATTATCCTAGGCACATCCTTCCAAACAAGTATCACATGTGCATTTTTCCAAAAGGCAAACAATATAGCATATTCGAAACCTAGTAGCAAAAGGTAAGGACATAAACCAAACATACTATGCGTAAACTATATTTACAACAACCACCAAGATTAATATGACAGATAAAATGAAACCCTTTGGTGACCTTGGATTTGCCATCTTTTCTAAGCACCAAAAACAAAACCAAATTTCAAAAGTGCATAAGAGAGTAGAGGTCAATTTCACAAAAGGACTCTAAGACAACTAAGATGCCAAATTGTAAAGAACTCATGTATGCCTCAGCAATGAAGCAACTTAAATGTGAAAGGTGTGAAGACAACTAGCTCAAATTTCTAAGCTAACAGATTGGTGGCAAACCCATTCCTTAGCTTGGAAGATGTTTGAACATGATTACTAATCAAACATACCTCAGTGGTCACATAGTGTTATAAGATAGCATTAGTATAACTATCCAAATTATCCATTATATTTTGTACAAACCTCAAAATTTTCTACAAACATTGTTGCAATTACACTAAACCCCAATGTGCAAGAAGAAGAGCAAGAGAAGCCATCAAGTCACCCATGCTATATGGACACCACCTAATACAAATTTTGCAATCGTTTAGAGGAGCTAATGTGAACATTTTAATTTAAGGAGCATCAAAAGATCTACAAACAAGAGAGTTTGCACACTACAAAAGATAGGTTGCTAGAACTCGGATTTTCTAATGCTACAAAACTAGCTTTTGATCTATGCAAGAGCTTTTGTGCACAAGATGCAATCATCCATCAATGAAGTCACAAAAGATGATGTGAGTGAAAAAAAACCACTGTTAGTATGGCCATTACAATAAATACTAACCATCAGTCTACAGATAATTTTCACCCAAGAAATCCCCTTTGGAATCACTGATGTCCCATACCACCAGCTTTTCCTCCAAGAACCCTTTGCATCTAGATCTGTTTTGCTCAAAAAGTCAAAAAGACTATTTGGCTATTCTATAGCCAACTATAGGATCAAAATCACAACCAATTCTAGGAGATACATCTAACCATTGAAGTCCCTCATGCTCCTTAAGTGTTACCCAAAGAATACCACACCACATTGTACCCCAACATGGACAACACGAAATCAATCATCCAAGTACCATTGAAATGTTGTAAGTGTATTCGCTAACCCAAGAGGGACATGGATCTCAACGAAACCGAATACCATACTGTCCTAGATATCCAATACCTATTTCAGAATCGGTAAAAAGAACTTAATTCTTTTACATGTTAGAATTTCTCTTGGTAGTCTCAATCATTATAAAGAAACACTCTATAATACAACAAAAAGAATCCAAATTACTAGATTAATGTATGGAACTCCTTTCATTTGCTTTCACTTGTAAGATACAAATCCAATTGCAAAATAAAAATGGTTCCATAAATGGATTATCTGACTTGGCACTCACTTTTCCATTAGAATCTTTGATTTCTTGAAATTCTAATTAACACTGGGGAAAAGGAATCCAAATTCCCAGAGGCATTCTTCCTAATTAATTCCCAATTGTTATTCTCATTTGCTATCAGTTATACTTCATGAATTAAAAGTAGATTAACAAAACTGATCGACTAGGTCAACCAATCGACTACTTCTCAGGCTTCATCTCTTTCCTCCCTTCCAAATATGGTTCAAGCTAAAAGCCCCAAATTTGTACTAGGAAAAAGTTCAATTTGGTACCAGTTGTACTTTAGCTACTAATGAACTAGACTGTTTTGATTGTTCAACTAATTAAGTGTCGCACTCAATTACTGGCAAATCCCCTTATGGAGTAGCATAAAAATTGTTCCAATAAGATTTGTGCTATTCTTGGTCTTTACTAATCTCAAAAAAACAAGAAATGCTCCTATTAGATAGATTACAAAATCTACAACTAAAAGTGAAAGGAACTGTGACGTTAAAAACTGACTGATTTCAACTCAGTAAGGCCATTCACTTTACAAGCGATTTCTGTTTGATCAATAACCAACGAATTTGAACCAATCCAAAACATCCATGGTTACTTCAGACTTTATGTAAATTGAGATTTTCAAACTCCGTTCGATATGGACATAAACTGTGAAAATTGATCAAAAGCATCGACTTGGCAGTTTCACAATTACCATCACATTCCGAAAGGATTGATGCCCCATTTGATGATGCAATATTAGAATAGAGATGATCCACCATCTCGATCGAGATCTTTGATTCCACAAGGGCATCTTAACAAATTTGTATAAATGAAGTATAGGATGCGAAACTTGTCATCCCAGATCTGATCTCGTTGAGCACTCTAGCATGGTAGTTCACTATTATGGTTTTCGCAAGTAGAAGTGGATTACAACTCTTCATCTTGTTGTAGATTCTATAGGTGTATTGTTGAATTGTTTCATCAAGGAACACTTGTATGTTAGACAATCTTGCAAGTGTGGTCACCATAGCTAGATAATAGAATGTAGTAGAGGCAACTAGGTGTTGACATCATTCATAAGCGATAAAGCCAAGCAATCGATAGCCTTCTTACCTTTCCTTATGGTATCTTCCACACGAATCCTCTTCCGATATCTTTCCCAAGTCCTCTCTTCTCCACGTGGAGACGGTAGTAGTAAGGGGGCCAACTGATAGAGAGCAAGAGAGAGAGAAATAGAGAGAGAGCAAGAAGAGTTAAGTGTAGGGTTGTGTAACTATCCTTCATATAGAGATTTCAGAACACTAAGTGCACTTGAAGTCTCTTGATGCCCACCGTTGGATCATAACCCCATAGTGTGCAAAGATCACAACCATTCAAAGGAAACCAAATTCCCACCAAAAGTCTTTTTTTTTTTTTTAAATTCCTTTAGGGAACCATATCTCTAAGTTTGGCTGAGTAAGGCATTCTATAGTAGCTTTTCGTACAATATAGGAAAAAGGCTTTTTATTTGTTGTTGTCGAAATAAGAAGAAGCATAATGACCATGAGAGAGAGAGAGAGAGAGAGAGAGAGAGAGAGAGAGAGAGAGAGAGTGGGACATCCCAATAGGGGCTAAACAATCCAAGCGTCCATGCTCCTGGGCTACGTCACCATCCGAGCTTCCACCCAAAAGAGTAAACACTAGTATTCTTCCGCTGGTACACAAGCAACAAAGCCCACAACCAAATCCACAAGCAGCAACATCCTTGGAAGCTCAATAGGCCAATACCTCCAAGGCCCAGTTGCCAGACACAAGGCAACAACGAATACGTAGGAAGCTTCAAGCTAGGAGGAAATCACCTAATGGATCATCATCAGACGATTCAACTTCAAATGATGGAAGCTTGAATACACACTCCTCACTCTTACACACCATTGATGGGGCTAGAAGAATTTGTCAACATATCGATCGAAATATTACCTGAATCCGTTGACGTAGATCCACCCCTAATGGACAATCCCAGACCATTTGTAACCCCCGCAATCCAGAATTTCTCCAAGATCAACCTTCCACGGTTTGATGGGAAGGAAGATCTACGATGATTTCTATAGATCTACACCCAAGCATGTAGGGCCTACAGATACGTACGACACTTCGCAAGAGCTGCTAAGATATATCAATGTGTGCCTAACTAACACTGAGAAAGATTGGTATTTCAATCCCAAACAGAACGAACGAGACGATTGGAATATTTTACAGGCTGAGTTTATCACCCGTTTTAAAACCACCCGTTTCCTTTTCGATCCATTCCTACAACTTGGAAAAATCCGTATGGATAAGAAAAATGAGTCCCTATGCGACTACATAGAAAGGATCAAGAGATTGCATGGTGGATACGACCCTAATAGCATCCCAGATCATAGTGTTTTGACATGGTTCACGGCAGGATTACCCAAGGGAATCAGACAGCAAATGAACCAAAGAGACAAATACGTGTCTTTTCAAGCAGCCTGCACCGATGCCATAAAGAGAGTCGACGATAGTAAGAGCACTAGTTCAGACTCTGATAACTCTGACCAAGAATGAAGACGTAGAAAAGACTGAAGAGCCAAACATAAGGATAGCTTCATGATGATGCTTCCGACTCTACATCCAATAGCGCCGATACCATCATATCCGCCTTAGAGATGATGCACAATAGAGCAACGAGTAGATTAAAAAGCTTGCTACCGACCTTACCACGGAAAGCTGAAAGGCATGCAACTAGGACCTACCCACGCCTATCCAAGGAGAGAATCCACCTGGTGTCCACACTGTTAAGGCAACCACACTGGAAATGAGTGCTCGCAGCTGAGACGAAGGTTAGAATGACCTGCCCGATATTGTCATATATGTAATATGAGCAATCATGATAGCAATGAATGTTGCTATAATATCATAAATCAAGCAGCCTGACCAGCACCAAATCCCGTCCCATTGGTGCAACGACAAGGTGCCTTATCCCAACTACCGCCTAGATTGGTATTAGCTCCCATTCCCCCTAGAACCCAAGATTTAGTAGTATGAAATCCACAACAAGCTGCTCAGTAGTTGAACATGGTCAAAGCGACCAAAGAACCCTACTACCCTAGAGAGGATGCACATGAATCTATTCTGGTGCATTTTATAGACGGAGAGAATGGAGACTTAGTGTCAATCTATGCCAATCAGCTTAGAGGTACATGATTTAGAGCTCCCATCAAGTGCTACGGATGTGGAGAGAACCATAGAATCGTCGAGTGCCCTAACAAGCCACAAGGCAACTTTGTACCATTGTGCCGAGATTGTGGGTACAGACACCCATATCTCATGTGTCCAATGAGAACGGAGAAGCAAAGAGAGTTCTCTAACCCTCTAAATTTGATGAGTGTGGTAGGAGAGCCCAAGGCATCGACAATGCCAATATTCATCCAGACGAAAGCCCAAAAATGAAAAGAGAAGGAGCCATCCAAATCTACTACCATTGGTCCTGCTAGTGGTGGATCATCTGGTTTCTTATACATAGGAGAATACCTGAACCCCACCGTTGAGCAAGGTAGCTTTAGATGCATGAAGGAGTGGGTGAAAGAAGCCCAAGCCCTAGATCAAGCTAGAGAGACAGCCCGAGAGCAAGATCAATGTCAGCTCGAAGGCGCAAACGAGCAATGACCTACCACTTCCCCTCGCTCCCTAGTAAATCCCAGGTTACTACAGTTCATCTGTGAAACCGGACAGAATGCGAATGAGCATTCTGGTTTCAAAGTCCCTTTCCATAGCAAGGAAGAGGAGAAAGACCACATCGCTGTCCTAGTCGATCTATTGAGAAGTGACGTTAGAATGCCCTTAGGTACCTTACTCAAAATGCATCCGACCCTCTGGGAAGGATTGAAAACCTACATAGATGGACCAGATAGATGAAGAAGTAGAGAGATCGCAACCAGTCCACCAAGTAGGGGTAGGATGGGAGAAAAATACTAAGCATGTGACCATTCCGATCACACATCAAGGGTTTCCAAAAGAATCAGACAAAGTTGACGGAGGATTTGGAGTGAATATCATTTTTTCCAAACTTTATCATGAATGGGGTTTTACTCACATGGTAAGTGCTCCTGTACGATTCGATTCGATTAGCTAACACCACGCTAGCATGAAACCATTAGGCATAGCCAATGAAGTGCAAACCAAAGTAGTCGTGCTCGATTTTGTAGTCTTGGACTTGCTTGACTCTCCCCAATCCTACAATGTCCTGCTAGGAAGACTGTGGCTCAGAACGTCCCAAGCTCTTCACAATTGGGGACAGAATCATATCATGCTACAAAATCATGATTCCACAGTTAATATTGATCCTGATACCTGGATTACAAAACTAACTGACCAAAGAGCCATGGTTTCAAGCTCTTTGGTCGTTATAGAAAGCATGGCTCTTTGGTCGTTATAGAAACCATGGCTCTTTGGTCAGTCGATCCAAAGAGTAACAAGATTTCACATAGTCCCTCTTGACAAGTCAAGACAAAAACTTTAAATAGCATAACAGGTTAAAAATAAAGTTGTGTAAAGTCTTACAGTATAGAGTACCATAAAGCGAAGCAAATTTTAAGACACCCAACTGTTACCTGCCACCATCCCACAAAACACAACTACACAAGTTGGTTCAGTGAGGAAGACAGGTGTCATAACTGAGCATGAGTTGTCATCCATGCCCAAAACAAGATTCACTACCTTACCAGCTTGATAGCAAAAACAAATAGTACGTCCAATCTTCCCAATCATGACGCATAATCCTAGCAATACATTCTGCCCTATAACAAAAACCATATCAGGGTAGAAGGCATACTGCTCAGTGCAAGAGCAAAACAAATGTATTGAGTTCATATTAACATTCCACATGTAAGAAGCTGTCTTGCAAAACTCAGTTAGACCAAGACTTGACTTTGGCTTTAATGCAAGGTACTAGGCAGACCATGCCATGCTAGCCCCAAGGACCTCCCAAACAAACCATTGGGAGTCCAAGCATCTCTAGGCTTGGGCAAATCCATGCCATACAAGCATGTCACAGCCAGGCTTTGTACAAGTCTATAGCAAAATTACATCAACGCTATTTTAGCAATGTAAAACCAAACCTTACTATTATAGTTGTAGATCAATCGTTATCAAATCAACACACCAAAAACCAACATTTATTTGGAAGGAAACAACCTTGAATCACAATTAGCATATAGTAAAATTCCTCACGAATGCACGAATCGTATAATATTTAAAAGTGAGAGTATCCTTCATATCATTGTTGCATTATATAGTGTCATACCTGGATGCGAGACAAAGATACATCTTGTGAACTACCCATTTCCAGCGGCTACTGCGAAATCCTCTTTACGTACTAATGATTTCACACCGAAAGTAACAGGTTAATGATAATGCATATACATTATAGGAGTATCATAAAGAAAGTTGTTTGTTTTCAAACCAAGCGTGATCTGTCTTTTTAAAGCGGTACTAGTTTCATCGTGTGACTCTAGAGTTACTCGCATATAAGCTTATCATTCGTAATTAAACATAATTAAAAAATTGAAAGGCCACTTTTTGACTCGTTGTGCTCACAGTCGATACTTATTAGTATAGTCTCACACAATCTCTTCAAGATAAAACCATAAATATCCGTTTGCATTGCTAGTTATCATAAACAACTGCATGTCATGTTTCATTCAACGAGCAAAACGATAGTTATTAGACAACCTGATAGTATACTGGCGTCCAACTACAAGTTTCATGATCATAAACCGAATCAAGCATTAAGCATAATGACCTGTTCTACTGTTTCTACCAAAAGGTAGTAGGCAAGCAGAGGTCCATCACTGTAGTATGGCGGCCCACTGGCCAATCAGTGGGTAGCTGTAGATACATATGGTGTTTATACAAATGTAATGCAATTGAAGCAAGAGTGCAATATTGGCCTTCCATGTGCCTCTTCAAAGAGGTATCCATCCACCTACATATCAGCAATGCAACAACAAACAACTGTTTGTTGTCCAACGCCATCAAAAATATAGTAATGTTGAGTGTAATACCTGAGAAAATGTTGTCGAAAAATGCTTGAGGCAACGCTCTGCTGTGAATGTTTTCCACAAAGTTTTTGGAAGCAAAGATACTATCACAATCAGTGATAATCATAACCAAAGTGAGCTTATTCTCTTCTAGCATAGCAGCCAAGTAAACCATCTTCATAAGCAATAAAGCCAAGCAATCGATAGCCTTCTTACCTTTCCTTATGGTATCTTCCACAAGAATCCTCTTCCGATATCTTTCCCAAGTCCTCTCTTCTCCACGTGGAGAAGGCAGCAGTAAGGAGGCCAACCGATAGAGAGCGAACGAGAGAGAGAGAGAGAGAGAGAGAGAGAGAGAGAGAGAGAGAGAGAGAGAGAGAGAGAGAGAGAGAGAGAGAGAGAGAGAGAGAGAGAGAGAGAGAGAGAGAGAGAGAGAGAGAGCAGGAAGAGTAAAGTGTAGGGTTGTGTAACTTTCCTTAATATAGAGATTTCAGAACACTAAGTGCACTTGAAGTCTCTTGATGCCCATCGTTGGATCATAACCCCATAATGTGCAAAGATCACAACCATTCAAAGGAAACCAAATTCCCACCAAAAGTCTTTTTTTTTTCAATTCCTTTAGGGGGCCATATCTCTAAGTTTGGCAGAGTAAGACATTTTATAGTAGTTTTTTTGTACAATATAGGAAAAAAGGCTTTTTATTTGTTGTTTTTGAAATAAAAAGAAGCATAATGACCATAAGAGAGAGAGAGAGAGAGAGAGAGAGAGAGAGAGAGAGAGAGAGAGAGAGAGAGAGAGAGAGAGAGAGAGAGAGAGAGAGAGAGAGAGAGAGAGAGAGAGAAGCTTGATCTTGGTGATTAGGGTTAGTGGATAATAGTGTTAGATGTTGAATCATAAGCATGTGATTGAATCTGAAATATGCGATAACTCTCATGGGAAAGAACCTATGTGTGACATGTAAAGAATCCTCTTCCATTCTTGATGCTTTGCAAGCACTTAGATCTAGGGTTGAAGGTGGATAGGAAAATCCGCTACAATTACAATATTCTAGAAAAAAGCTTGTCTTAATCAGTCCTTCGAAGTAGTTTTGTAGCATTAGAAGTGGAGGAAGCACTTAAAGCACCACAGACTAGCTTATCACCTAACCACAAATGTCACTATCACCTATCTAGATGCTCTACAATGAGTAGGATGAAAGATGTTGAAAGACGATGCACGTGATAATATGGTTATACATGTCATCTGGTCTTTGGCACTACATTTATGATTATTTATTAATATACCATGTGATTAGGCCTCTTGGTCCTTGTAAGCATGCCATTCACACATGTTAGTAAAGACTTCAGACTTGAGTTATTTGAAGAATGTTGTCATGCTTCTAGGCCTAACTAGTTGGACCACCTAAATAGCTACAATAGGCCTCGAGTCTTCTCAATTGATAGATGCATTGCTTAAGAGTAGCTAAGCATTAGGAGAAATTAGCTTAGCTTTCACTATATTCAAATGTAAATCATACTGATTTGAATACAAATTGTTATCATTTCTCTTGATATTTGCATTTCTTGCTTTTCTTGTGCTCAATATGCTATTCGGCATGTACTTTTTATTAAAACACTTTCTTGGGCAAATTGAGAAGTTTGTCAAGGCCCTTTTGAACTTTGAAAAGGGCCTCTCTTTTCACTCCATTAGTGACTTAATCCATTTTGATTACATTACTAAATTCCTATGTGGCACTTGACTCATAATTACAACATGGGTTAAGCCCATTTGGGCTAGAATTAATGTCTATATGTAGTAAGGTGAAATGAGGGGTGAAATAGGTCAAGGGCAAATTGTATTTAATGACCTCAATTTCAATTTTGAAATCAATTTTGCCCATCGTTTACATTAGATTTTTACTTCAAGAGGCCTAATTTCTTGAAAAAGTAGAAATTAAAAGTCTATTTTTTTGTCCTTAACAAAGGCATAATATATTTGGACACAAAGGAAGCAATATGGATACAGTTATTATTGTTTAATTTTTTTATGCAAAAGATCAAGGCTACAATAATCTATTGGAATAATTAGAGCTACACATATGTGAAGATGCTCCACTATCAATGTACCAAGATCCATCCTTCTTGAAAGGTGTAGATGAAAAACTAGAGACCATAAGAGATCCCTCTCCGTCACTTGCAATAGAGCCTTCTTTCTCATTTGGAAGGCTAGCTTTCTTGAATTGATTCTTCTTTTTGAAACAATTTGTAGCAAAGTGACCCTTCTTGCCACAAAAGAAACGTTTAATGTTCTTCTTCTTCTTTGAGGTATAAGCATGAGAGGAATCCTCCTCCTCTCCATCTTGATCTTTATCTTCTGCTTTCTCCTTGGAGAAGTGCTGGTGTTGCTTCTTGCTCCTCCCTTTGTGCTTGGCAAAAAGAGCTTCGCCATCACTATTATGATTGAGTGATAACTTCTCCATCCTTAATAGCTTGTTCTCATGCCTTGATTCTTCAGCTATTAGCACTCCTTGCAAATCCTCCAAAGTTAGTTAGATCCTCCTTGATAGCATAGGATTGGACAAGGTTCTCATACTCATCTCTCAAGCCATTAAGTATGACTTGGACTAGCTCACTTTGCTTTATGGAATTTCCAATACAAGCAAGCTCCCTATGAGTATCTTTCACTCTCAAAACATAATTAGTGGCACTCTCATCACTCTTTTGAGAACTTTGGAAGATTTGATTTCTAAGAGTGAGGAGTCTTGAGGTATTCTTGGCCTCATAGATTGCTTTGAGAGTATCCCAAGCATCTTGACCAAAGTGCAAGCACCAATCTCCCTCAAAATCTCATTGGAGACATTCATTTGATATAATGGAGAGCCATCCTAGCTCTCTTCTTGTACTTCTTGAAGGATTGAGGCTCCTCCTCAATCCCAAGTACAATTTCCATCACATCTTGGAGTGTAAGGATAGACTCCATATAACCTTCCAAATAGAATTGTTGGAGGACGATAGCCTTTCACTAGATTCCAATAGAAAGGAACCCATAGATGCCATGAAATAGTGAAGACTCCTTGTGAATTAGACAATAAATGTTGCTTTATCTCTCACTAAAGGATCCAATAAGGGTGTGCTACCAACTCCTATGCAAGATCTTGCAACAAATTGTGAGATGGACCTCACTAGCTTCTTCAATCTCTCTTGAACTAGATCAACCTCTCATCAGTTGATGGAATGTAGGCAAAGTTAGGGTCAATCTTTCTTTGGCATGCGTGAACACTCCAAGAATCCACAAATCACTCAAATACAATCCGATTGTATGAAATAAAGTGGCTATGACCTCAAAATGATGACTAGATCTCAAAAAGATCATATTGGCAAGCCTAGAGATGAAATTTTTGGTCAAACAGGCATGATCGAGTCAAAAGTAAAAGTGTCCAACCAGGTTGGGTGCCCTATTTACCTTGATTCAATTGATTATAACTTTTTATTGGAAGATCCAATATCTATGAAATCAATTGCTACATAAATTAGACTATCAAGCTTTGAAACTAGCTATCAAGCTCCAAATTTGGATTTCACGTGGAAGAAAATCACCAAAGTGAATTGGGATATCCTTCACATGTGTCTGAGCAGGAATTCCATAAAATGTTAGAAGTGATTCAATCCTTGTGATGATGAACCCTCTTGATCCAAATTTGCTTGAGATAGCATGGGAGATGCAATCAACACTCTCTAGATCTTGATTTTCATGAAATTTTTGAAACGATGGATGAAAGATGCATGAAAAGCATAGGTAGGCTCTGAGACCATGTGAAAATTCACAAGTGTGGGAATGCCCTAATGTGTGAGAATGATCTCCTAAGCAAAGGTTATGCACTTTAGATCAGCACTAGATTGAAATCAAGGAACTATGTCAAAATCTAAGGCAAAGAGGCAAAGATAGATGCATAGATTGATAACCAAAGTGGTTTCACAAGTGGGAAAAGTACATCATGAAAATTCTAAGGCAAATTAAGCTCCTCTCCTCGGGTAAAGAGAGAATAGAGTAGTTTGCCCTCAGGTAGAGAGAGAAGGAAATACAAGCAAAACTTGATTGCACTCAAATTGACTCAAAAACTTACTTAGATTATGATTGGTAAAGAGAGTACATATAAAATTCATGGAGATCCATGCTGTAGTTTCTTGCCCTTTCCAGGTTTTGACATTATGCAAGTAAATCTTTTTGCAAATTGTGTTAGCTTACTTGCAAAACCCACAAAAATTTTACTCGCCAAACTCGCAGAAAATGTACTTGAAAAATGCCCAAGTTTTCTCACTCCAATGTATCATAAGGTCGTGTAATCATTATATCTCCTCGATATGAGCAATGTAAACAGTTGTTTGTGACATTCCAATCTTTGTATCTCTATCTCACAAAACAAAAGCCACCACTGTACAATAAACTATAAGCTAATTGTTTAGTTGGCCTCTTTTCAAAGAATCTAGAAGAATGGATTAGATGTATTCAAGAACTGGGGTACTTCCAAGAAGCTTGTTGGAGTGATTATCATGTGGGAACGTTTTACTACAACATTAAGTTGATCCATGTAAGCTTATTAATTCCTCTGTCAGCAGGTTCAACCTAAAAGTAAGTCCAATCATGAGAGGATTTCATATTTTCTATTTACCTTCATTGGAATAGGCATGTATCCCTTGTTTATGATCCTTGAAGGAAGAAAGTTGTAGCTTAAAACTACATGTTCACCTAGATAAGCCTTCACTCGTGTAAGATTTGAACCTTCATAGTGGAGATGGAAAGGTCATAAATAACAATTTCTAGAAAGGTTGCATGGTCTCATGGTAATTATATAAATTTGACCCAAGGTCTTAGAAGGTCTTCATTGCTTGAAAAATCACATTATGGCATGTATGATTCATCATTTTTCTCAATAGTAGGATTCCAGCCATGTGAATCTTTGGAGGTTGTTGTGAAGCCAAGGGATATGCCATTTTGAAACTTTTTGCTAGGTATCTAGGTCATTTTTGTTTCTATCAATAATGTTCATGGGTACTTACCAATCCAAGTGTGACTAGGCATTGTCCCTTTAGTAGAGCATAGTTGCTCATTCCGGAATGAAACATGTTCTAGAACATGTTCCGAAACATGTGCCACAAATTAGGTGAATGTTCCATCAATGCCTCATTGTTCGAGTAGATGAAAATTCTGAAAGGCGTCCCATATTGCAATAGGAATTTGTTTTTTGAAAAATAAGTCAATGGAAATTTTGGCATGTGTGCAAAATCAACCCTTTATGAAGAGCTATATATTGATTTTTTGGTACTAGGATAACAATAGTTGAAAAAATGATTTGTGTGTTAGCCTTCTCTTGAACATGTGTCAACTACATTACGAGTAACTTGAGTGAACACTTTTTTGGCTCCATCCTGTATCTATCCAATATTGTTTTCTTTGAGCTTTCAACTCACCTTCGACTCCAAAAAGGTTTTTGACTAAGAATCATTCAAACAGATATAATCTTTAAAGCATCATGATGTAACTTCATCCATTAGGTGCCATTACTCCAAGTTAACTTGAAACAAAGATGGAGACTTATGACAAGGTAATTGATTTCTCAATGGATTTGTGTATTAAAATGGTGTAGAGGCAGTTTTTCATTTTGTGCCCTCTAGAGAATTCTATGCATTTGTTCACTAGGGAAAATTAGAAATTCTTGCTCGTACTCATTCAAGGCTCTACTCATTTTTTGGTGTTTGTTCTGTTTTGTTTTAGAATATTCAAGGAATTTCAAACAAAAAATGATGTTACACTTTACAAAGTTGGAAGCAGGGAACAACATAGCAAGCCTAGAATTAGCATGGAAAAAATTGAAAGACCATTTGGCATACCAATAAAACTAAACAAAAAAATGACTTTCTAAGAAGAAGTACAATCAAGTTATCTAACATTAGACACACTATAAAAACAGGCAAAGAAATCAACTACTTGGCAAAAAGCATCTGAAGTCTACTACATTGAGAAACGTCTAGAGTCTACTATGAAAACATCAAATAAAATGCCTTCTAAGAAAGAGCCATTCAATCCTACCCAAATTAAAAGCTTGTGAAGCATTATCAACAAAAAACCATGATGATGATAGGCAAGCCTAGACCAAATGTGGACCACAAACTTAACCCAAATCATATTCTAACAATCGAAAGCGTAAAGTTATCCATGACTAGTTAGGAAATTTATCTACTAAGCTAATAAAGTAATAAATTGCCATCAAGATGGGGGAAATTTCAAGAAAGAACCATTTGTTGATAACAAAGAAATGACATGAGTAAAAGATTTCACAAGATTAAATCACAAAACAAAACATGAAATTTAATATCATCAAAGGAACAAGATAAAAGATCTACTCAATAGGGTGGTTCTACACAAAATAAATAAAACTGGTACAAACAAAGCTAACAATTTCTTTTTTTTAGAAGGCAATCCAGGCAACAACAATAAGTATTCTCATGGTATGATAGAAAAAGAAAAAGATCAGTGGTCTATTTCAAGTAGCACCCTATCCTTTTAAGAAAAAAGAATCATAATTGCTAATCATTTATTCCAATAATAAGCAATGTATTCATCCCCACAATATATAAATGTAAGTAGCATTGAGATTTTAAATATCCCATGCTAGCATGATTCGAAATATTGATAGCAATTTTCTATAATAGGTAATTGATAATGATTGATGGAATTCCAAGTCCAAGTGAAATGGATCTCATGCCAACTTATTCCAAGTTTGCCTGCAAGTGAGTGTGTCATTCACGAAAATGAATGATTGAAACCATTTGTAGGATCAACAAATGAAATTTTTGTTGAATCAGGACAATGTAATTTCCTCGTTGAATTTGGCTTTCCAACCAGAACAATTTTTGGGAGAGAAGAAAGAACTAGCACCTATGGTAGGTGAAATAAAGTTCCATCATTTGATTGGCAATTCTTCCTAGGTTCCTCGACCGATTATTAGAACGAACGTAGGAAAAATGTGCTTCAATCTTTTGATGATGTCGTAAAAATCGCAAAAGCTTATAATTCCATGGCAGTGGCATCAAAGAAGAAATTCCATGCAAATTTATTGGCATTCAAACCAAAAAAAGAAAAAGAAACAAGTTTGGGAGAGAACTCATAACAAATATTTCTACGAGCCAAATCAAATGGCAACAGATTCCAGGAAAGGAAGTAGATGTCCCAGAATAAAGCTAAAAATACAAATCTCTATTCTATTTGCAATAAGCTCGAACACGTACTGAAATGCTCCTAGAATGGAAGAGACTTGCAGCTCAAGTTATTGAGATGGGTAAACAAAATTTGAAATTATAAATTAATTTGATTGATTATGAGTATGATGGGTCTTAGTACTACTTCAATTTTGTCTAATGATTTAATTTTGTTTGAAAGAAACAATGAAAAGTCAAGAGATAAGTATTGTACTGGACAATATAATTTTATTAATTCTAGTCTTGTGCAAAACTTGACCTGGAAAGTGAAGGCAACAATCATATATATATATAATATATCTAGCTTCAGGAGTAGAGTTGAATTTCGATATGATGGCAGAACACTGCTATGTGATTCTCCGCTCACCCACACTCCAAATCATCAGAGAATTGAAATACAACAATAATTTTACTAGCATACAATCAAATAAACATAAAAGACTATAATCAAAAGAAGCGATGATATTGCATACTTTTTCTCCACACATTGAATATATCTAGTACTATCTTCTAAGGGCGGTCCTGCATGGCAAGTCTACTACTGGTGGGACCAAGCTCCAACAGTTGTGCCAATACGTGGCATGTGAAAAATTGTCAACTAGTTTTGTTGGTTTATTGGCATTTTTGGAGGCCAACTTGTATTCTCAACTTAGAGATAGTTTCATATTTGTCAATAAGGGCCTAAATAGTGGATTTACTATTTTTGGCAAGTAGATAAGTGGATGAGGTCGGATTTGGACCCATTCTAATTGGCTAATATAGATACATTGTATCTAGTCACTAAAAACTAGGTTTTTGATTAAGTATCTAAAAGTTTTCAAATTAGGTCAAGTTTGGGGCAAGTGGCCAAATGACTAGTAAGTCATATCTAAGTGTTCAAATGACTACTAAGTCTTATCTAAGTGGCCAAATGACTACTAAGTCATATCTAAGTGTTCATGATCAAATCTTTGTGCATTTCTAAGTTCTAGCATGCATAAAGTAGTGATTTTTATCTTCTAGCTATTTCTAGATCTGCAACCAAATTGGCCCAAGATCTTGTTGATCCTCTAATGTGTTTTGGATCTGTATTTTTTCACATGGTATCAGAGTAGGTTGCAAGCCAAAGTTGGTGGATTTTCCAAATCTAGAGGAGGATTTGAGGGCGCCATGAATATGTGGATTTGGAGGTGTTTCTAGCTCAAATCTTGTAGTTTCAAGTATAAAGTTTGGATCATTGTGATCTTAAAGTCATTTTAGGTCAAAATACTTATGGATAACCGATTTTTAAAACCACTTATTGGAATGTGGAGACAAAAATTGCTTGTGATTGTGGATGGTACATTGTATTAGATGAGATATCTAGATTCTAGTTTTTGCATATAGATTTTGCTTGATTCAATATTTTGCATTTTTGGAGTAACCCTAAATTTGATAGGATCTCTTGATTTTCAGGTTGCTGGACTTTTCAAGAGTGTGTTTCAATCTTAGGTGTTGGAAAAAGTTCATTATATTGTGATTATATCTATTGTGATCAAGAAATCAAGATTCTAGGTGCTAAGATTTGCTAGAAAGAGAAAAAGGAGAGGCTAGATTGTTTCCATATCTTTGTGATTTCTTCTTGATTTTCAAGGGAGTGCTTAGTGTGTTGGAATAGGTTCAAAGAGAAGATCATATCATTGCAACATGGCAACCTCAAGTGGCTTCATGTTGGACGGCAATGATAGGCTTACCTCAACAAATTATTCTACTTGAAAGGTGAGGATGGAATCTTTGCTTGAGATGAATGATTTGATGGATATTGTTGTAGGTGTGGAGGAGAGACCTTTGGCAACACAAGATCAATTGAGTTATGAAAAGAGGCCAAAGAAAGCTTTACATGTGATCAAGATGAATGTGCCTAATGAATTTCTCAAGAAAGACTTAGATGGTAAGTGTACTTCATCAAGTGAGGCTTGGGCAGCTTTGAAGAAGCTTTATGAGTCCAAATATACATCAAGGGTTCTAACCCTTAGGAGTAAAATCTTTCAATGAATGCAAAAGAAGGATGAAAGTTCTCATGCTTTTGTTTTGAGGGTTGAGACATTTAATCATGAGCTAGCATATATTGATGAAATCATTAAGGGGATAGAACTTGTTCAAGTTGTTCTTAATGGCTTATTGGATGATCATGCTAATCTTGTTCAAAGTTTTACTATTCAAAAGACTTTGCCAAGTATGGTGGATTTGTAAGAGATCTTGGTGAATGAGGAGTTTCTACTTTTGTTGGAAAGAAGAAAGACAGATCCAACTTAAAAATGCTTTTATTGTAGAGTGAAAGGGCATTTTGCAAGTGATTGATTCAAGAAAAAGAGAGATCAAGATGAGAATCAAGGCAATTTCAATGAGGATGGTGTTGGTGATCAAAACTCAAATGATTATGCTTTTTTGATGTCTTCTTGTTTGCTAACCAATGATGGAGATATTGATCCATGGTAAATTGATAATGGAACAAGCTTTCATATGATATGTCACAAAGAGTACTTCACTTCTTTGGTGCCTTATGAAGGAGAGAAGAAGGTCATCAACATGGCCAATAGTGATAAAGTGGTTATCAGGGGCATTGGTACTATTCCTATTTTTCTCTCATCTACAAATAGGAATGCTTGACAAAGGGCTCAAAGTTGAATTTGTTGGTGATTCTTGTTTGATCAAAAGGAATGGAGTCTTGATTGCTCAAGGCAAGAGAAAAGGTGAGCTCTACAAACTTGATGTATTTTTTGCTTCTAACCATGTGCAAGTTGGCCCAGTTTTGTTCAGTTTCAAAGTCACAAAGGTTGTCTTATCCTAGATGTAGCTCAAGATCAAAAATGTCTTTTCATTTATTACATTTGGATTTACATTGTACTAGTTCTTTGCGTAATGGAGGAGCAAAAATATTTGTGACTTGCATTGATGACTTTAGTAGATATTGTAGGACTTATCTTCTAAAGAGTGAGGATTTCATATTTGATGTCTTTCTCAAGTTCAAGAATTTTGTGGAGAGTCAATTCAACATGAAGATAAAGTGTGAAAAATGCAAAAAGTATGTTTGGTCAAGGCCAAATCTATGTATATAGGATGATTACACATGTGTGGAGCTTGTTCCCACATGTGAAATAAATGTACTTTTCATGTAGTACAAGTTTAAATCAAGTTCTATTGGCTAAAAAGGCCAAAATCATGTTTTTTAGTCATATGCCACATGGCATCAATCTAGAGATCGCATGAAGCCACATCATGAGATTAGGTGTCAAATCCCATGTCTAGAGGTATTCTCACACGTGTGGAATAAGCTAAGGAAGTCGAATTTGCACTTCTAGAAGAGTTTTTCCTAGTTCTCTACATAGAAGAAAAATGGACCAAAAGTGCTCAAAATAGAAGGTTTTGTCCAAGTGTCAATTTTGCATGATGAATCATCACATGACAAAGAACCCTCACACATGTGAGATTAGAGGGATGATCAGTGCCACGAGCTTCCACTTTTTGTATATATAACATTTGGCCATAATCAACAAGCAACACCAATCTTGGTTTTGGAGGCAATTTCTTGTCAATCTCTCCATTTGTCTTCATTTGTTTTGGATGTTTTGAGTTTCTATCATGTTGTATTTTGATTTCAGACTGGATTCCGTACTCTGACAGGTTTTCACACGTGTGAAACCAGCAAGTACAATTTCCCTTCATTAATGATTGTTCTTGCTAGATTTTCTCATGTAGAGTTGATCTAGATTGAACTAATCTTGTGTAGATTGGTAGATCAATTGTATCTAACATCCAATCACTCTTGTGGATCATTTTAGGATCCATTATTGGTCCAATTTTGCAGATTTCCACGTGTTATCAGAGCCAAGTACAAGAGTATTTATGAAGATTTGATGGGGTTGATCCAAAACTAAGCCCAAATTAGCAAGTTTTTAGAAACTAGCTAATTTTGATGTGGCGAGTTGGATAGGATAGGTCTACTCAAAATTTATGGACAAAAACTTGTTGTGGGCTGCAGGGGTACTTTTCACACGTGCTAAAATGTACAGTACCAGTTTTGGAGCCTTATGTTTCAGTTTGATGCTAAATCTCCCAAATAGCAAGTTTGTGGAAACTAGCTAATTTTGAGGTACAGAGTTTGAATTGATAGCTAGATTCAATTTTTTTGTACCAAAACTTGTTGTAGGCTGTAGGTGTACCTTCCACATGTGTGGGGACGTACAGAACCTATTTTGGCTGGGAAAATTCAAATTGATGCATAATTTGACTCATACACCCAAATTTAGAGACTTTTAGTGCAAATTCAAGCTTTTTCTATAGAGATTCTATTCCTATGATTTGTTCTTGGATTAGATCATCCAAATAATTAAATTTGAGGCTTGATTCAGGTGCATTAAATGTGTTTCTCTGATTTTTTGAGTACATGTCAAAGTTGAGAGAGGTATTGCCAAAAATCATAGATTAAGGAGTGATATGCAAGGTGAGAGGTTGAAATCCATTGTACCATCACTCTAGATTTGTTCAAGAGTGATAGGGTCAATTTCAGAAGCATCAATTTGCTAGAAAACATCTTTGGATCTGTCCTCCAAGTGAAACCTTTGAGAGTTTCTAGTGCATATATAGCATCTATGCAAATCTTTTGTAGAATTTGACATAGATTGGCTTCAATTGAGAGTTCTAGAAAGGAGATTGAGATCCAAGTCACATTGTTCAACCCTACTCAATTTGATTGAGTGATTTTTAGGCTTGAAAAAAAGTCATTGAGGTGTGTATGGAAAATGTGTAGAGAGAGATCCAATTTTCTAAGAGTTCCTTCCTTTGTGGAGGGCAAGATCTAGAAGATCATTTTGTGTTGTTATTGGTGGAGAATTTGTCTTCTCCTAGGTGATCAAATCTTTCTAAGTGGCATTAGCTCTTTGAAGCACAATATCTTAGTGAGAAAGAATAATCACAACTTTTGATTTTGAATTTCATTCCAACTCTTAAGAGGTAGAGTCATTGGTGGAATCCAATAGGGCTGAATGAATTCAATTTATTGAGCAAAAATTGATATAGTATGTATGAAAGTCAAATTAGTTCTATTCAACTTTCTTTGTGAGAGTGTGAGGGTCAAGTTGTGATCCCAGTGGATGTCTAGAACAAGGAGGAGTCCATATTTGAGTGTTCATGCATGGTTGGGATCTTTCTGAATCTCTATGTGTCTGATTTTTAAAGCTTGGTGAAAAATTCTTGACATAGGTTGTTATCAAACTATTAAAAATCCATTCCAAATCTCAAGAGTGAGATTCTTTGGGGATTACAAAAGGGGTGATTGGATCTTAATGCTATGTGTTTGAATCAAATGTACATGTCAAAGTGATCTAGTGTAGATCCTATCTTTTGTGAAAACTGGTGGTATAGTATGTTGTCAAATAAAATCAAATTCATTCTAAATCTCAAGAGTGAGATTATTTGGGTCAAGAGTGAGTCCAAGAGAAGTGATTAAGTTTGCCCATCTTTTGTTCAAGAATCTCAAGTGTTGAGAGAACTAGTCAAGTGAAAAGGAAAATCTAGGTGTCAAATCTTTTCATATCTATTTCAACTCTCAAAAGAAAGAGTCATTGGTATTTGTTGAGTCCAATAGGAGCTTGGATATGATTTCTTTTGTGATTTGGTTCAAAGATTGTGTGCTTTTGTCTTAGTGATCAAAGCAAAGTTTCCAAGATCAGTTAAAATTGTGTGCATTGGATATACAGTATTCTTGGGATAGAGTATTCCTTAGTTAAGGAAGGGACTCAGCTCATTAGTGATTGTATCCCAGAGAGCTCAATTGGATAACGAATCATAATGAATCCAAGAATAATAACTGAATTGATATTCAGCAGGAATTTGGGTATCTAGATGTGATTCTGGATTGTAATCTAAAGTTTTTCTATTGGAAGATAATTGTCATTTTGGTATGCGTTCAGTCTTTAATTACCAGTTGTTTATAGAACTTGAATCTTGCACTTCAGTTAAAGAATCATGTTTTGAAAGTATTTCTAAATCCAGTATTTTCTTAATGGAAAGATTTTTGGAATGACTCTTACTTTTCCTGAGTTATGTTAGACATATACTCCATTATCCTGTAAATGATTAAGTATGGTTTGGATTTCAGAAAATTATGATTGACAAATCATATGAATCTAAATATTTATTGTTGACGAATCATAAATAGATACTTAATTATTGTCAGAGAATTATAAGGAATTGTAATGATTCTTAAGTGAGATGATTAATTCTTGATCTATTATTTGAGTAAGAATTCATATCAGTGTTTTGAATCTCTCTACTCCAGTATTTTATTTGAGAACCTATGGATCTCACAGACATTCTCACATGATAAGTATTTTATTTGTGGAGAATTAAATTTATCTAGTAGATGTTATTCTACTACAGTCTAGGGTCTGCAGATGCTTGAGTACAGTTCTTCATTTGATTGGATCTCTAGTTATCATAGGAGACAGATAAGTCTATTAAGATGAATGAATGTTATTTTCTTGTATTCGGTGCTAGAAACAAGAGCATTTAACTCAAAATAGTATCTGGGATACTCAGAGTTGAGTTTTAATCATTCTATATCTTAATGATTCTCCTAAAGTTTCTAATTGAATGAATTATCATATCTTAGAATTTGGATTCTAAGGATATTTGTACTTGAAAGCTTATGAATTATCTGTCAGAGTTGTGGATAATTTCAGACTGCAATTATACTTATTTTATTATTTCTTTAATTTTAATCTCTTAAGTTAGGTTATTTAACCCAATGTTTCATGTAAATGCTTTACATGAAGGTGATGTTACTAACTTGTGGTGAATATAACCCAGATGGAAAATTTATTGCTTAGTGTACCTTTTCAAACCTGAGTTGTACTCTAGTGCAGAGATTATCACTTGGAAAATAGGATTATCTCTGAGTACTTGTTTGATGTGAAATTTAGACTAAGGATAATGACTTTCTAGATTGATATTTAAAGTTAAAAGAACTATTCCTGGTATTCTTTCCTGTTTAGAGAGCTTCTAAAAATAAAAGTAGTTTAAGGAGGGAAGAATGTTATGTCCATGGCCAGTAAGTAGGATTCAGTATACTCCTAGTCTTGGATACACGGTACTCCAGTAAATCAAGTTGTTAGTTATGCCACGTCATACTGGATGTGACCCGAAAGTAACTAATATCCTTGTGAGGCCCAGAACACACTAAATGGAATTACTTTAGACAAGGTATGAGATAGTGTATGCATGTGTAGCGTTATCAATAGCAATTTCATGAATAGTTGGTCCATGCTTAGGACTTTATTCTAGGTAAATCTATGTATAGGGAACTTAGGGCTATGCATGGCTATGTGCCCAGGTTGCTTTTGGCTCTATATATTAACGCCAAACTCACCCTACTCCTCATTGTGATCATTGATTCATTGCCACGGTTTCACTCTACCTTCATGTATCTTATTCCTTGACTTGGGGGTGAAGCTTCTAGAGTTGATTGGTTGCTTCTACTTGGTTGGGTGGTTGCTTTATAGTGTGTTTTCCATTGTGTTTTATCTTGTAAGCAGGATCTTAGGGAGCTTCCCTTATACTACACTCTTCATCACTTGTAGTAAAGACAAACTTTTTAGCATCATTGAAAGAGTGTAAAGTTGAGAAGTTCCTTTTTCATAAGTCATGTGGGAACTTGCCCCACTATCGATCCACCAAGTGTCTCTTGAATTGTCATTGGTTGTTGGTGAGGATGTAAATTCCATCAAGAATAGATCTCCTTCATCTTCCTCCTCTTCATGTGCAAGGTCTCCTTGTTTGTTCTCCTCCTCTTGTGCTCTTTGCCTTTTGTAGCATTCAGATGCAAAGTTCCTCTTCTTTCCACAAAAGAAGCATTTTAGCCTTGACTTGTCCTTTGCCTTCGAACTTGATGCTTGATCCTCCTCCTTGGCCTCCTTTGCTTGATCCTTCATGGATCCCTTGGTCTTCTTCTTGCCCTTGAATAAGAAATTTAGTTTCTCATCTCCATCTTGCAATGATAAGGAACTCATCATTGTTTTGCATTGAGCATCCTGCACTTTTCAGCCACTAGCACACTATGGAGCTTATCAGTTGATGGCAAAGTGTCTTGGATGGCAAAAATTTGAACCAAATTGGAGAACTCATCTCCTAAGCCATTGAGGATCACTCTTGTACAAGCTCATCATCTAGAATCTTCTCTCCAATAGAAACTAATTCTTTGTTGAGAGACTTGATCCTAAGCACATTGTGTACTTTCATCACTTCTCCTCATGCTTTGTAAGTGAAAAAAATCAAATAAGAGAGAATCGAGAAATAGTCACAACAACCACGATCCTTGTGCGATTTGGATGGAGTTCAGATGCGATTGCTGGACACTGCCAGCTGAATCACTCCTACAATCCTCCAAAATGTAGTCAAGCACTGTTGATTTACGTTTATAAAATTAATGCAGCATTCAACATAGTTTCAACCAAGGTGTGGAATTCAAATGAACAGACGCATCTGCATTCGAGATCAGACACAACAAGAAAAATCATCAATATTGATCTTCCTCTAATTTTTTCAAGCACTGCATGCAAATCCACATAGTGCGTTGGCATGGGAGAAATGCAGTTCTCTCCGAGTAATCGTCTCGCTTTACTAGCAGATAGTTGGATCTACAGATCCTAGACAAAATTGTCTTCGCACGCAAGCGGACATGTATTTTGTAATTTCGTCTTGATTGCTTACTAGCATCAGACTACCACATTACACTGTATGTGTGTTATGTCATCTCTGCTGATCTATATGTCAAGTATCATTCAGTGAGTATAGTCGCTCTATGTAAATCTAAGATTAGAGTGATTAAGCAACTACAACTAATCAGGGAATTACAAGAGTGGCAGATTAGCCACGACCTAGGGAGTATCTGCTGACGTCATACCATCAGATCAAATTTTTGTACTTTTGGGTACTTGCGTGATCTTTGCTGGTATTCTTTGGAGCGTGAGGGAAAAATGGGTTTTGCGACATTTTTCGTGTCGCGTCGTTGGTTTCGTTTTGCTGGTCTGCCTTTCTCTCGTACTGGATCACAAAAGATTCTCGTTCGTGAATCTTTTGTGTTCGTGAACCGTTCGTCTTCGTCTCCTTTGATGTTCGTGTTCGCAAAACTTTTTGTGTTTCGTTTCTCCTGACTTTCGTGTTAGCGAACATCTTCGTCTGGTTGAGGGCTGAAAGCAACATTTTGTTTATTCAGCTCCCTCTCAAAGCATGATAGCTTTACGATCCCGAGACTGCTCCTTTGTCTCTCAAAGAGTCTTTTGTCTAGGGCTTTAGTGAAGATGTCAACAACCATGTCTTTCGTTCCGATGAAGGTGGTCTGCAGCATCTTCTTTTCAATTGGATCCCTGACCAAGTGGTACTTGATCGCAATGTGCTTCATTCTGGAATGAAACATGGGATCTTTCGTTAGATTCGTTGTTCGAATGGGAGATGACTCAAAAATCTTCATTTTTGTGTTCGTCTTCTGCTCCCTCTGTCATTGGTGGAAAGTCATACTATTGTCTCTCCAGAACTTCATAGCTGACAGGATCGTCATTTGCCATTGTCCTGCTCTCATCGAATTTGACATCTCTCACTGTTTTCATAGTGTTCGTGTCTGGCATGTAGATTCTGTAGTATGACAAATCGTTGTCATAAATTACCAGAAATCCCTGCTCGGCTTTCTCATCAAGCTTCTTTCGAAGCTTATCAGAAATATGTGCATAAGCTGCACAACCAAAGAGTCTAACATGAGACAGGTTGGGCTTTCTACCCCACCATAGCTCATGTGGTGTCGTGTGTGGGACACCAAACTTGCTTGTTCTATTCTGGATGTATGCGGTTGTAGCTACTGCTTCAGCCCACAGTGCTCTTGGAGCCTTCGAATAGGCCATCATGCATCTTCTGGCTACTTCCATCAAGGTCCTGTTCTTTCGCTCAACAACACCATTGTGCTGCGGTGTGTAGGCTGCAGTTCTTCTGTGAATGATGCCACGATCATTGCAGAAGTCAGTGAAGCGATTCGAGATGTATTTGCCACCTCGATCTGTTCTGATCTGCTTCACTTTGTTGCCTGTACATCTCTCAGTCCAATTCACATATTCTGTGAATTTATCAAGTGCTTAAGATTTATTTAGAATAAAATACACTCTGGAAAATTTGCTATAATCATCAATGAAGGTTATATAATACTTTAAACCTCCTACAGAGATCACGTTGAATGGTTCGCAGATGTCAGAATGCAATAGCTCCAGAATCTTTGTCCTTCTGTAGGAGTCTTTGGTGAATGGAGTGCCCGACATCTTGTCTTTCAAACATGCATCACAGGTGGTCGAACTGGTTGCATTCGAGATGCTGACCCCTGTTATCGCTCCATGATGGCTTGCTTGGTAAAGTGCCATTGAGTTCATGTGACAGAGTCTTCTATGCCACAGAGTGTCTGGCGAGTCGTCATGAGTCTGATGCACTTGATCTGCAGGTAGGCGTACCTTCAGATGATATAGGTTCCCTTTCCTTTTGCCTTGAGCGATCAAAGTACTGGTACTGGCATCAATCACATTGCATGCTTCGTCAGAAAACGTCACACGCATCCCTGCATCTACTATTCTTGCTATAGAGAGCAAGTCTTGTTGCAGAGTAGGCACGAACATAACGTCTTTGAGTCGTCTGTCTTTGTCATTTGTGTTGAGCCATAGTGAACCAATATCGTTCACTTGATGTCTAGATCCATCTCCAAGAACTATGAATCTTGAAGGATCTGCACTTCTGAAATCAGACATGATTCGTCTTGGTGGCTCCTGAATCTAGGATCACCTCATGTGTGTCAAATGTTGATGTTGCACACACTTCTTCACAGATGTAGGTGGTCGAACAATTTCTGTTCATTCTTTCTTCGCCCATCTTCGAACTCTCGGGCTCCTCAACATAGGATGAACTATTGATGTTCTCATGTCTGTTCTGTGCTAATTTGTTTCTCGAGTTCTGGCGGCAATCCATGGATGTGTGACCCTTCTTATGGCAATGGATACACTCAATCTTGGGATTGAGCCAGCATGTATCTACTGAATGCCCGTCTCTTTTGCATCTCAAACATTTTTTTTTTCTACACCTTGTTGTTTCGACCTCTCTTTGCTCTTCCAGTTGCTCTTGTTGGTCACGATCCTACCTCTGATTTGACTCCCTCTTAGGCTTAAATTGTTTCTTGGATTTTTCTTTGTTGCAGTACAGGGCCTGGTCAGAACCATCTTTGTGATCAAGATGTTCTCTGGCCTCGACTTGCTCTCGAATCTCGACAATCGCCCTTTCAAAGTTCATGGTAGGATCTTTCGCGAGCAAGGTTCTCGTCGTCTGGAATGATCTGGGTAAGGCTCTCAATAGGTACGTGAGCTGCTTCTCAGCTGACACATTGTTCTCTGCTCCAGAGTTATGTAGTGACAGAAACAGATCCTTCATCTTTCTTATGAAAGAAGTGAGGTCTTTTCCGTCCCACTGCAAATTCGTCAGCTGATCTTTCAGCATCATGATTTGACTTCTTGATTTCGTTTGAAATCTTGTGAGCAATGCATCCCACATTTCCTTAGCTTTGGAGAGTGTAGCCAAGTCAAGTGTGAGACTATCTTCGATGGAAGATGATAGCAAGGCTACTACTGCCTTGTCGTTTTTCTCCACTCGCGTAGCTCCTTGCCTATTGTCGTATGTGCCATCCACCCAGGAGAAGAGTCCTTCGCCCTTTAGTATCAAAGATGTCTTAACTTTCCAGGCTAGAAAGTTAGATCCTGAAGAATCAAGTATTGTGCAGATCTTGCTCTGCATGCTGCTGATTGAAGCCATTGCTTCTTGAAGTCTGTTGTCTTATTGATGGTTGTTTGTCTGAATGCTTGGCCTCTTGGATCTGCTAGCTTCTTGGCTATGTCAGAATATAACAAGATAAGGTAGGCTCTGATACCACTGAAGAGAATCAAATAAGAGAGAATCGCGAAACAGTCGCTACAACCACGATCCTCATGCGATTCAGATGGAGTTCAGATGCGATCGCTGGACACTACCAACTGAATCACTCCTACAGTCCTCCAGAATGTAGTCAGGCACTGTTGATCTACGTTTATAAAATTAATGCAACATTCAACATAGTTTCAACCAAGGTGCGGAATTCAAATGAACAAGAAAACTCAGACATACGAATAACAGCATATGCATCTGCATTCAAGATCAGACACAACAAGAAAAATCATCTATATTGATCTTCCTCTTATTTCTTCAAGCACTGCATGCAAATCCACGCAGTGCGTTGGCGTGGGAGAAACACGGTTCTCTCACAAGTAATCGTCTCGCTTTACTAGCGGACAGTTGGCTCTACAGATCCTAGACAGAATTGTCTTCGCATGCAGGCGGACATGTATTCTATAATTTCGTCTTGATTGCTTACTAGCATCAGACTACCACATTATACTGTATGTGTGTTATGTCATCTCTGCTAATCTATATGTCAAGTATCATCCAGTAAGTATAGTCGCTCTATGTAAATCTAATATTAGAGTGATTAAGCAACTACAACTAATCAGGGAATCACAAGAGTGGCAGATTAGCCACGATCTAGGGAGTATTTGCTGACGTCATGCCATCAGATCATATTTCTGTACTTCTGGGTACTTGCGTGATCTTTGTTGGTACTCTTTGGAGCGTGAGGGAAAAATGGGTTTCGCGACATTTTTCGTGCCGCGTCGTTGGTTTCGTTTTGCTCGTTTGTCTTTCTCTCGTACTTGACCGCAAAAGATTCTCGTTCATGAATCTTTCGTCTTCGTCTCCTTTGACTTTCGTGTTCGCGAAACTTTTCGTGTTTCGTGTCTCCTTACTTTCGTATTCGCGAACATCTTCGTCTGGTTGAGGGCTGAAAGCTAGCAAGGCTTTGTAGTTGAAAACATTTTGTTTCTTCAGTAAGATTTGGTTTCTTAGCATAAGCACTCTTGAAGTGTTTTTGGATTCATATATAGCTTTCAAAGAATCCCAAGCTTCCTTGGCCGATGTGCAAGAGGCAACCTCCTTCAAGAGGTCATCACTAACATTCATTTTGATGTAATGAAGTGCTAGTCTTGACTTTTTCTTGCATCTAACCAACTCTTGTCCTCCAAGAGGCTCATCCTCTTCTTCTAGGACAACGTCATTGGAGCACTAAGAGTGACTCCATCCTCACTTTACATACTGATTAGTTTGTAGAATTTAACCTCTCACTAGGTCCAACAAGGAAAGCTCCAATAGTTCCCATCTTCCTAATGACTTGTACTAGATTGTACTTCTCGGCTCTCCTTATATTCTTTTCCAAAATTTTTCTCACTAGCAAGTCACTTGATGTTCACAAAGACACAAGTGGCAAGATTCAAATAATATGTTTCAACACTTGACATAGGAAACTTTAAGTGTGTGTATCTACTTCAATAAAACTCCAAGTTGAATCATTTTTTTATGGGCATGTTGTATGATTATATAGGATTTCTAAGACTACTCGTCTTAAAAAATGTAGTGAATTACATGGTAATACACACTCACTTTTGACAATATCAAAGATTGACCAATAGTCATGCATGTTTGACGCATAATATCTTGATTACAATATGCTCAAAATTCATGACTAAGAAGATTTCTATCAATAAATGTATATGTGAAGAATATGCCTATGAAAGGATGTGATGACATTTGTGACGGTTAGTGTGATTTGGATTTTTGAAAAATTTCCTCCATTGGCAAACTAATTTTTTGTAGAAACTTCTCATGGTTGTAGGATCTAAAAAGAATCAGTTTGCAAAGCACAGAGAATTTTTTGCAATTTGACTTTATTCTATAAGCACATCACCTTAAAGTTTCATAGAAAATTAAGAATTAGAATCAATTAAGACTTTTCTTTCTATATTGGCAAGTCTAAATTGAATTAAAAATTACTCATAATCAATTGCCTTCTACTACTCAGTAGTTCCACAGGATGGTGAATGATTTCAGTTTTAGGTTATCACTATTGCTATATGGTTTTGTAGGTCGTTGCAAATCCCACATATATAATCTTGTATGGAGAACAAGCAACATCAAATTCACTTCATGTTTCCTACATTATTATGCTTTGCTATAATAATAACCACTAGAAGTCTAGCTTGTTGTAGCTATGATCTTGATAGATACAACTTGATACACAATACACAAAGGAAAGAATTGTGTTCTCAATAAATGCTCAATTTTCAATGGGCTGTTTCAACCATTTTGATAGCTTAAGTCAAATTCCTATTGTTCTCAAGAAACTATTTTTGCAACTGTGTATATTTGTAAATATGCAAATAGTGTTTGATGGTACACACTTTTTGTATCCATGCAAGGGTACAAGATATGTGACAAATTGTTTCAAGGAGAAACTTTGGCGTGAATGTCCACACATAAAACTTCTGACATGTTCTATACTTAATGGAATATCTACGTATGAATGTACACCCATTATCCATTATAATTGTCAACTTTCAGTGGACACAAATAATCTAGTGAAAAATTCATGTCAAATTTTATATGTAAAAGAAAATGTCTAAAATCATAATGAGCACACATTTTTGAGAACTTGGGTAAGAAAAATTTGTGTCGTGCTTCTAAAGATAAATTCAGCTCAAAATTAACGAGGCTTGCTAGCTTCTTGGAGGTTTAAACTACTAGAGTTCTTGGGCTTTTTCAACATTTTTATGTCATCTCAAAAATTGCATCTTATTTAATTTATTTCTACTTCAAAAATATTGTGTATTGTAATCATATAGTAGGCGATTCACTACTAACACGAAACCATTTAAGAATTTTGAATAGCTTAGGTTTCTTTCTTGTTCATATCGATTATACTACAAGGAAAATGTAAGATGGCTAGAAACCAACCATCATGGAAAAGGCAACCCGTCTTCATGATGATGTACCTTTCCTTTTACTATACTTTTTATATGTATTACAACTTTCCTAAAAATGTCATTATTATAAAGATATACATTGTATTAAATTTTCTTGCAATGCATGGTTTCTCATTAACAACATTGGGCTTTGTGAATTGCACCCATAGAAGCATTTATCATGTTAGACCACGTGCAATTTAATTGTGCTTTGTGTATTTCACCCATAGAAGCACTTATCATGTTAGACCATGTGCAATTTATATGCCATATAAAATTTAAAGCATTGTATGTTTGGGTAATGAGAGTACATGAAAATAAAGAATTTTGCACTTAACCTTGAGACAAAGATTGCAAAAGTATCCACCAGACTGATTGAAACAACCATTGCAGTTGACAGTTGTGGGTAAGCAAGAGTTGCTGGTATACACCCACCTTTCAAAAATATCAGATTTTGTTTCAAGGACGCATTTACTTGCTTTGCTCTTATGTTGTGTGCCCAAGAAGAACGAAGAATATGACCAAGAACACGGTAGGCATTGGGCAAGCGCAATAAGTGAAAATAAGGTGATTGTTGTGTACATCCATTCATCTTATGCTTGCAATGCAAAGGCTAAATAATAAGCACAACCAGGATGGCAATTTCATGCTAGCGTCTACACACTCAGAATAGCGGCTTCTACGTATATCCATTCATTTTATGCTTGCAATGCAAAGGGTAGTAAATAAAAAGCTTTTTTGACAGCAGAAAATCACAAAGATTGAGAACCTCTCAATACTATCTCTCTTTGTAACTAGTTGACTAGCACGTAAGATTTTGAAGAAACTTGATCAACATATAGTTCTCAATAGAAGAAAGTATGAACAAAGTATTGAGAATACTCTTGCTTAGGTTGAATCTTTCCAACAAGAGCTTCAATCAATCACTTAAAGAACTTAATACATTGAATCAACTGTATAAAAAAAACATGCAAATAGTTAACAATCTTGCTCATGCACAAAAAGAGCTTGTTGTATTCATCCACAAATGGCAAGCAAAAATTCCACAAGGAGAGAAGGTTCAGCCACAAATGAAGTATTTCATTAGAAGGGGATCTAGGCTCAGCCATAAGAAGACTTTTCATCCACTTAAGGAGAATTTTCATCCACAAGAGGAGCTTAGCTCATCCACAAGGGAGATTGTCAATTAGAAGCTAGAAACAACAATTGTTAGCTTGAATGTACTCAACCTCTCCAAAAAATAAAGAGTTTTCTTTGATGAATGAAACAAGATATATTTGATCTCATCTGCGATTGATCTGAAAATGCCTTTTGATCCTCAAGATACACTCACATCATCATTGCTCATTTAATGCTTGTGTTTAGGGTCTCGGTTTTTTTATACCTTCAGCTTTGATGATTCCTCAGTACCTTTCAGCACATGACAAGCAATTGTGCAAATTGTTCATAACTATCTTTACAGCACTTTAAATTGAAATTCGTTTTGATAGCATAAAACATTATAAAAAATATTATTACACGTTGAAATATATTCTCTGTGCACCCACTCATGTTTTGATACATCATAGTTTACTTCTAACTTGCTCAAATGAGCTGGTAGTTTTGAATCTATCACTCAGCCATTGCTGCATGGCATGTAGCTACTGAACAGGGTGCAAAAAGTGGCTTTCGTCTGCAGAGGGCCTGAAGAAGCACTCAATGCTGCCGGACGACCAAAAGGGCGTCACCCAGGACTCGAACCTGCCAGAACTTGCCGAATGAAACTAGATGCTTATTTTTAAGTGAGACAAACAAAATCTCTCTCCAACTGTGCTTCCAACTTTGATTGCACGTGTGCAACCCTCTCTATGTATTTGTATTGTAAAAACCATGCCTGTGAAAGATACGATAAGCTTCTCTTCACAAGAGCAATATAAGTGAGGAATGACCTACAAACCGATATGGATCTTGCATCAAAAGTACATCCCACTTACTTCAAGAGAAATAGCAGAAAACTCTTGAAGTAAGATAAGACAATTCAGATTTTTGACTTATAGACAATCTGAAAAGCAGGAAAATAAAGCATCGTTCTTGACAAATAAATATCCAGGAGCTTAACCCCTTAAAAATTAAGAAAAGCAGCTAAATGAAACACAATTCAATAATATCAAGACCTGCAACAAATGGCCTTCATAAAAAACCCTCTCTCTGAATGGGTCCATCAGTAGCAGCTTGCAAATTTTGACTCAAGTGCAGGACAACAATAGCAATAAAATTTCACACATAATTTTGTCTGTCTAGAATAATTCAGTCTGAAGTCTCCAGTCCAGTACAAGTCTATACTCTTACGGCAATAAGCTCATTTACAAAGCAATTAAACTTATGCAAAATTTGGTGCTTTACACGATAAGTAGCTCATGCCAATCATAGCAAGTCACCATTATCAAATTTACAATCATATACATCAATCAGCAAGGAAAATAGTTGCCCGGCACAATAGCAACCAAGCTGAAGGATCAAGACTGAAGTGTATATTTCAGTCCTATAATGCCCTCGTTAAAAAAAGAGGGTAGTGACTTAGTATAGACATTTTTACAAAACGAGAAAATTCCTGATTAGGTAGCAAAAGCATTGAGCCGATGCCTTGATCCAAACCCTCCCTGGCAGATTAAGTACAAGAACTTGCCATGAAGCAGGTACTTTCCGTTGTGAATTACAGCCAGAGAGAAGCTTCACCAAATAGCTTGATGGGTTTTCAGTGCAACACTAAAGTTGCAAGCCCAGTTGCCTAAAACAAAGGTGCTCCAGGAGAATTCGAGAGGCCTACAGTTCTCACTGCTCGAGGCTGAAGAGTTATTGGCCAGACAAGGCAGGGGAAAAGCGACACTCCATAGCTTTTTTGTCAGCTTTCCAAGTTCCAACCACAGCCCAGCTGCAAAAGAGTAATTGGTCAAGACAGAGGCCATGTTCTTAGCTCACATGTGAACAGTGAAACAAATAACTGCCAGCCAACCAGTAAAGAGTGTCACAAAAAAAATTCTCTGAACTTTACAAGTTAGTTTGGGGATTCCAGGATTAAAGAGCAATACCAGATAAAAGATGGGGAGCGTCAATAATTACTAGCAAAAAATAAGCATTTAGAGCACTTCACTAGAATTGGCTACTGCATTCATCTTGAATAACTAAAGGAAAAAAAATCAATTGGAGCACTAGATTTCTGGAGGGCCAAAAGCATTCAAATACCATCACAACCCAGTGGCTTTCAATGCTATGTCCAGGATAGTAACCTACATAAAAAAGGAGACATGCAATCTGCAACAATGTCTCACAGCGCCAACTCCATCGTGCACAAGCAGACCAAATGCTACGACATCCCTACTCGCTTCAACAGCGGCCAAGAGTAGGTATAGGTCACATGCATCCAAATTAGCTTTCACACATTTGTAGAAAGACCAATGCACTGTATTTATGTCACTTCTCCAGAGGTGAAGGGCGGACGCAGTCATGATGAAGGCTAGCACTAGAAAGCAAAGCCAATCAAATGAAGTCGCTACTTCCTCACAGAAGAACAATGAAAATTGAGTATCAAGAAGTCTGCCAGTACCTATAGTAACTTGAGATCATGAAGATCCTAAGGGTACACTGTGCAAAATGTAACACACACGCTTGTCTACACAGAAATTCAGATCCGATATCATCTTACCATATAGGAAAGGAACCCTCGTAAGCTTCTAAGAGCCACCTCAAGCATCTCAAAAGGATCGAGGACATGTCTAATGTTCGGATAAAGTCAGCTAGAAAATGAAGCTAGTAGGGTCTACAACAAAAATTTGAACAATTATCAAGATTACTCTGCAGTCCCTTGAATAATTAACTTGAAACATGTCTCAACGTCCAATTTTCAAGCCTATTTCTTTTCTGGCCCCTTGGCCCTGACAAGTGGCCAAAGGACCCACCCTCTCTACCATCGTGATTGAGCGGTCCACACTATCCTCCATAGAAGGGAAGAGAATTCTCACTCCTCTTCATCGTTTGGTGAGATTGTTAGTAGTTGGAAGTTTTCAAGTGTCTTGGAGGCTTTGGAAGCATCAAATCTACATTTCATTGATCCATTTGCTTGCTACAAGCAAGGTGCTGGAAAAAGTGGGTTCTTGAGGCCTCTTTGAACAATCCATTGATACTCTCGTCAACAATTGAAATCTGTTTGGACTTTAAGGCAGTCTTCCTGTAACTAAAGCACCCAACTATAGCAAATTTACATCATTTATCATTGTGTGTGTTGCGGAGCTGCAAAAATCAAGTTATTTGGCAAATATTAGACCACCATCTCTCTTATTTCACTTTTCAACATGGCGAAAGCCAAACCTATGGTCTGAGAACATGAGAAGGGCTTGTGTAAGCATGAAGAGGATGAAGTGCAAGTATTGTGATGCCAAAGTTTCTAGCATGCCAAGCAATCAGGATGAAGTGGGAGCCAAGGAAGAAATGCCTGAAGGAGCATGTAGAGCTGCTCCTACAAGCTTCAAAGAGCCAAGGTGGTGACTGGCTACTCCATGGGCTATACGAAAGAGAGAAACTTCGTAAAGCATGTAATAAGTTTTTTTGTGCCATGAAGGCTGTAATAGTGGAGGTGGGGGTTGCATATGTAGTGCAAGTTGTGAGGGACAATTCAAGCAAATGTGTGCCAGAGTCAAATTGGAGGAGATTCCGAGGATATTTTTCACTTGTTGCACTTGCCAATGCTTGGATCTATTGTTTGAACACATCAGACCCTTAAATTGGGTGGCTCCAATTTTGCAGAAGACATGCAAGATTATTTCATCCATCACAATACATTCAGAGGGTGCTTGACTTGTTTTGTAATATGAGCAAGAATGTAGCTTTGAAGCCGGCTGAGACACTTTGCACGCACGATGCAATTAGATGGTTGGCGTAGAACTCGTCTTTGTGGCTGATCCACCATACAGAAGTGTTAAGAATCAAATCACTTGGCACTAGAAGTTTTTCTCATTGATGGTATACGTTACTTCCTGACAAGCTTGCATCTGTTTCTCATCCTCCGGTATATTGAGAACATTGAAATTTGAAACATAGCTTGAATAGCTTTGTGAGTTTTACCCTTTTTACGAGCTATGAAACTATGAAAAAAACCTCAGGTAACTGTAATTCTATTTAGGAGATGTTGCAATTTATTTGGGACCCAAAATAGGCAAAATGAGAAGGAAATGGTTGTGGCTGTTATTGGAAATCTAACCAGCATTTAAGCCTCTTACGTTTCTTGCCAGGGTACTCCATCAAGTTTCCTTACCTCAGGGTTGATATTTCAGCAGTCTAGTTGGTGTCAACTTTAGAATGACAACTCTGTTCGAGATTCCAGGAAGTAAAACAAAAAAAAAAACGTTTTTTTTTGCGATTCACTGCAGCAAATCACAAATCTCTGAATCGCGGAACCAGCGAATCGCAATTCACTGCAACTATGCAGGTACAATGGATATGCTAGTAAATGTGCAATTCAACTTGCATGTACTTGATAGGATCAAAGCACAAGGCTTTAAGAAAGTTGGAGTTGTCTTGGCATCAAATAGATGGAGAGGTAGATGAACAGCTGCTTGTATTGGAAGCCAAGAGAGCTGACAGAGATGAGGGGTTGAGATACACGAAATCACTCAGTCCATAGGAGATATCGAGATTTCCATGGCTAACTCATAACCAGGTGTTACTTCATCCCATGTTGTGGAGCCGGTGGGGGAGCATTATTCCGACTCAGAGGACGATGACCTCGAGGACATGAAGCTTGATAGCATCACTTTTACAGAGGAAGACCTATGAGTCTTCTATCCACTACGAGTATTGAGTCCACATTTCTTTTTAAAGAGCTGGAGCATGTAGACTATTAGTCTAGACTGTAGATTGTAGTTGTTAGTTGTATATTTGACTTGATTTTTACTTAAATTCAATCTGAACAAATAAATCATATCACTCTAGTAACTACAGTATGTGCTTACATTACTCAGGAAATTGTAGCCATTATGGTTTTGTTTATGTAAACATTTGATTGGGCGTATATTTTTCAAAGTTCTTATCTAGTTTTCGGTGCATTGTGTTGTTAGTTTAGTAGATGGTTTTCCATTGTGTTTGTAGGATGCAACAATGCTTATCACAATTGTCAATCTGGATCAAAATGCGATCATTAGCTGGGTGGGAACTAGCAATAAATTCTCCACTATGTTTCTACAACATTATATTTTTCAGATCAACCACGTCAATGTTTCCAGAATTTACTATTTCATGCATAGTGACCAGGGAACGTGGGAACGCAGCTTTTTGGACATGCCTCGTGCTCTTGTTGGGAACGTGACCAGGGAACAATGGTCACAGTTTCTCAAAAACAAGACAAATTCCCTGGTTACAGTTTCTGCTAAGACCTAAAAACAAGATACATGAAAGAGGATTGTTTATATTGTGTAATTTCAATATACAAAATTCTATAAATTTCGTTTGGTGTATGTGTATGTTTGATTATATGTTATTATGTTGACATGGCGTTCCCGTTTCCATTCCCATTTTTTCAGGGACATTTCCCGTTTCCGTGCTCGTTCCCATTCCCTGGTCACTATGATTTCATGAGATCAATAAGGTCCATGTTTCTACAATGTGCAATTTCATGAGATCAACGTCTATGTTTCTGTGATGTACTTTTTCATGAGAAACCTCATTATGCTTTGTTCTGTCATAGTTGTTTGCGAGACTTTAGAATTATAACATGCAGCCTTCATAGCATAGTTGTTAGGAAATCTCATTATGCTTTGTTCTGTCATAGTTGTTTGCGAAACTTTAGAATTATAACATTAAGCCTTCATAGCATAGTTGTTAGGAAACGAGAATGGATGAATGTCTAGAACCCCCAAGTTCCAACATGGAAATAACAGAAAACAATGTAGAGAGCGTTAAAAAATGAAAGAAAGAAAGTAAGAAAGCTTACCAGAATAATAAAATTCTGCGAAATTTTTTGGCATTAGAAGTCCCAACAGGCGTGATACAATGGTGGAGAGAACAAACGATTGAATGAAAAATCTCTCAAAATTATTAAATTTTAGATCTATCGCGTAGACGATTCTCCAGACAAAGATTCCTCTGGACTTTCAGCATGTGACTCAGCCACAAGTGGAATTCTCACTCGAGATGGTGGCGCAGGAAGTGCATATGTTACGCTTCCAGAAGATCCCTCAATTAATCCGGCTATCCCAGCTGCCGCTGACTGAGCATTTGAAGGAAGAAACAAATCGTGTTTCTGATCTTTATAAGCACTCCATACCTGCACACAATTCATGTGAATGATTGCATCGATTAAACTTACAATAAAATGCAATTCAGGCAAAATAAACAGTAAAATTAAGAAAAGAAATTACATGGGTACTGTCATCCAATAATATCTCGTTGCTAAAAGACCAAGCATGGTATAAAAGTCCAACAGCTATGATGCACAACATAAAGACAACAGCACTTTGTTGCATTCAATAATGTTAAGCCTAAAGGAAAAGCAAGAGGGTAATATACATACATCAGATACATTCAAAACCTCTTGAACCTTGGCAGAGTGTGCACCGTCATCAGCAAATGCACGCAAAATCTGCAGCAGAGGAGAAATCGTGTGATTCCATGAAGCTAGAGAACAAACAAAAGTTATATGCTGATTGAAATATTCATCATATTTCAGATCCACAAAGGAAGTTATGGCAAAAAATGATCTGTAGATTGCAAGTAATTCCCCACACTAATAGGACTATCCAATACACTACAATGAGGTGAACAAAATGAATTTTTTTGTGAATCCATAAAGCATGTAACTTTCGTCCTCGTGAGACCCATTGAATCGATGTAGAAGTGTGTGCAAGCAAATGGTTCATATTCAAGTGACGCTGTAGAAGAAGAAGAAGAAGAAGAAGAAGCTTTATTAATGTCTTTTCCATGCAAAAAGGCATATATATTTTCCTTTATCATTGGTATCTGTACTTAGATTTACATTTGACGCATTTTTCTTTTACAAATTTGGAGACGTTATTGTACGCTCCCATTTGCTACACATACTTGACATGTACTTATTTGTCTTATATGCCTTTGGCATGGAAAAAAAAATTAATAAAGCTTTCTTTCTTTCTTTCTATTGTTGAGAACGTTCTTATGTTGTGATCATACCTGTACCCCCATTTCAGAAACCCGTTCAGAAACGCAGTCAGAAACGTGTTTCTGAACCGCGTTTCTGTAATGGGGGAGTGTTTCTCAGAAATGTTTTTCTTTTTTTTTAGATTTTTGTGGGCAATATGGGTATCAGATTAAAGCTCTGATCAAGGGCATTGCATTTGTATAGGTTGCCAGGTGTTTTGGTTACAGTTGGTCCAGTTTAGGTGTGGCAATCCCTGTTTAGGTCTAGTTTAGGGCAATTTTAGGGTAAAAATATTGTGATGTAGAGATTGTAGTGTTATGTGAATCTGGCTGTCTTGTGCATTTATCTTTCTGCAGTGTAATGATGATTGATTGTTGATTTGCTTTTGTTATGTAATTGCTAGAATGATGCACAGCCAAAATTTTATGAATCCCTGTTTAGGTCTAGTTTAGGGCAATTTTAGGGTAAAAATATTGTGATGTAGAGATTGTAGTGTTATGTGAATCTGGCTGTCTTGTGCATTTATCTTTCTGCAGTGTAATGATGATTGATTGTTGATTTGCTTTTGTTATGTAATTGCTAGAATGATGCACAGCCAAAATTTTATGAAGAGCTGACAATAAATCAAAGGTTGCCAAAGAATTGGACAATGCAAAAAGGAGACAGACAGCCCTAAAAGGGCCGGGCAGCCTTCAATGGGGGGCAGATGACAGCAGGCAGCCCTAGAAAGGGGGAGGAACAGCCCTAGAAGGGGGACAGCCTTTAATGGGAGGCCAGAAGGCAGTAAACAGCGCTGCAAAAGGGGCAGCCCAAGGGAAGCAAAACTGAGACAGCCTGATTGCTGGCTGAGGATGAAGCAGGGGCTGGGAGCAATGTCTAAGCACTCGGTGATAGAGGTATGACTTTATTGATGTCTTTCATACTAAAACAATAGTTAAGAAAAAACTAATCTTTCAAGAAAAATATCCTCAAATGAGAGGGCTAAGTGAGAAAGAAAGAGAGAATACTTCTACAGCTAAGACTTTGCCGACAGAAGCTTCAGATTCATTCCACTTCATCTGTGCACACAATCCATCCCTGCCTCCTGCACGCCAATCAAGCAATCCAAGCAATATTTGCACTAGGCCAGCCCTGCATGAACAAGAATCAATTACAACTTGTGAGATATGCTTACTGATTTTTGTCAAGTAAACTGCTTGTTAAACGTTGTATAAAAACTTTTAACAAAAAATTGTATTTGACCGATTGAACACTAGATCTCGCTATTCATGTACAACCTATCTGTACTGTTCTTTGATTACAAATCAACCTCACATTTCATTCAAGAACTAGTTTCAGGTCCATGTTTCTCCAAGCATCAATTGAAAAACCAAAAAATACTATTATTGACGAAACACCACGTATTCAAACCAACAAAAGTTTTGCAGTTATTTAGTAGCTCTTGGATTTGCTTCTTCAATGGTTCCACCATTAGGCTAAATCAATAGTTTCGTGCATCTCTGCCGTTGACAGCACTTAAGCCAGCCCATTGAAGGTTTTCTTTTGAGCGTGCAGCCCTTAGGATTTGTTTAGAATGCTTAAAGCAACCTTAAGCTTAGGACAACCTTCTTCATGAAGAGATAGCCTTTTGTTTCAAGGTAAGGCATCGATTTATCACTGTTATGAACAGCTTGAGCAACAACAGTCAAAGAGAGCAGATCAGGGCAGTAGGTGTGGCGCATTATAACAGCCCATTGCTGGGGAGGCAATGAACGGATTCCTAAATGGTAGCTCCTAGCATGAAGGTTCACAAGCAGCTTATGGAAGTCTTAACCAGCGGAAATTCCCAGCCTCCAACCAATGAAGATCCCTCAGCCAGGGGAAAACAGCCAGCCAACAACTTCCCTCCCTAGGTGCAATGGCAGACTACCAGCTAACTGCAGCAATAAAGGTCAAGCATCACAGAGGATAGGTCCAGCAATGCTGAAGGTCTAGAAAAAACCTATGGAAATATCCTGGACAGCAGTGATGGAATGGAGAAATAACAATGGGAGTGTGAATGTCTTAAAAAAGAAATGAAATGAAATGAAATAAGAAATCCCCTACAAAGGCTTGAATATGCTTAGCCTCGATCAAATGAGTACATCCCTTGTGAATGGATGTATAAATAATAGTCTTGGGGGGAGCCTGGAAATTGTAGAAAATCCCTACGAAAAATAATCGACTCAGATTTTATGCCCTTTCTTAATCAGAAGATTAGACTACAAATCCAAATATAAAACATCTTCAGACTAAAATAAGATTTACCAAACACGCCAACAACAATCTCGCCTCAAGAGATCCAGGACGAAAAAGCTTCGATTGGTGTGAGACCACCAATCCAGTAAGGAGGGGGATAATGTTAGCAAGAAAATATTAAAAAAAGATATAAAACACCGTGGCATGTGTATTGTAAGTCCACGTGTGAATAATTGTTAATAAACTTCTACCATGGCATGTGGTTATAAGATCATGAGTAGAAGCTTGCATGGCATAAATACCCATATGCTTCAAGAGATGTGCCAAATGATCAATGTAGAAGGTCCACATCAATCCATAACATATCTTTAACCGCCTTTTAAGAGCTAAATATTAATAAATGTAAGAGACTCACTACATCTCGAAGTATAGTTCATGCATAAGCAAATTAGAATATGTATGTCTTACAGCAACACTTTGGAAGAATAATGCAGGGAAGCTAGTCACTCACTTCAAACCTTGTGCAACAAGAGCATCACGTGCACGATTTCCCGAGGCAACAACTCGCTTTATTGTCTCCAAAGCAAGGACACTACCTCCTTGCCAACCAATTGCTTTCATTAAAAGTGGCACAACCTGTAAGAAAGAAATCAAACTCTATGAAAAAACAAAACCTAATTAGGAGCAAAAATTGTGATGTATCAATGAGGTATACTCATTTAAGTGGCTATAATATATCACCATATAATCTCACACTCATAAAGCACCAAGGCTAACACTAAATAAATCATAGTTATACGAGGACCCAAACATAGGGTGGAGATATGAACCAGTATTGCTTTTGACTGCAGTCCATGGATCTATAATGGGGCCTAATTCTAGATTCCATTAAGGAATTAAGAAGACGCCTTTTCTCTTCTTGGCAATAACTTTACTAAAAAAACCAAAATTTCCAAAAAGGTAGAATAAACACATGGAGAATTGATCAAACCATGCATATTTTAAAGTTGGGCAACATCTTACTTGTGGAGCTCCTACTCCTGAAGTAGCCATAGCTTCAGCACAAATGGTACTAGAAGCAAGCTGGTGTAATATGCGCAAGCAGCTCAATCTAACACGTTCTTGAGCTGTCTGCATTCCTTCTGTTCTTTCGCCATCCTCAAGCTCCCAAAGCTCACCTTTAGCAGTCCCTCTTGTGGCAATCACCTCTCTCGATGCCATACTCTCTATCCGACCTTCATTTGCCATCGCCGATACGAGTTTAGGAACATAACCCAAATGGCCGACATGATCAGCAAGCAATGGTTGCACTCTGAGTAGTGATACCAGGGCAGCTGATAGGAGGAGTGGAAGCTGAGAATCGGCTGCTTGAGCTCCCCTTGCATGTGTTGCTGCTGCTGTTGCTACGTACTGATCTAAAAGGCCTTCTAAGAACCTCTTTGGATTTCGAAGTGGAAACTTTGGATCTTTTAAAAACAATCTCACATAGACGCCACCAACCTGAGGTTCATCGCGCATGTCCTGCTGACCAGATGCATGTTCAGGAAGTTCCCACTCCACAACACGTCCTTTTGTTTGCTCTCGATAAAGATCGGCTGCCATTGTAGAGATTTGTGCACTTAAAGAAGCAGCCATTGCCGGCGTCCAGACAAGCTCAGGTGTTTCCGTGGTTTGTTCGAGAGCTGAAATCACTGCTTCACCAGGTCCATCTCGTATAACCGACACTAACCCATCTGGTAAAAACCTAGCAACAGTAATTGCTACTCTTGGCCCATGCATAGGCTGGCTAATAAGCTTACCTAGCAATGATGCAGCTGCTGCTCGATACTGAAGTGGTACCTCTTCTGAAACAGCACAACAAAAACAGAATTCAGCTAAAATAAATTAATTACTGTCATCTACTGGAGGAAATCCAATCGCATTCTTGTTTACAATAAATAGGACTAAAACAGTATTCAAATGCATAACATTTACCATTGTCACTTACTCTAGCTACTGACAAATAGTCACTGCCTCTTGATAAATAATTATGTATCAAAAAAGAAAATAAGCACTATTAGCGAGACTGAGAAGTAATATGTACCTTGCACAGGTAAAAGAAGCTGGAGGATGTAAACAACCCCACCGTGCTTGGCAGCTGCCCAAGCAAGTTCAGAAGTTCCTGCTAATGCATAGAGCACACGAAGTACACCTGGTCTACAAGATGGTGCGCAGTGCAGTAATTGTAGCAGCAACAACAAGCCTGCCCGCTCAGCAACCATTGCCTCAATACAAGGAGCATGAGCTGTAAGCTGTGTTAACACACTTAAAGAAAGCTGAGGTATTTCTCCACTTGAGGCTCGGGTGTCACTTAGACATGCTAGCAAAGGAGCGATTTGTTCCTTGGTCGTAAAGGTCAAGGAAAGGCCTGGATTTTGAGTTAGCAAATTCTGCAGTCACATGAACCAAAAAGCATGTCACAATGAAGAACGGCAATGGAAATATTTACACAACTTAGACTTCAAATTACAAATGAATGGACCTGAAGGGATCTAATTGCCATGGTTAGCTTTTGGACAAGCCTTTCTTCCTCCAAGATGTAATTCTCCCGATTCTGATCCGAGAGTTCAGAAGACTGTTCTTTATCATTTGCTTCATTTTCTTCAGAAGAACCTGCACCTGAGGACGGAGATAAAGGTCCCTCCTTTACGCCGTATTTTTGCACAGGAAGTTCTACCCCCTTCAGTTCTGCATGAAGTCTCTTTCTGTCCTCAACACTTTTGCTTATGAATTGTAGCAACGAATTACAAAATAATTCAGCCTGACTAACGTCGAATCCTGGCTGTTCATTATAAACTCGCAGATACACATCACCTACATGCAACTCATTTGAGAGAGTTGAGTACTTAAACTCTTTGGCTTGCTCCATATCATAAGACCCATCTGGACATTGGGAAACCCGCTGATGGTCCACAAATTTCAAGAGCTCAGATCTAGTTGCTGAACTCCAAATGATCTGCACACCAGAAAATATGCATGCCATGTTCAACTTACTAACACACTGCTCACAACACAATATACATGCGCATGGATCAGTTCCTCGCTTTAGAATAAATACTTGCCAAAATTGTACATCCTATAAGCAAAACTATTCAGTTTCTATTTTATCCTCTCAAGCATACTCAAAGCACGGAAGATGAAAAAGAATCCCACTTGCCAATAATACAGCAGCTGCCATTGTACCATTCACAGAAGAGGCACCATCACGATTGATTGTTAGGCTGCTGATATTAAAATAGCCAAACGGACATGCAGTCAAGAATGAATGATTCACTGCATGATTATTGATCTTACTAAACCCAAAGGAAAAGCTCAAAGAATCTAGTGCTTCCAAGTTCATGAAAGCAACACCATAAGCAGCTTCATTTCCTAACTGTTAGAATAATAAATGTAAATGATGTAGAAGCCATAGGTTGCTATGACCCAAAAGGTCGAGATCTGTGTAACCATGGTCATTTATATTTTAGGCCCAAGTTAGTATGAAACTAAATTGTAGGGACTCGTGGGTCCACTAGGGGCCTATACATGTGAATTAAGTACCTAACTTGTTATTTGGGGTACTTAATTATTTTATGTAACTTATGGTAGCTAGATAGCCATTAGTCAAGTTATTGGACAGCCAACAGTCATGAAGGTAGATAGCCATCTTGGACTACTTATATGTAGCCATTCATTTGTATGATACACACTTTTGTTAAGCAATCTACTGTTCATATTGGCTGTCCACAAGTTTCTACAAGAGGGTCAACTGACCATCTCTCTCTTCTCTTTGAGAATACTTTGTGCTAATGAATAGTCTTGATTCTGGATTCCTACATGGTATCAGAGCCATTTTTCAGAATTGATTGCTTGCTGGAGGGCACCCAATAGGCAGCCGCATTTCTCCTCTTTTGGTTCATAAAAATCAGAATTTTTCTGATTTTTGTGGAAACAAAACTGTTCGGATCCTTTTTGTTTTTTTGTGCAGGAAATTGCAGTAGGGCGCCAGGTGTCTTCCGAAGAACAAAAGAAGTGGGATCGACATGACGCACAAGCACATTCGGTCATAGCGCTATCCGTGAAGAGATCAATCCTACCTCACATTCGATCATGCAAGACTTCCAAGAGTGCTTGGGAAGTACTTGCCAAGATGTTCCAAGTGAAGAATACGGCGAAAGTGCTTTTTCTACGTAATCAACTCTCAACATTGAAGATGCAAAAGGGTGATACACTTTCAAATCACTTAATGAAGATCAAGGATCTTCGTGAAGAGCTTCTTAGCATTAACGAAATTGTCAAGAACTCTCAATTTGTTTCAATTACTCTTAATTCACTTCCTCATTCCTATCTTCCATTTGTGTCTACTTTAAGCATATCTCTTAGGGGACAGCAAATCTCCTTTGAAGAGCTTGTTGGCTTACTTCTCCAAGAAGAGCAAACAAGGATTAATTTTGGTGAACAAGAAGATCAAGCCTTCTTCACCAAAGAAAGGCTTGAGGCAAGGGCAAGTGGAAAGGTAAGCCTTCTTTTTCCAAAGATCAAAAATCCAAGGAAGGCCAAGATCAAGGATCCAAAAGGAAGGGTAAGTACCATTATTGTAAAAAGTTTGGGCACCACATAAAGGAATGTAGGAAAAAGCTTACTAATGATAAAGAGAAAGGTATTGATATAAATACAACCATGATTTCATTAGAACATCAAAAGGAGGATGATTCTTTCAATGGTGATTTTGCTTTTGTCACTAACAATCTCATTTCTAATCAAAATGAGATTTCTACCACTTCTCGACTTGCTAGTTTTTCAACAGAAAACAGCACTACTTCAGCTTTGCAGGTTGCTGTTTTTTCTTCCATTGATTGGGTGATTGATAGCGGAGCTACACGCCATATGACTCACCATCGAGACGTCTTCACAAAGCTTATGAAAATCAAAGATGGAAGCAAGGTTCAAGGTGTTGACAACACCTCCTATCCAATTGAATGCATTGGATCTATACCACTCATTCTTCCCAATGGAGAAGAAAAGTACATTCGAAATGTACTTTATGTTCCTAAGATTAAGAAAAATCTCATTTCGGTCTCTAGAATCATGAATCAAGGATTGATTGTAGAATTTAAAGAAGAAATGTCTTATAAAAGTCCCAAAGAGATCACTTTTAATTGTTGTTTCGGGAACATTGCGAGGAGGTTTGTTTTTGTTGGATATTTATGAACCTAAAACTTTGACATCCTTTGGTCTTGTTGCTACTAATTCACATGCATTGGAGTTGGCTAAACTATGGCATGCGAGGTACAGGCACCTCAATTTTGGAAGTTTGAATATGTTGAAGAAATTCAACATGGTGGAAGGCATTCCAAATATGGAGCATCCCAAAGGACATGTATGCGAAGGATGCATACTTGGTAAGCTTCAACGGAAGCCTTTTCCTATTGATGGGACTATCAAAGTTGGTGATAAGTTTGCCTTAATTCATAGTGATCTATGTGATCCAATGAGGACCGAATCCATTGGTAAATGCAAGTACTTCGTTACTTTTATTGATGATTTTTCAAGGTTTACATGGATCTTTCCTATGAAGGCATAATCTGAAGTGTTTCCAGATTTGGTATCACCATCTAATGTTGAAGAGGAGGGACTGCCATCATCCTCTAATGGACAGCCCACTGGTTCTTCAAGCGAACAGCCCATAATTCATCAAGAGGAGCAGATTTATGAAGAGGAACGACCTGTTGAAAACTTTGGACAGCATAATTTCAGAGCACTTTGGAGAGCAAAGTGTTGACAGTTCAGATCACTTTGGACAGCAAAGCGTTGATCAAAGTAAGGTTGTTGGACAGCCTAAACCAGTCCCTAAATGGTTGTTGCAGACTTTGCAGGACAGCAAAGTGAACCGCTTCTATAAAGGGAAGACTCGTGCCTAATCTAAATCAGTAGAATTTGCTGATTTTTTTTTATTTTGCTCTTACATCTATTGAGGATAGTGCAATAGAACCTGTTTTTTATGAGCAGGCCACTAAAATGTTGGGAGGACGCGATGAAAGAGGAGTATGACTCACTCATAAAGAACCAAACATGAGTTCTTGTTGATCTTCCACATGGAAAGAAAGCAATTGGCTGTAAATGGGTTTATAAGATCAAGTACAAGTCCAATGGTATTGTTGAAAGGTACAAGGCAAGACTTGTTGCCAAAGGTTATGCGCAAAAGGAGGGCATTGATTATGAGGAAACTTTTGCACCTAACGCACGAATAACTACCGTAAGGATAGTCACTGCTTTGGCTGCCCAGCATGGTTGGCGTATGCACCAACTTGATATAAAGACAGCCTTCCTCAATGGTGATCTTAATGAGGAAGTTTACCTTCAGCAACCTGCTAGTTTTTTGGTTGCAGGTCAAGAAGACAAAGTGTGTCTTCTCAAGAAGGCTCTCTATGGACTAAAACAAGCCCAAGGATGTGGTATCAAAAGATACACACACACTTTTGTGATCATGGGTTTTCTAACAGTCCTAGTGAATCTACGCTTTAAGTCATGCATACATCTGAGTTTATCATCATCATTTTGCTATATGTTGATGATATTATCATTACGGGTAGTAATGAACAATCTATTGCAACCTTAAAATCTGATCTTGCTTCAATTTATGATACATCAGATTTAGGCCAATTGCATTTCTACCTTGGTCTTGAGTTTTTGCAAGGAAAGGCTGGAATTTTCATTACCCAACGGTACATTAAGCAGATTTTGAAGCGTTTCAAAATGGAAGATTGCAAGCCGGTTGCTACACCAATTGAGACGGGCCTGAAGTTAAGTAATCAAAGTGGTGGTGAACCATTTGATATTACACTATATTGTCAAGCGGTTGGAAGTCTCATTTACTTATGCAACTCAAGACCAGACATATCTTATAGTGTTTCCCTCATGAGTCAATTCATGCATGCTCCGTTGACATCACATTGGAAAGCATTGAGGAGGATCCTTCGATATCTAAGAGGATCCTTCGATATCTTCAAGGAAGTAAAACACTTGGTCTGTTTTATCCTTCTAGTGATGATGCATGTTTGGCTGGTTTTTGTGACTCAGATTGGGGTGGAGATCAAGACAATAGACGCTATACTAGTGGTCATTGCTTTTTCATTGGAAATTCTGCAGTTTCTTGGTTAAGCAAGAAGCAGCCCACCGTTGCTACATCCTCAAGTGAAGCAGAATATAGAGCAACGTTTTCAGCCACTACGGAGTGTATATGGCTGAGACAATTACTTGTCGATATGAAGCATGGCCAGCCCTCAGCTACTCTCCTATTTACGGATAGTCAAAGTGATATTGCCATTGCACGAAATCCAGTATTTCATGCAAGAACAAAGCATATCGAGATCCACTATCACTTTGTTCGGGAGAAGCTTCATAATGGCGACATCACGCTTGAATATTGTCCCACGGAGGATAATATTGCAGATGTGTTCACTAAGGCATTGCCTAGAGTTCGCTTTAAAGCTCTTTGTGAAGCTTTAAATTGAAAGCAACGTGCTGATTTTCTTACTTAGTGGATACATGTCATTTTCATTTAAGGAGGGTGTTAGAATAATAAATGTGAATGATGTAGAAGCCATAGGTTACTATGACCCAAAAGGTCGAGATTTGTGTAACCATGGTCATTTATATTTTAGGCCCAAGTTAGTATGAAACTAACTTGTAGGGACTCGTGGGTCTACTAGGGGCCTATACATGTGAATTATGTACCTAACTTGTTATTTGGGGTACTTAATTATTTTATGTAACTTATGGTAGCTAGAAAGCCAGTAGTCAAGTTATTGGACAGCCAACAGTCATGAAGGTAAATAGCCATCTTGGACTACTTATATGTAGCCATTCATTTGTATGATACACACTTTTGTTAAGCAATCTACTGTTTTTATTGGCTGTCCACAAGTTTCTACAAGAGGGTCATCTAACCATCTCTCTCTTCTCTTTGAGAATACTTTGTTCTAATGAATAGTCTTGATTCTGGATTCCTACACTAACCAAGCAAATTTTCTACTAACAATTGACCATTGTTCCAATAAATCCTGACTCTTTGGCCTGCAAATCTTTTCAAATTGATTTGAGTCAATTCTAGATTTAAAATTCATTCCAATGTGTCTAAGTGATATTGCCATTGCACGAAATCCAGTATTTCATGCAAGAACAAAGCATATCGAGATCCACTATCACTTTGTTCGGGAGAAGCTTCATAATGGCGACATCACGCTTGAATATTGTCCCACGGAGGATAATATTGCAGATGTGTTCACTAAGGCATTGCCTAGAGTTCGATTTAAAGCTCTTTGTGAAGCTTTAAATTGAAAGCAACGTGCTGATTTTCTTACTTAGTGGATACATGTCATTTTCATTTAAGGAGGGTGTTAGAATAATAAATGTGAATGATGTAGAAGCCATAGGTTACTATGACCCAAAAGGTCGAGATTTGTGTAACCATGGTCATTTATATTTTAGGCCCAAGTTAGCTTGTAGGGACTCGTGGGTCCACTAGGGGCCTATACATGTGAATGAAGAACCTAACTTGTTGTTTGGGGTACTTAATTATTTTATGTAACTTATGGTAGCTAGATAGCCATTAGTCAAGTTATTGGACAGCCAACAGTCATGAAGGTAGATAGCCATCTTGGACTACTTATATGTAGCCATTCATTTGTTTGAGACACACTTTTGTTAAGCAATCTACTGTTCATATTGGCTGTCCACAAGTTTCTACAAGAGGGTCATCTAACCATCTCTCTCTTCTCTTTGAGAATACTTTGTTCTAATGAATAGTCTTGATTCTGGATTCCTACACTAACCAAGCAAATTTTCTACTAACAATTGACCATTGTTCCAATAAATCCTGACTCTTTGGCCTGCAAATCTTTTCAAATTGATTTGAGTCAATTCTAGATTTAAAATTCATTCCAATGTGTCTAACTTTTCCCCTTCTTCGACATATTCAAAGGACCTTGGAACTATGCAACACATCACTACAAGAACTGGAAGACTAAAGAAATTAAAAAGGTCACCTCTGGTGACTCAATATTTGAATTCAGCTTGCGAAGAAGTTCCTTAGGAGACTTGTCACTAAGCATTGCAGCTAGTTTAGGTGTCAGCAACGCCTTCAAGGCAATAGCTGCAGTTCCGTTATAAGGACTGCTCAGTACTCCATCAAGAAGTCCTGCCAATCTTGCCAAAGCCCGAACTGCCAACATTGCATGCATGTTCTTAGCAATCTGCACACTATTTCCAATCCCTTGCATCCCATCTGCTTCACCATTCTCTGCTGTTGAGTCATACTGCAGAAGGAACGGCAATAAGTACCTGCAATGTTCAATCGAAATCATCAGAGTAACTTTAAAATGTACTAATAAGTGTCACAGGAACATGTCTGACTGGCAGTCAAATCATACAAAACACAATCTTCAGTATTGAAACTTGCTTTTAAGTGCAACCCAAAAGTACCAATTTTGACAAATCATGATGTGAATCTGTCTACATCGCTTAGATTACTTATCTATGTCTTGATAATCATACCATAAGACACCTGCTTTCAATAGCTTATCCTGCAACTCAGGTGACACTGACAGTTGACTGATTGTCTGGAGTGCAGCATCAACAGCCAACGTTGCAAGCTCCAATTCAGTACAATGCACAACATCTTCCACAAAACCTGAACAGAGTAGCATTTCCTGTCGAGCATCTGCAAACATGCTCAATCCTGCAAAAGTGCGCATAACATTTGTCACAATCACAACAGCAGGATCATTTGATGGACTGCTTCGCTGCACTACATACATGCAGCGAGACAGCAACGTTGCCAGCAAAGGAACTCCTCCATCACGAACCAGCTCTTCACCATTCAGTGGTGATGAAACACAACTGCAAATACAAAACCAATAAAGTTAGGAACTAAATCAGCTACCAAACTTCTTATAAGACGTGCATAAATGTTAAGACATTCGAAATTTCAGCACGGCAAGCCGGAAGAAGAAGACAACAAAGAAATTTGCGTCTTTTTGTAAAGAAGCGACCACAGAAGAATTAACTCACAACTGTAAATTATGCAACTATCGAGTCATGCTCATATTAAAACTCGCTATATAAAAAGAATATCAAATATGCCAGAAGAAGTGAACAATGGTTAGTCCTGAGGTTGTATATTGTTGATTCATGTGGCGTGTCCATAAAAAAGTATTTGCTTGACAAGTGGCTCAGATGGCTAACTACATGATCTCTGTAGAATAGTCTCTGCTGGGTTTTCTTTGCATTTGGCAAGCTTCCGCTCTAGCTTCTGATCAGTACCAATCCATCTTGAGATAGAGTCTGACTTCATATGGTAAATTAACACTTCGTGTGCATCTTTCTCAAAATCAATCCTCCATTTCATAGCTAAAGTCAATGTTGCCAGCCACCATACTTCTGTACAAACTGTACTCCCGTACCGCCGTGCAAGTAATTGAAGCATCCAAAGTTTTCCATACCCGTACAACACAAAGTATAAGGTTTACAAAATATTACATATGCTATGTACATTCTAAAATATGCAACACACCATAACTTGCAAAAGATAGGTGCCATTAAGTGATGTCCCACTGTCCACCTTATTCATAACTCCAATGATGGTAGTTCAGACATTCGAGTTCAGACACAGGATAGACATTTGCCTTCATTAGGTAGTGTAGCCCGATTGACCATCTGAGAACCCTTTGGTCAGGAATTTTGAACTTCAGCCAACTATCGTAAAAGTAATAGGCTGCTAGAGCCATTTATGACAAACAACCAACAGGTCCCTTTAATCTTCCTATTTTTCTTATTGTCTACACTATAGAACGTATACTCTCCAGCCCGTACACGTACGGAACAGCGTACAGCCACACTTAGGTACTTTTGTCCGAACGTATATGGATGCAACGATCCCTTGATTGATTTAGAAATTTAGAATTGCATGTACGAACTCATCCCCTTGGTTTGAAGCAAAAGAATTTTTTGGCCCTTATTAATAGCCTAGCCCTCTGTCTTTCTTTAATGAATCTGCTTGCTGATTGGTATAACCTTCTTTTGAGTCAGACAGCCAGCATAGGGAGGCGGTGTTTTTTTACATTGAGTAAGACAAAGTAGCTTTGGATGGTAAAAGACAAAATCAGACTAGTTGCCAGGGCATGAGTACCCTCAAAAGAGGTGCCAACAAGAAAAGATACAGTTGGCCACTACCTAAACCAAATCTTCATGAAGAACTTATGGCTGCTAACACAAATAATCTTTGTAAGACTGGGATATACAAAATCACAAATTCAATTTGAGAGGTCAAAAATGTCAATAGATTAAAGCTTAGAACATAGTGTGAGAAATTGTCAACTAGTTTAATCTAGCTAATTTGGCAATTTAGGCCAATATGCAGTTTAGACTTAGAGATAAACATTATGAAGATATTTTAGTCTAAGTTCATTTAAATTACCACTTTTAGAAAGTGTGGGAAAAGGAAGTAGATCGAGTTTGGGAAGATTCAAATTTGAATATTTTGGTACATTGAATCTAGTCTATTTTTGTGTAGGGCTTGGAGTAGATCTAGAAGTTTCCTATTGTTGATAAGATTGGAGAAGGACATCCGAATAGGTCAAGGACCTGCTATAAATAGTATACAAACGTGGGAGGAGGGCATCTCTCCTCCTCACAATGTCTTCACGATCAGGGCTACAGGTTATCATGGTTCTCTCAGGCCTCTCACCTCCTACTTGCGTCATTTGGCATCTCCATCACAGAGCTCCCCTCAAGCACACATCAGTATATCAGACGCTTCCTCTATCGCACATATCTAGAGCGGACTTGGCGTAACCAGTTAGGGGTTAAGCCAACTTTTTACCGGACTCATTTCTTGGAGCTAGATGCATCAGGGACCCCGGTCATGCCACGCTACTTGGACTCGGGACATTGCCTCAGATTCACATTGGGGCAACTCAGGTTGTCCTCTCACCAGCTAGCTATTGAGACTGGGAGGTTCCATGGTATTCCCAGAGAGGAGCGGATTTGCCAGTTATGCTCTCTAGGCGAGGTGGAGTCTGAGGAGCACTTTATCTTTAGGTGCCCTATATATTATGAGATCAGAGGGCGATATCATTGCATGTTCCGAGAGATGCCTACCACTCTACGCTCTCTCATAGCTTATGAGGACCCACGGTGTGTCGCTCTGATGGTACGCGAGATGTCCATACTACGGAGAGATTTATACGAGACACGCCAGCATTTTACCTCATAGCCATTGATTACCTCATTCTTTACTAGGCGGAGATTAGTGCCTGAGGATGAGGATTATGATTATGACGACGACGAGGATGACGACCGCTCTCATGCTCATAGAGATCAGAGACAGTGTACCTCCCACCATCCTGTTACCACCAGGATTACCACAGACGTTCTACACAGAGGCGTAGTACCACTACTACTACACATGCACGTGCTCATGCTCACAGACGACGCCGGCAAGCTCCAGCGCTTTCCTAGTCTGTGGTCCGCATTACATCTTTTTACAACATCAGCACACTAGATGTTTTCTTTATTACAGTTGGAGACGTTTTTATACGCTCCCATGGTTACCACATACTTGACATGTACTTCATTTTTTGGCATGGAAAAGACATTAATAAATCTCTCTCTCTCTCTCTCTCTCTCTCTCTCTCTCTCTCTCTCTCTCTCTCTCTCTCTCTCTCTCTCTCTCTCTCTCTCTCTCTCTCTCTCTCTCTCTCTCTCTCTCTCTCTCTCTCTCTCTCTCTCTCTCTCTCTCTCTCTCTCTCTCTCTCTCTCTCTCTCTCTCTCTCTCTCTCTCTCTCTCTCTCTCTCTCTCTCTCTCTCTCTCTCTCTCTCTCTCTCTCTCTCTCTCTCTCTCTCTCTCTCTCTCTCTCTCTCTCTCTCTCTCTCTCTCTCTCTCTCTCTCTCTCTCTCTCTCTCTCTCTCTCGGCAGGGTCCATCGGGGACCAAGAGTGAGTTTTATCGTACACACTTTCTATCTCTTGATCCGGCTGGCTGCCCCATAGTATCTGGTTACTTGCTGAGGAGTATATCACATAGTCTGCGGATAGCGATGGGTCAGTTTCGGGTTTCTTCACATCAGCTGGCTATTGAGACTGGCAGATACAGTGGCACCCCACCAGAGGACAGGCTTTGTAGCATGTGTGTTATGCATGAGACTGAGCATGAGTCACATTTCCTCTTCAGATGTCCAGCCTACTATGAGATACGGGGGCGGTACTACTGCTTGTTCAGAGAGCACCCAGTTACACTTTCTACCTTGATATCTTATGAGGACCCTAGATGTGTCGCACTGATGATCCGAGAGATGTCAGACCTGAGGAGGAGGAGACTAGATGGTACACATTCCCTGACACAGCTGAGCATTGATGAGTGCATATCCCGTCGGAGACAGAGATCCGAGGTACCCATAGGCAGCGACTCAGATGGAGAGGCCGAGATTCCCGACTCCTTCGTACACCAGCATCAGAGACCATGTCGACGGCAGACAGTCAGTTATTAGATCACAGCCCAGAGCGCCACGACAGCAAAGACGACACCGACGGCCAACCGGCGACAGAGGTCCAGGGCACATCTAATCACACCTTCACAGCATACCATCCACCATTTCTTTCATGCTGATGGGCATCGTGATATATGATTCCAGGCTATTGGATCCTGACTGGGCCAGCTGTCTTTATGCATTGTATTTGCAGTTATTTAGTTTTATAGATGATTGAGCTTTAAGCTCCTATGTGCACACTTGACATGTAACTTTTCTTAGTCCTATGTACCCTAGGGTATTCAAGGACATAAATAGAATCTTTCTTTCTTTCTTTCTTTCTTTCTCTCTCTCTCGCGATGGTTTCTCTCACGATGGTTTCTAAGCACGATGGCTGCTGATCTCTGCTCCTCCATCACTGTTGCCTTCTAGCCGCTTGCTGCCAGCGTGCTCCAGTTTTTATGGCTCCACGCAAGAGGGGGGGAGGTAATTCCCCCCACGCTCCATCGCGCCCTGCTGGCCTAGAAACCGCCATTGCATCTGATCCGCACCTTGCAACGCGTCCTTGTGGCCGGGAATCCATCTCCATCGCTGCTGTTGTACCTGCCCCTGTACCTGCTGGCCCGGAATCTATCTCCATCGATGTTGTAACTGCTCCTATTGTCAGGTGGAATCATCACATCTGCATCTGGAATCACATCTTCTATTCCGGTTGCAATCCCTATTCCTCCGTCAGATCCTCTTCTCACTAATAGTGAATCCATTCTAGCCGACCCTTTGACCCCGAATACCCTAGAAGAGGAATCACCTGTGTCTCCAGCCTTTATGATCTCCGTCATTCGTGCAGATCAGTTACGATCATATGAATATCTCAACAACCATCAAAAAACACTTCTTTCTCTTGAAGCTACGATCCAAGCTGTGCAATCTCACCTTCAGAAACTAGATTCGTCTATCGCAGATCTCAAGAAAGAAGTTACAGCCATCAAAATAGAAGCTTCCTCTCATTCGACTACGTCAACTAAGATCCAACAGCTTGAAAGTCAAATGGAACAGCATCATATTGTTGTCTGATCCTGGGAAGATGTGCTTAAAGGTCCTAATATTGTTGTTCTATCACCATCTTCTTTTATCTCGGCTACGTTCACCGAGAGCCATTTGCGAGAGCAACAGGCTCTTAATATCCGAGTCATAGGTATTACGAACTCCCATGATGCTGTTGGTGAAGCTAAAAAGTTTCTTGAAGAGAGTCGTCAACACCACCACAAGGATATGGATACTGCATGGCGACCTAAGAAAGACCCAGACACTCTTGTCATACGGTTTGCATCTGCAGCTGGCCGTCATGAAGTGCTTGGGAAGAGATCTACACTGCGGGGCACTACGATATACCTGGATGAAGACCTTACTTTCATTCATTTTCAAGAACAGAAAAAGGCAAAACAGGAGGCTATAACGAGTGGAAAGCGCTGAACTATAGGGATGGTATCATTCGCTTTATAGATATTAAACCTGTTGCTACTAATGAGATATCTGAGATTATTCAGAGTTCGTGTGAGAGTTACAGCACTGAAGAGATGCCAGTCTTCCTACCATATAATCCTGGACACTATCCTCTTCTTAGTTAGATTGTTTTTCAGTTATGTTGGTTGACGACACTGCTCCGTCTTGAGTCCACTTTACCTGATGTACTTGCTCGTCTTATATGCCTTTTGGCATGGAAAAGACGTTAATAAAGCTTCTTCTTCTTCTTCTTCTTCTTCTTCTTCTTCTCTCTCTCTCTCTCTCTCTCTCTCTCTCTCTCTCTCTCTCTCTCTCTCTCTCTCTCTCTCTCTCTCTCCATCCACACCATCTTCGGATTGGAGTGTGGAATTTTGCTGGTATACACTCATTTTCTACGGCAAGGTGACCTTGTTGATTTCATTACAGGTAGAGATATATTATTCTTCATGGAGACACACGAGAGCCCGGAGCAAGGACTTCATTTCCTGGATATAGATGGCACTCAATATTCCGACAAGAGACTAGATCTGCCAGCGGCCGAGGTTCAGGTGAGGTCGCCTGCATGTATAGAGAGACTCTCCATCCCAATATTGACTTCATCCGGCATGATGAACAGGCCCGCTACATATGGACTCGCATCGTGGGCCAAGATATTGGTCTGGATAGAGATCTGTTTATTGCAGCATGTTACTTTCCGCCAGAGTCCTCGTCTTTTGCTGAGGGTATTGGATCTCCATATCAGGACCTCTCACCAGATATTATCATATTCTCAGAGCGGGGGCATATTCTCCTCACAGGGGATTTTAAGGCCCAAACATCCTTGAGGCAGACAGAGTTCTTTGACACCACTGATCAGCTACATGTTTGTGCCCTTGACAATGATATGCTTGGGACCTCCGCGGACAGTTTGGGACCTACTACTTCATATGGTAAGCACTTACTGCAGTTTGGAGAGGCACATGAGCTAGCCATTTATAATGGCTTACCCTGCTGGCCACACTCAGACAGTTATACATGCCACTGTCACAGTGGAGGACATAGTGTCGTTGACTATCTCATGGGGTCACCATCCTTTGTACCCGTAGTCTCTGACTTCCACGTTTCCCCTACCACCCTTTTTGATCACTCATTTCTCTCCTTCGATATTGGCCACCTTCCACCCACTCATTCATCTACACTGCCCATGCTTACTCGAGCACCCACGTACACATTTGATCCCATTTACATGCCATTGTACCGGCAGTCCCTGGCTTCACTTTTACACTCCTTTCCTCGTGACAGTCCAGTCGACACCCAGGCTGCATTTCTCACTACCTCTCTCCACACAGTTGCATCACTAACCCTCCCCACAAAACCCCATCCCAAAAAGACTCGACGAACACCTCGACCGTTGCAACCCCCATGGTACGATACCGAGTGCCGCTCTCTTCATCAATCAGTAACCGTTTGGACTAATTATGCTGCTAGCCTGTATACCGTCCCTACCGACTCACCTATCTCCATATCTCCACGACCATCTGAGTTCTCCTTTTTCACATCTGACATGGTACTTGTAGACATTAAGAAGATGAAGTCTCACAAGGCCAGAGATATTGAAGACCTTGAGTCTGAACTCCTTTCCCATGCCTCTGACGTACTCGCTCCCACCATAGCCACTCTTCATAATTCCGCAGTTGTTTCTGGTTTCCCATCATCCTGGTGCACTAACATCATCCACCCCATCCATAAGAATGGTGACCCCATGATTCCGAGTAACTACCGCACCATCATGATTGGGCATGTCCTAGCGAAGCTATGGTACTATACTTCAGTCTGTTGTGAGCTCAGAGGCAGAGACTAGGAGACTACATAAATGGGTCAGGCAGGTTTTCGGGCCCATTACTCTACTGCAGACCACATCTTCACATTGCGGGCCATGATTGAGGAGGCTAAGCACAGGAGAGAGAGGGTTTACTGTTGTTTTGTGGACTTTAGGAAAGCCTTTGATTCTGTCCCTCGCTCATTGCTCATCCAGAGACTCCGAGACCTAGGCTTCTCCACTGACATCGTTCTTGCTGTGATGGCACTTTATGAGCATGTCCTGGGATGTTTCCGGCATAGCAATGGCATATCCGACTTTGGCTTATATATTGATGAGTTGGAGAGAGTCATTACACAGTGTGGTGGTGCTGGTTGCAGGCTTAAGGACATCTTGATTGCTATCCTCCTTTATGCCGATGATGTGGTATTGGTCTCACCGACTAGAGAGGGTCTACAGCGACAGTTGGATTGCTTACATGAGTTTTGGACCAGATGGAAGACTCGAAATTTTCCAAAGACTCGAATTTTTCCAATGACTCGAATTCTTTGAACGACTCGATTTTTTGGAAAGCTCGAATTTTTCAATGACTCGAATTATTTCGAAAACTCGAATTTTTAAGAAGACTCAAATTTTTAGAACAACTAAAATTTCTAGAATGACTCGAATTTTTGTAAGGACACGAATTATTTGATGACTCAAATTTTTTTCAAGACTCGAAATTTTTCGAAAGACTTGATTTTATTCCAAGACTCGAATTTTCCCCAAGACTCAATTTTTCTCAAGACTCGAAATTCTCGATGCCTAGGGGAGAACATTGGGAAGACCAAGGTTATGGTCTTCAACACTTCTCGAGCATTCATGCTGCGACAGGAGCTTACTTTGGAAGGACAAGTCCTAGAGGTGGTCCCTTCCTACACATGCCTGGGGATCCTTTTCTCAGGTCCTACTTTTAGCATGAGACAGGCTACTGCCACTTGACTGGGGAAGGGACATGCCTCCCTTGTTCAGCTAGAGCGATTCTGTTTCCGGAAGTCCATCCAGGATGCTCGTAGTAAGTGTCACCTTTTTTAAACCATTGTCACCCCCACGGCTCTATATGCGGCAGAGGCATGGTGTACAGGTCTCCCCTCTTCACACTGGGCCAGTCTTTCACAACTACAGACCACCATGCTAGCCCGGTTGATTTGAGCGAAGCCTTTTGTTCCACATGAGATTCTCCTGGCCGAGTTTGCAGTTCCACCTATACAGATCGAGGCAGCTTTCCAACTCATTACCTATATACAGAGGATACAGGCGTTACCAGAGATAGACAGACGACACATACAGATTGCACTATCCTCCTCACAGCGCCTTCATGATCAAGGCTAAAGATTATCATGGTTCTCTCAGGCATCTCACCTCCTACTTGACTCATTTGGTATCTCCATCATAGAGCTTCCCTTAGGCACCCATCAGTATATCAGACGATTCCTCTATCGCGCATATCTAGAGCGGACTTGGTACCACCAGTTAGGGGTTAAGCCAGCTTTCTACCAGACCCATTTCTTGGAGCTGGATGCATCAGGGACACCAGTCATTCCACACTATTTAGATTCAGGACTATCACATTGTCTCAGATTCACACTGCGACAACTCAGGGTATCCTCTCATCAGCTAGCTATTGAGACTGGGAGGTTCCATGGTATTCCTAGAGAGGAGCGTATTTGCCAGTTATGCTCTCTAGGTGAGGTGGAGTCCGAGGAGCACTTTATCTTCAGATGCCCTGTATACTATGAGATCAGAGGACGATATCATTGCCTGTTTCGAGACATGCCTACCACTCTACGCTCTCTCATTGCCTATGAGCACCCACGATGTGTCGCTCTGATGGTACGTGAGATGTTCATCCTACGGAGAGATTTATGGACACCCCAGCATTCTACCTCACAGCCATTGATCACTTCATTCTTTACTAGGCGGAGATCGTGTGACTTAGCACATGAGGACGAGGATTATGACGATGATGCTGATGATAGCCGCTCACATTCTCATAGAGATCAGAGACAGTGTACTTCTCACCATCATGTTACTACCAGGATCACCAGACATCCTATGCAGAGACGTACTACTACACATGCTCATGCTCATAGACAACGTCGGCAGGCTCCAGTGCCTTCTCATGTTGTGGCTCACATTACATCATTTTACAGCAGCAGCAACACAGCACAGTCTTGGCATTTGGACATCGATACATATGATTATTATGCACAGACACACTCACATACGTGTCTACTTTAGTTTGTACTAGATGTTTTCTTTATTACAGTTTTGGAGACGTTTTATACGCTCCCATGGTTACCACACACTTGACATGTACTTCATTAGTCTTATATGCCTTTTGTCATGGAAAAGACATTAATAAAGCTTTTTTTCTTTCTTTCTTTCTTTCTCTCTCTCTCTCATTCATGCTTATACATGAGTTCTATTTGGGTTCATATATCCATTTTTGCATTATAGTGTTGATATTTTGCAATCTTGTGTGTAGAATGCCATTGTAAGTTGAGTAATGGATCCCCACGTGTGAAATACAATACTTTACTGTTATTGTACGGACAGCAACTTCATTTTATCATATATTCGATGTTTGATCAAGATCGTATTGAGTTTGCATCACTTATGTGTAGTTGATGTTAGATTTCTACATTGTCAATGGTGCTAGGTGTGTCGTCATTCATAACCAAAGATCAAAGGGACATATTGGATCTTAGTGACCTGATTTTTCTTCACATAGTTCCCAGGAACGGTACATAAATGTTTTAGGAATGCGTTCCTAAGAACAATTTCATACTATTCCTAAGGTACCTTAGAAACCATATTTGGAAAAAAAAAAAAAAAAAGACCTTAATATTTGAAACATAACTCGTGTGGGTAAATCTGTTTAGAAAATTGATTAGATCATTGTATGTGTGTGTGTGTGTGTGTCTCCGAGAGAGGGGGAGGGGGCTTCCCCTCCTCCCTCTTCCTCTTCTTCTCATATTTAGATTTGTATTATCCCAACATATCACCAACAAACAATTGAACCCAACCATTTGTTCTCTCAAGTGATTTTGCATAAGCTACTTAGTACATCACTATATAAGTACATTGTGAAACGCTAATTGAAACATATCACAAAATAAAAATGTGAAAAAGTGAAACGTACGTTAACCAGGCTAGTTCGGAAGCTGCTTCCAAAAGTGGAGCTCGCTCTGATGAGAGAAAGTTATTGTCATCACCGTCAACAGTTATTGCTTGGTGGAGCATTGGATATCCAGCGTATTTGAATGGTTCCAAAATATCACCGTATCTGTTGAATAGAATACATTGGCCTCTTAATAAAAGCTTCAACCGCCATGGCTGAGGTCCTTGTAACCCTTGTAAGCTCGCCTGCAGTATATTTTATATAATTAGGCAGTTTACAGGTGACACTTTTCTCCAGACTAAATCACCAATTGGAAGCCATTACAAGTCAGGAAGATGATCAACAAGATTAGAACATATGTATTTGTGAGATTGCATGTATTTAGAATGTATCCAATTTCACAAATTTGACAAGTCAGTAATGTCATGAGGTAAAGATTGGAAAAAAATTGCCCATGCAACAAAAAAAGTCAAAGAGTACTTGCCTGCAACCGTTCATATGCCTTCTGAACAGCAACAAACTTCTCTCTTCCTTCTGGGTTTTTATCAGGGTGATACTTCATAGCCATTTTCCTATATTGCCTCTTCAAGATCTCTTCATCAACTCGGCCCACAATCTTACTCATGATTTTGCCTTCCTCTACACAGTCGCTTGGAACTTTCCCATTGCCAATCAAGCCTGCCGGAACATCCTCCTCATCAAAGGATATCCCCAAGATTGAGCAAGCCTCCTCCTCGGAGAGGTCCATGGGGCGTCGTGTTACCTCTTCCCGCCACATAGCAAGCAGAGATTGAAGGAACTCAACATGCTCAACAATTGGCCAATCGGGAAAATGTATTTCATCACAAAGATTACGAAGATAGTACCGGTGACACCACATCTCATCCTGAAGCTCAGGATATGTAACTGGTGGCATTGGTGCATACTCATAGAGGGCATGACAGTGCTGTGATAAGTTCTGTGGGAAATCACCGAGATGTTTCATTACCTGATCAATAAGACGTTCGCCGCGCATTTTATGGGTCCAGATGATCTCGGGAGTGTCAGAATCAGCAACCATCGCAGCAGCAAACGCAGATGGCCCACTTCTTTCCAGAACATACAAAAGCGATTCAGGTAAAAGGCCTCCAAGAACACTAAGTTTTGCCAAAGGAAGGGAAGCAGATAAAGCAGCCTCTGCACCACCATGGAAAGCTTGGTGTGTGTGTGTTGCACCAAAAAGATTGGAGATCGAGCTAAGATTGGAACCTGCATATGCCAAAGCAAAGTAAAATGCGCCTGTATTGTATAGACGCACCATGGCTTGGGGATTTCTTGTTACGATTGCCCTTAGCAATGAAGCAGATCCTTCTACTATAGCCGGCTCTCCAGTTAATAGTGCCTGCAATGGAAGGACATTCAACTTTAACTCTTGAGAATAAATTTCTCAATTACTCTAGTTGCATCCAAGCAAAGTTCATTACCAGCGGTAAAGACAGGACAGCTTTTGGATATTAACTCACGTATGCAAAACAAAAAAACAAAAAGAAGCCCACCTGTGCTATGTGAGGAAGGCATCGGGGACTAGATAAAATGCGCTTGACCTTTGAAATTGGAACCACGAGCTCCCCTGCATCATCTAAATCAGAATGTACAGCCACCATACTTTGCAATATTGATAGAGCAACTTCACCGACCTGAAATTGAAACACCACGACATGAAATTGCAGTAAGGCCTGATATACAAAAAGGAGAAGTCACTAGATTGCAACAGCACCTGAATTTATTGACAAGGCACAATAACTCACTTCCATTGGAGTCAGGACTGGAACTCGTGTTGCCATTGCCCAGCGAAGTTCACGAATATCTCTAAGTCGTTTCCATTCTGTCATGCCAGGCGCCCAACATTTAGTATTCCAGTCAATATCTTGCTTGGACCACGCTCGTCGTACAGCATCTTTTTCAAGTGGTCCCACCTGGGCACCATCTCCATTAATATAGTGCCACACCTTTGGAGGCTCAACAAAAGCAGTAGCTGCAATCAGATTTGACTGTAAGGGTATTGCAGTTCTCTCTGAAGCTTCATGTGCAGTTGTTAAGAGATCTACAGCTAACGTGCAACCTCCAACAGCAACACAAGCCATTGCATTTGGCGATACCTTCACAAGAACCTTTTGTACACACAATTAATCTGTCAGAGAGTTACAGGCTAGCCTTCATTCTGCAGCCAAAGTATACATGCATAAAAAGCAAAACATTTTCATTTGATTGCCTCAAAAAATTTTAGTTATCTCACTATATCAGCTTGCATGTGCTCAAAGATAAGCAATTCACAGCAACAAAGCCCAAATCCTAGATCTTGCAACGTATAGCAATAAAAACAAAATCCAACACTACAGTTTGTCCCTAGATACAACTATATCCAGAATGTTTTGCAACAGAGCTGATCAATTTTCCTGCTTAGTTCGATAGAACTAAAAATTCCTGCTACAGCATCGATTCTGATTATTTTGGTGTTGTCACAAATGCAACTATCTCATAAAGAGCTCTTCACCCTCATAAATGTTGTGTGGCACGTGAACACACACTGGGCATACACAGTACTTAGATTGAAATTATCTTTTATGGAGAGAGTCATTTATTTTGAATCAGCCCGCCTGTAGAAATAGTTTCCTCTTGCACCAATCTAGGCGTACTTTTTTCTGCTCCTACCCTGGGTATGAGGCAGGCTGCCAGGAGCAGACTGAGCAAAGGGAAAGCTTCACTTGTTTGTATGGAAAGACTTTGTTTCAGACATTATATTAGACATCACGTTGATAGTAAAGTATCATCTTTTTCATTCACTGGTTCAGGAGTCGGAAAACTTGCGATTCCAAGATTTTGAGATAGCAACAAGTTTACAATGCAGAATAGAGACAAGAAAGCAATAAGCAAGGAGCATTCAAGATAGCAGAGATGCACAGAGAGAGGAAACCGCAAGCGTGAATATTTGATACTGTTATGCTCTTAAATATATGTTCTGTCCCAGCAGAGAACAAGACAACAATAAGAGAGTAAATGGATAGGTTTGAACAAAATTTGAAGGTAGCAGCTATTGAAAAGGACCATATGAAGGTGCCCCTTACAAAGCCTTAAGTTACAAATAGTCCTTAAAGGAAGAATGGTAAATGTTACAAGAAGACCACTGTCAACTATAAGAACAGTTGGACAAAATTGAGGAGTAAACCAATTCTAGAGATAGGGTAAGAGTTCCAATCTCAACACAACCTTTTGTAAAAGAAAGTTAATAACTACAAGAAGGAAACAATGGCATGGACTGATCGGATGGATCAGGTTAAAAATGCAACAAGTCTCCAAAGGAAGTCCCAGCCTTATTCAAGACAGAGAAGAGACCGTATGAAACAGGACATCGAATTTAATCATTAGAGGGGTTTCTGAAGCGGAGAGCTCAATTGCAGATTTGACTCAAGGACAAGATCAAGAAATCACATAGGTTGGGAAAGCAAATAGGGGTAAAACCCGTCTATACTTTTGTCAAGTCTAGTGATATCAAAACCAGAAGGTTCAGTCTCCAGAACCGCAAAAGATTTCATGAAACCAAATTTTTCATTAAAAAGGATTTAATACCCCTTCAACAAATCGAACTTGGGAAAGAATGGGAAAAGGTTAGACAATGGAGGGAAAAGGGCAACTGAGCAGCACTAGCAGGAGGTAAAGCCTTATGGAGAGGGATGGGAGACACAAAATAGGGACAAGCAGTCTATGGGGTCGGGACAATTATTCTTTTGGGATTAAATAAGAAAGCTGGTGGCAAAACGCAACACCCAAGAAAGAACAAACTAGCAAAATTAGTCAGCCACAACTAGACAAAGATCTCAAACAAACATTGCACATCTGCTAGTATAGCAGAAAAGTATATCTATGTTAAATCTTGGATAGAACAAGAACAAAACAAAAAAAATACGAGTGTGGAGACGTGCATGCACACACACACACCCCTTGTGCTATACAGACAAGACATTATACATATATATCTGGACAAAGACGCATGTGTAGATGTACATGAAAATGTTGATTATTGTCTCCATCTTTCTCAAGCCCCAACAGCAGTCGATATTGAGAACATGGTGCATGTCATCGATTTGCGTCAACGACAATTTGTGAATATACAATCGAAACATGAATGCACAAATGGCAATGGACCCAAGGGCTATGAGCCAGTCGTGGCAAGCTATCCTCAACCCAATGTTTAGTCACAAAGTTTTTTTGAGAGGAAAAAAATGGCTAGATTGATGGACTTCACATTTTTCCATGCACACGCTTTAGGGCTTTCTATACCTAACAATTTTAAACTGAAGGTAAATGAAACATTCTACCTATGTAAACCCTATAAGTGTTCTAAAGTACTTCAAGCATTTACGTGTTTCACAAGCAAATTCAATTTTGTCAAAATTGAGAGTGCTACTGTGATTTTCAGAAACTTGAAACCACACCAATGCATGTAATTTATATGACCCTTTTATCAGGGATACTGATAATCCATCTATAAGAGTAAAAGAAGCCATTCACATACTTTTCCAGGTCAAAGAACCACTGAAAGAAATAAGTTAATCCTTAGTTGAGTAAACATTGCCAGACGTGCAAAAAGAAACTGAGATGTGCACCTTCAAAAGTAACAGCAACCGGTGTCGAAGTGCTTTATCATTTGTACGATCAAGTAGCACTGTTATGTGTGCAGTCCCATCGAATGGCCCAATCACATTATAATGTTGCTCATAAACAATTGTCATGGCCCGTGCACACAGCTCTCGCACAGATGACCCGCCACACCCACCAAAACCCTCAAGCCCACCCATATCACACCAATCCCCTGATCCTCCCAATTCATCTCGATCAGCTCCCTCAACTGTCAAGCCTACATCAGCATCGCACAAGAACCGGTGATAGAGAGCCCGAAAAAACGCAACTGGATCCCGTAATGGAAAATCTTGAGCTCGACTGCTCACACCTCCACCTTCAAGAAGCAACCTAAGATAGTACTGGCCTACACAGACCTCTTTGGAAAGGCTTGGATATCTAACTGCAAATTCAGCATAGTTCCAGGACAACTGATTTGATCTCTCTTCCTCTAGTTCTGAATCTACTCCGCTTATGTCAAGAATACTTCCATCAGCAGTACGTTCTTTCTCCACATCTAAGACATGAACCTCTGCCTTGAGGGCCTCCCTCAGTTCTTGTCGTGTGCGGTCATTCCAAATAAGATCTGCACGATTATGATCCAAACTGAATTCTCTCCAAAATTCTGGCCAGTTGCAAACTAATCTACCAGAACCCACTTGCACATTCTCAAAAACTACTTGAGCAGGTGCAGGGGCTGTTGGATGGCCAGCAGCATTGGACTGCCCATCTGCCTCACCACCTATGGTACCAAATTTGAAGGCACTTCCTGATTCTGCAAGCAACTGTGAACGCTCGGAGGACCAATCAGGAGATAATACTCCAGCACGCTTTGCGAAAAACGTTTCCTCGGATGTTGCAATGGTACCAGTCTGAGAGACCCCAGACACAGCTGACCCTGGGCCCCCAATCAAAGCTCCATTTAATGGCAAACCAGAAGCTACAAACGACTGATGGGCTGCCTGCATCGTCCCAGCTGTATCAACATGAGTAGCACCTGCTATGTTAGAATTGTGACTATAAGGTGTTGATAACTTTGACCTGGGCATGCGACCTCGGCGGCGCATTAATAACCTCCTTTGTTTATGCTTTGCCGACAGGCTCACCACTGATGCAGCCTGGCCAGATTGCAAATGAGCATCTTCATCTTCCTCAGAAGGTCGGGTGTGCAAATAGGCAACAAGACCTGGGGGAAGGACTCGAGACAAAAGGTCTAAAGCAGGCATGTAAGCATCTGCCCACAATGCTACAAGCTGCCTGCTCACCTCACGACGTTCTCCAGGTACCAAAAAAAAGGCATGTAGAAGATGCCGCAGGAGAGCACCGTCCCGTAAAGCTGATTCTCGCATTGACTCAGCTGCAATAGCATCTTCCTCAGCAATTGTCCTCATTATAACAGCCACAGTTTCTCGCACACTCTCTCCCGGGTGTCCAAACAAAGCAAACAATCGCCTTCGTAGCCCAGCAACTTGTCGCAAGAGCTCAACAAACATTGAAGAATCTGTGGTCTCACTTTGTGGTTCACAGAGCATGGCTTCCAAAACCTCAACAACAGCCATGGAAAGAAGAGGTGACACTGACATTGGCCTAAGCCTGTTCACAAGAACTGTAATCTGTAATTGATGTCCTAATAATGCTGATTTTGCATGCATCAAGGTAGCATGCCTTTCCCCTCTCGAATTCGAGCTTGAGTAGCTGTCACCCACCCCACCTCCAATCAGCATAGCAACAAGACTGGCTGCTTCCATTGACACACCTTCAGAACCGCTCCGGAGTAACCCTGTTATCCTTCCCACAGCTACAGGCATGGAAACCACCACTGAAGCTGCACTTAAAGAAGAAAGCAGTCGCCTGAGACATGCAACCAAACCCATCAGTGTGGCAGCAGCCTTGGGGGAGGGCGCTGGAGGAGGTGGAGCTTCTGCTGGTAGATTTGGTGGCGCTGGGAGCATTGAGAGCAGAGCCATCAATGCCACATCTGGTACTTCCGCACTTGGCTGAAGACCACTATATGGGATACAGGCATTGAACTCACGGACACGTCTCCACAGTTTTGCTTTTGAACCAGGGATAGACCCGCCTTCAGCAACGGCATCTTTAGCAGCAGCGGCAAGATGCTTTAGGTGTAATGACTCACCGTCGACATCAGCAAACAGCCGATTTGCACCTGTTGGTGTGGGTGAGGATATTACATAAACTCTTCCACATGGCGGATCAAGCCGATGACCAGGCATTGTCAATCTAGGTAGCACAGGTATTGGACGTTGACCCTGCGTATCCCAAATATATTTCGAGTCAGCTCAATTTTCATGAAGACCAACCAAAACAATGAAAATACACTTCACTATGAGAATAAAGAGCTTAATAGAAATTTCTTCACCTAGATAGTTTTGCTAAGTTCCGCTCACCTCTGCTTGAATAACATCTCGAACAGCTACCAATAAGCTGTCACGTGATGTGCTTGTATATACCTGAATGCAACATATCGATGCACTTTGTCATGCAACATGAGATTCCACCTGTACATTGCTCGCTTAAACCAAATGAGTAGCACAAAGAAATTATTCAATATTCACCAACCAATGTCAAAAAATGATGAGGATGCACATGCAAGGGATGAATATTACCATAACTGTTAGCAAACAAGCTGGCTTAACCTGGAACTGTTTCCTATATGATAACTAAAACTTGAATTGTTGATGTCAGTTCGCATGCATTTTTTTGGTCTTATTTTCATCAAAAGATCATGTACAAATGAGATCACATACAACATAATCTTACATGTGTAGGACACCCATCAGAAAACTCAATTGCAAACATTTGAGGCTCCTCTGGGAAGCGGACAAGCGCAGCCACCGTTGATAAAGGTCGAACAAGTACCGCCTGCAGTTGCACCAATCAAAAGATCCCTGTTAACAAGACATCCATGCACAAAATTACTAGATGATCCTCATATGTGTAACGACTATCATACATGTTCACAGTGACTACATTTTCAGGTTCAAGCTAGGAAAACCTTCAAAGATAAAGAAAAACCAAAAATATTTCTAGGTGTATCTTAATCTAACCGTGTTATTTTAAGGTAAGGATAAATATATGAATGTATGGGTCTTATGGAAAGAAGTTGTGTATGGACAAAAGCCATAGTTAGCAAGCCATTCCATTAATCGAGCATTTGGGAATGTTTAATATTTGTTAAAGTCATATAAACTTTTGATACGTTGGGTATTGTTGCAAGAGGTGGTTGTTAGCCACACAAAGAAGCACAAAAATTGTCAACTATACAAGTTTTATATCTATTTGTAAAAGTAGAATATATCCAATTTCACAAATGTAAATTAAGAAGTCAGTGATGTTGTAAGGTAAAGCTTAGAAACAATATACATGCAATGAAATAAGTCAAAGGAACTATTTCAAAACAATAATATAGAATTCAATAAACCAAAAATCTTAGCGAAACAGCATTAATTATGTCTCATCAATACGCAAGCGTAAGTTGACAACTGGGTTTCGAAAGAATCCGGATTCTAGACCTAGTGTTGACTAAGAAGAAAGAAAAATAATAATAATAATAACAACAATAATAACTCAAATGAAATATAATTAAAAACAAGGACCATAATAATGTAGACCAGAGTTACCAAGACAAAGATAAAAACAAAATACTAGAAACAAAGCAGGCCCCTTAGCTCCCCATTTTTTCGAATTCTATAATTAATCATTTAAACATACCAAAACATGAAATACCAAAGATAAAACCAAAAGAGTCTAAAAAAGTTCGAACTTTTCTCATGACCTTCTTAAATTGCTTGATTGGACTACAAAAGCATCTCTATTTGCAGCTATCATCACTAATTGTACAATTAAGTTCACATGAATCTTTAGGATAGATTCCTCCACCAAAACTGTTAGCATCTTTTAGTGCTGCACTGGCACGCGTTCCAAGATGGGGCACGTTCCAGAACTATATATATATATATATATATATATATATATATATATATAGAGAGAGAGAGAGAGAGAAGCAACCGGAACATGTTCCAGGGGGTGCGCGTTCCGGAATGCAAAAAGAATTTTACATAAAATTTGCAAATTCTTTTGGCAGTAGGTGATGACTATTGGAGGAGAAAAGAAGTGGCAAATTTTTTTATACACATCCAATTGCGGCAATCCAACATGCTACGAGTATCTATTCAACGAGGGGGATGCAGTGGGCACGGCGCCGGGCATGGGAAATGAGTGTGGAGCAAGAAATCTACAATTCTAGGTTTTTCTCGCCTACACATGTTAATTTGAAAAATTGTATAGAACTAGCTGTAAGTGTCAGATTGAAGCGAAGTAAAGTGCTACATTGTGTTTCCTCATGCCTACAGGAATGCCTAGAATGTCGGTTTAGGCCATTACAGCACGTACATGAAGTTATGAGAGTGGTGCCCTCTTTTGGTGTTTTAATGGGCCCTCCTTGTGAAATAGGCTATAGGTGTCAGATTGAGGTGCCATTAGATGCTACACTGTATTTCTAAATGCCTACAAGAATGCTAGGAATGTCAATTTTCGTCTTTATGGCACGTACGTCAATTCATGAATCTCATGCTCACTTTTTGGTGTCAATTTTAGCCCTAATCTGTGAAAGGAGCTATATTTATCTAATTGATGTGTTGTAAGATGCTAGACTATGTTTTTCAATGTTTACAATTGGAACTCTCTGTTGGCCCATACGGCACGGTTTAGCATGTCTTATGTGTCATGCTCGCTTTTCGCATCAGTTAAGCCCTAATTTGTAAAATGAGCAGTATTCATTGTGCAACGTACTGAATCTTTGTATGGTTTGTGTATATTTTCCAAAGCTTTGAGCGATTGCAGACACCGTAGCTGATAGGTCACATCGACACCATGATGGTTGTTGGCAAGGGCATGTGGGCAGAGGTTGACCTTATACAGGGGGGTGTGTCTACATCCCATGGTTCAAGTGCCCGCAAATAGAGATGCTTTCATTGCAATTTTGAGTTCATTGGGTCACTCACCAAGGTCAGGGCCCATTTGTTATGATTGACCAGGCCAGATGGGCGGGCCATGGGTATATCAGTGTGCAGCGCCATTACAGATGCTGAGGTAGAGAGGCTTCGAGAGACATACGGCCATGATGGGTTAGCTAGCTAGCCACTGAGACAATCACAAAGGTTTTTCCAACAGCAAGGACAGAGCTCACAGGTCCAGGGTGCAGGGCCTAGCAATGCAAGCGATACATGCGCGGGGCCTAGCCATAGAGGGGATACAGGTGCAGGGCCTAGCCACAGAGGGGCAAGTACCCATGACAGTCAGTTAGTTCCTGCCGCACGTGCAGCGGCACCTAGGTCTTCTACCACTTCATCAGAGCCCTCAAGACCATCAACATCATCAGTTGTTGGTGTCACACCCCCAGATGCAGGTCCTAGCATGACTGGGGAGAGAGACACATCACCTGCCATGTCATCATCAGATGCACCCCCCGATGCCCCATCTCATACCACCATAGGGCATGTTAGACCCGGCCGGTAGCACACTCACAGCAGAGACACGTTAGGCCAAGAGCACAACTATCACAAAGCTATTAGAATTCAACCCAAAGCACACTAAAGTAGGCACCAAATATCCACTTTATTGATTTCTCCTAAAAGTACATATCAAGTTACAAGCATAAACACATAAGAGGACTGCTACTAAGTCTCCTCCCAGCCACCTGCTGCATAGACTATGATGAGCAACGCCTCTCTCTAGGCTCACTTACACATAATTCTTAAGCACCCACTTAACCCTAACCATAGTTGCACCACGATTCTAAATCGCGATTCGGAAAAAAACCAAAATCGTGCAGAATCGTTTTTTTTTTTGAAATTATTTTAGGCAATATGGGTATCAGATGAAAGCTCTGATTAAGAGCATTATTACTGTGTAGTTTGCCGACTATTTCGGGTGCAGGATGGTCCAATTTAGGTGCATTGATCCTATTATAATTGACAACGGAATTTAGTGTAGACAAGAAACAATGAACATGAATCTGAAATTCTGATTATAATAAAGCAAGTACATATGATGGTGCTATCCAACCATGCACCCTGGAGAAGGGCTTCAATGGCGATTTAGAATAGACTCTGGATGACTAATCTACACAATAACATAATGCTCCAACTACTAATGAATGCCTCACAATGTGGTAGTTATATAGTCACGACCACCATCTGAGAGAGCCAAAGGACCAAGGGGATGCGAACCACCAAAAAGTGTGTTTTCGCTCAGAGAGTTGGAAGGCCAAATCATGAAGAGGCCTTACCGTCGGGGCCGGGGTCTTTTTTTTCTTTTTCCTTTTTTACGATTATGGGTTCAAAACTGCGATTCGCAGAATCGCGGACCCAGCGAATCGCGATTCGCTGCAACTATGACCCTAACCCTTTCCTCACGTCAACACATGGCAAGCCCCATGCACAATCAACACTTGTCACTTGGCAGTACCCTGACACATTGGCAAGTAGGAGGACCGTCCGACCCGTGCAACTCATGCACTGGACCAAGTGTCCCAATGAGTATATGGCACGTCCAATCAACTCCTACTTTAGGAGATCAGTACAGCAGCCTCTAAATTAAGACCTAGTACCCTATATCAAATATAAGCAGGTCAACAAGTTGCCAAAAACCTACTATTTACATTTTCTTACAAAACACCACAGGCCTGTGTGAGCCATTTTAATATTTACAATTTACAATTTACAGGTCAGATTTCGTTGTGCCGAGGTGAGCTTCTTGCACTCGAAGGCTACAGGCCTTCCCTCCTACATCAACACTGCCCCCACAACAATGTCACTCAGATCCGTATCAAGAATATAGGGTTTTAGAGGGTCAACAATTTTTAGAGTGACGCACTCAGTGATAGCTTGCTTAATTGATCAAAGCTTGCTTGCTGCAATTCAGTCCACTCACCGAACTTGTTCTTTTGAGTTAAATCTGTCAAAGGTGCAGCAATACGGGAGAAATCTTTAACATATTTTCTATAAAAGAAAAGACTTCAATGCTATCAAATTAGCTGGCACAGGCTACGCAACGATCACAACAACTTTCTTAGGATCCGGTCTTACTCCATCAACAGTCACAATATGACCTAGATACTCAATTTCCTTTTTAAAAAAGTTCACTCTTTTCCTGCATTAGCAAACAATTTGCTTTCCCCCATAGTAGACAACACAGTTGTAAGGTGGGTCACATGCTTGGCCTCACCTGCACTGTAAGTCAAAATATCATCAATGAAGTTTATAACAAACTTACCCATATACGGTCTGAGTACATCATTCACCCACATCATGAATGTAGTTGTAACCAAACCAAGTTCGGAAGGCAGTTTTACGAACATCCTCTTCACGAACTCTAACCTACTGATACCCACTCTTCAAGTCTATCTTACTAAACACAATAGCACCATGACCGGCATCAAGCAAATCAAAGTTCAAAAAATTAAAAGAACACGACACGATAAAAAGCTTGTTGATCACTAAACTCATGCAAATTCTTTTTGGATGCTAAGTCAACGAATAAAAGGAAACAACACAACATAGACTTTGTTGATTGTTGAACTTTACCATGGAAAGCACAAGCTCCTACAGTACCAAATGAAACAAACAATATTGTATGTGACTCGTCCAATTTCAATACTGAGAATAACCTCTAAAAAGAAAATGACAAACAATTGTACTTGTGCCTCGCAACAAGCAAAGTACCTATACGAATAATTAATTTCAGTATTCATTTATAAGGCCACATTGAGAGCAATGATTTTATGTGTGGGAGTGTTAAGGATGCGTAGATCTATGAGGCCTCTTACATACAGGGCATAGAGCGATTGGGCACATTATTTCCCTCCAGAAGTCTTGCCACCGTTGCTTTTCGAATAATGCCATTAGGGTTTCCTGAAAGGTTCCTTAATGGTTCTCTAGAGAACCATAAATTGGGATTAGGGACATTTATTATATTTTGATTATTGAGATGCTTCAGCTCTTCGTGGGAGAACTCGTTAGATTGCTTGTAGGGCTTTGTCCACAATTATTGTTGATGATTTGTGCTACTCTTGAAGGAGCTTGTTCATTGCTCGTCGATTATAGTCTTTCCATGCTTTATGTGATGCTATAAGCGTGAATCTGTACATAACTTACATGGACAAGCTTGGAGAATGGGGAGCAAAGCCATTCTTAAATGTTTGGCAACATTGTAGGACCAAAAATTTTAACAAAAGTCCCGCATTCTAAGCATTCATGTGCCTATGCATTTCAAATGAAGCACAATATCTATATATGCGTGGAAGGAAGAAGGGGTGAAAGCTTGTTATGATTTTGTGTTGCAATGCACGAGCCTCACTGAGGCACATTTAACATACATTGATGTCAAATGTAGGATGCTAAACAAAAATAACAAAAAAGAAAATCAGTCTTTTAACATTGTAAAGCCCACTACAAGTATCTTATACAGCATGGACTGCATGCTACAACATCCCTACTCAATTCAAAGATGAAGGGTAGATTCTGCACATAATCAAGACTAGCACTAAAAGCAAAGCCAAGCAAATGAAGCCAGGCAGATTGCTTGCCTTGTTCAATAGCAGAAGCCATTCGACACACGTGAGCTTATGATGAAAGAACATGAAATAAGATTCCAGCACGTCAAATTACCAAAATAGAGCTCAACAGGAAGACAAGACTAAAAGTTACCTCGTAATTTTCTGGTCTTCGCTCTACTAAGGAGCTCTTGGTCAAGACAAGCTGTCTGTAAACAATGTCACCACTGCTACCAAGACTGCCTTTGAGGTCTAATCCTGAGCTTAAACCCAATTCACGCACAGTGCCATGACCAGCAGATCTAATCCTTGTGACAGCCCACTCACCAATCGGTGTTTCTTCAGCACCTACTGCAGCCAGTGCTGTTTCAACAATAACAAAAATCAATGGACTTGTTCAGGAACAAAAATGGAAGTATCAAATTCATATGTATGCCAAACTAGAGAATCCAAGTAGATACATAAAAAATCTCCAGTTAGTTACCTCTCTGCTTCAAAAACTCGGAAGCACCAATCGTCTGTGAAGTATCAAGAACTACTGTACTTCCAACACATGATTTCGCCATGCTAGTCTGTCATTGAAGAAAAGCTGGTCAGGATTCCTGGCTTACTGTGACCAATGAGAACCTAAAATGTAGCACTTGATATTCAATTTTATGATGTCCTAATGTAACAATACTAGCTTTTCTTTTTTGATAAAATATAAGAAGTAAGTTTCTATCAATTTGATGAAGGGCCAATCTCCTAAGCAATAGCGCCAATCAATTATTGTAGTATGATTTGCAGTTTTTTTTTTTTGTAAATTGCATTTTTTTCTGAGGGGTTTCCAGATTGATCACTTATGTTCCTACATAGATTTCAAACAGGCGATTGGTGATTTCCCAAAAAAATGATTGTCTACTTATTTCAAATCCAATTTCATTCTGCTTGTTCACAATGTTCAATCTTTTTGAAAATTGTCAATCAATATAGCTCACAAAGATTCCTATATTCCGACAACTCCTGTCATGCAACATCCATTGATTCCCATTTGGGGGTGTTCCTGCACCTACCTGTGAGCAATCCAATTTGTTACCTTTTCTTAGACTCCCTGTTCTCCCCACAACTTTTGTGTTTGGGTACATTATTTGTGTAATGAGCCAAACAGAAACTCACATAGATGTGTCGATATGTTACAATGCAATTGCCTAGAAGCATGTATGTTGACTGTTGCACTATGCATTAGTGATTCGATTCAACTACATACTAGGGATTCCATTTTTCAATTGCTGATTCATTGACTACATTCAACCAGAACGGAACGCGTTCCGTTCCAGAACTGGCAACTATGGTACTTGGCAACCAGCAATTATTTTGAAACATTACCCTGATTTGTTGCTGTGACAAGCCTTCAATTTTGGTTAGTCTGAACAAACAATCAGGCTTAAAATCAGTCGTTGCAGAACTGTAAACTTAAGATAACTAACTATAGGTAGATTTTCTATAGTAAACTTTGATACACAATGTTGAATCTTGGAGGCAAGGAAAGATTGTAGCTTCTTTGCTGATACTCATGCATTCTTACTCCTCTGCCTCGTAACACCCAGCTTTCAGGGAAACAAAATATTTTTTGAGAAAATTTTCACAAGGCAACAAACCATGGCAATATGTAGTGTTATAGAAATTTTTGTTGAAGAACATACCAGCTTGGACAGAATTGCAGCATTAGACACTCCTGAGGCAGCAACAAAAGCTTTGCACTTCCTACCAAAGAGTGGACAAAGCACAAAGCCACCTCCTTCAACACCTTTTCCTCCATATGCATCAGAAAGAAGAATAATGCCAGGGGAGTCCATGTCTTGATACTCTAAGGACCAACGAAGGTCTCCAGATTTGGTGTGTCGAACCTCAACCCCCAAGGCTGTGATTCTCAGAGTCTGTTTGACAATTGACCCAGAAAAAAAAAATTGAAACTAATGAGCTTCGTTAAACGTTTACTGTGTAAGTGATATTTGAAGACTCAAATCTGCCCACAAACGTTTTTTGAGTCATCAAGACTTCGATTTAAGAGGAAAAACTCTAGCTTTCTTTAAACAGGAACTCAAGGACCAGTAAACACAATAATGGAAAATTCTATCATTTTTCCACTTTTTAGGGATGGGGAACTGAACAATGGAAAACAATCCGACGACACCTACAAAGCTTTGAAACAAAATCGTATGCAAATAATGTGTAGCTGTTTCCAAAGAAAGCTGAGAAAGTATGACAAGTTTAGCAAGTGATGAGATCTCATCCACAATCCTTTTCAATAAGCCAAATTATTAAGCCAGCCTTGGTGAAAATCTACTTTGGTTCCAATAACCCTAATATATCTTACAAAGGTGTTCAAGAATACTTATGATATCCTTCACCAACTTTATCAAAGTTTTGGTTGGTTTGAGACTGAACATATCCATTAATTAGTGTAAGTTGCAATGTAGATAATTCTCTATTATAGAGCATCTTATTGTATTCTAAATTTTTGCAAATTTCACAATGCAGTTAACAGGACAGCGATAACAGTCAACCAAAGCTACCTAGAATCCTAATGTGAAGAAAAAGCCCATGTGCTTAGTGGTTGACAGAGTGGCAGAGCTTCAGGTGGTGTGAATTGGGTAGATTTCCTCAACCCCAAAGGGTTGGTTGTTGAATAGATCTAAAAGAGATCCAATGAACAATTCCTGTCATTCAACTTGACTTAGATCAAATCGATTCGAATTTTTTTTTCAAAGTTCAAATCTTTGTAAAGCAAGAAAGTTTGAATTTTTCAATGTTTCAAAGATTTGCCCTTTTTTAAATAAAAGGCTCAAATTCTCAATTAGAAAAAATAAAAAGTAAAAGAACTTCTCCATTCAGATTGTGATAATCCAGAACACTTCAAATCGGGATTTCATTGAAACTTAGCACAATCCAATCTGTGACTATAAGTGATGAATAAGGTCAAATATGCACATCCTAGTGTAATCTGGGGGTGATAATCCTCACAGCTATGCTGCTTACCATAATCGTTATCTTTCACAACACATAATGGCATACTGAACTTCCAAGGTTGTTTCTACACTAAAAATAAAGTTAAGATATGGCAATTCACGTTCAATTTCAAGCCTGTACTGCAAATAAAGAATTAGCACACTCATCTTTCTAAGTAAAACCTACAATGTTTGTGTTTGTTTGTTGGTTTAGGAAAACCTACATACGGAGCCCATTCAGAGGATCGTCGTCGCAGATGAAGCACCGGAAAATCAGCGGTGAGGGAGGGGAATGATCGAGGCCCGGTGGTTTTGCTCTGCCTCAATTTAGATAACTCTGTGAGGATTGCTACCCGAAACCTGCGTAACAAAATCACATCAATACAATGGTGAGGCATAATCAATACATGTTGCTTGTAAGCTTCAAAGTTCAAATAAACATATCTACCAGCATAAAAAGAAAAAGTGAAATGGGTAAGGTTAGCATCAGGGTTCTTTAACACACTGTTAACAGATTCCAGAATGGTGCCCATGTTAATCCGGTGCCTCACAAAACATGAAGTAGAGGTAATAGAAAGTATAATTAGTTTTGTGCAAGAGACTGAATATAAGCCCAACTCATCAGCAATAGAGTCAGTGCTTGAATGAAAGTAATAAGGTCTTAACCTAAAATAAGGGAGTGATACGTAATGCAAAGAGGTATCAAGCATAGAAATTGCAAAAGAGTCATACCTATAGAAAAAAATGTAGACTAGCATTCTGTGAATGTAAACCCAACTAATCAGCAACAGAATTAGTGTCTAGATTTAAGTAATAAGGTCTTCACCTAAAATAAGGGAAGGATACATAATACAAAGAGGGTATCAAGCATAGGAACTGCAAAAGATCATACCTATAGAAAAGAAACATGTAGAATGGTCTGATTAGGGAAACCATAGGACCAAAACGCACGTCTTTGTTGAATTGTAGGTAACAAGGTATGTATTTAGGATAGAGTGACAAAAACCCTTCACAGCCCCTTGGGAGCAACATAGTTAAAAATATGTGAAGGCTTTTCGGCCCTGCCCAAGGGCAGAGTCCAAGGGCCAGCTCTAGCCTGAAAGCCTGGGGAAAGCCTATTCTGGACACAGCTTCAACCATCCTAAAGATCGATCAAGATCGTTTTTGGCATTGACTTGCAGCAAAGGCAACACTACATGTTCAAGTTTGTCAATGTAATTTGTGAAAGAGTCAACAGTGAAGGAGTTGCCTAGAACTTTGGAGGCTGGCTATAGTAGATAATTTTGTCTTGGTCATACATGAAACTGATTTTTCTTGCAAAGTGGGGGCATGAGTCCAAATATCGCAAAATGAGTATTCATGACTGAACATAAACACCTTTTAGCTAAATTTTTCACAAAATACCATCTTTAGGGCAAGGCCTTTGTGGCAGACTTGGATTAAACTTTTATTAGAATAATGAGATAATTTTCTATTAGGCTTATGCAGCAGCGCTTAAAGCCAAATTACAAACTGGAAAGCTCTGCCCACTTGAATAAAAGGCCAATTCTCACATGTCATTGAAGGGCGACAAACTAGAAAACCTTGATTCAGGAGGTGCATCTGTCCAAGGGTGACAAACAAAAACATTGAGCGAGAAAGAAGGAAAGAGAGAAAGAAAGAAGCTACCTGGAGGAGAATTTGATGTGCTTGAACTTGCCACGGCCATCAGTGCGCAGGCTAATGGTAAATTCAAGGGCGTATTGTTGCAGTGGATCATCCCTGCTAGACACAGGCGCCGCCCCCTCGAAATCAGTGGCAACATCCCACGAATTGGTCACCTGCAATGTGGCTGGATCTAGGGTTACGATGCAATTTTGCGAAATGCATAGAATTCTCTTATATTTGCCTCTCCAAGAATGCTTCACCACCATGTAGCGGACTAGGTACTCGGGCTCCTCAGTAGCAGCAGCAGCAGCCGCAGCAGCGGTGGCGGTGGCCGAGGCGGAGGTGGCGGCCTCCCCAATGGGGGCAGCTTCAGAGGAAGCAGAAGCAGATGGCGAGGGGCGATTGGCGAAATCCATAGCGTGCAGGAGGCGGATGGGATGCGGATGGGGACGTGCATTCGAGCGGAGCAGCCACCAGCTCCAGCCCTTGTGCGCCGCTGCCGCGCGGCCTCTCGACTGAGACGCACCCAGCTCGTCTTCTTCAACCTCCGCTGCGCTTCCTGATGATGCCCGCAACTGCCTCCTTTGCCAATTCACCCGCTTCTGCTTTGCTTCCAACAAATCCACCCAACAATCCCTTCCATCGCCCTCCCCATCGCCATCGCCATCGCCATCACCATTGCTTCCTCATACGATCCTCTGACGCAAAAGGGAGAAGAATGAAGAATTTTGCTGCAGAAAGCGAGAGGAGGATCGGAAAGAGAGAATAGGGAAAGTTTACGAAGGAATTGGGATCTGGTGGAAGAACAAGGAGCAAAGGAAGAAAGAGCTCTCATTCTATTGGGCCACGTATGCCCTAAATTGACATAGAGTGAGATTTTAATTTGCTCTAGGAGCAAATGTGGATGAGTGCTACTCAAAGACATGGTGAAGGAGCTCTTTATGCTTTTTTTTGGTGATCAACTTGAAACTTGCATCCTTGTGGCACAAGATGAGATCATGTGTACAAGTCCAAGCCTCCGAGGAAGTTCGTGTTTCAAGGGGCGTATCTTTGATATCTCGAGTCCAGAAATGTTTAAAAGCCATGCTGAGCATTTAGGCTAATTAAAGAGAAGAGAGAGAGAGAGAGAGAGAGAGAGATGACTCCACCCAACTGCCTTTGAAGTTTGGAAATGGACATCTGACTTGCTAATCCATATGCCATGGCTTAGCTTGGAATTTGAAAGAGCTTCTTTTCATTTTGCCAGTTGAAGGACTCATAAATGTCATGATTACCTTTCAAACATAGAATTGAAGCATTGTTTCTAAACACTTGTGATTTAGACTTTTAGGTTGGAGAGTCAAGCTATGCGAGTTCATTTCAAAACATGAACTTACCCCACGCATCAATAGGTGCATCACTCTAATGTCCACGTGCTCTAATGTCGGGGCAAGGGCAAGTGACTAATTTTGAATTTGGATGATGTGGTGCTTTACTTCATTGGGCATTTGGGCATGGCACAAAGGTCCTACCACTTACTGTTGGTGGACGAGTTGAGTGAAAATTTGTGGGGACCTCCGCATCAATTGGTCTTAATCCATGTTGGCATCCATTTTGCCACATCAGGTGCCACCTAGGGTTAAGTCTCACGTAAGTGGCCTCAAAGGGTGGTTTCACATGAAAGAGTCAAGGGCCATTCAAAATATGCACTTATCCCCAATTTGAAAACCCACGTCCTTCCATGTGAAAGCCCCTTTCATTTGGAGGGCAAAGCACTTATTGTTGAAAATCAAATTATGAGGTACTTATGCTTTTGATTTGAGGGGAGGTAAAGGGCCCATCACTTACTCCCAATACTCCAAGAGGCCCAAGGTACTCGCTGGTATCTTGAGTTACCATAAAGTTGGCAACTTTTCAATGCCACCTAAGGGCAGCTCTCATCCCTTGTCAAATGCGGGCCTCTTGGAGTGGCTCCACCAATCAAAGATGAGTATTTGGGCCTTTCGAACTTACCCCCCACTCCATGTGAAACCACCCCAATGAATTACACTTTCATAGTTAACTTTCAAACACAATGACAACAATCAAACACAAGGTAACAATCAAATATTTGCTAAATTAACCCCTTGTTGAGGCCTTTCACCTTCATTGCAACTTGCAAATTTTAAGTCTATCAACACAAAGCTATATCACCTAGTTGTCGAACCCCCTCCCATTCCCACAAGTGGCTTTAGTAGGGACCCATGTTTTTTTTTTTTTTTGTGTGTGTGTGTGTCTCTCTCTCTCTCTCTCTCTCTCTCTCTCTCTCTCTCTCTCTCTCTCTCTGAAGATCCAAGAATTGGAAATAAACTTGAGCAACACAAATAGGAGACCCTCTCATGGGCAGCATTTTTCAAGAGAGGTAATAACATATCATCTATTAGTCCAGTACTAGCAAAAAAGAAAGAATAGGACACTACTTGATGCTGCAAGATTGATGTTGTTACATGCTAAGTTATCCAAAAAAATTGGATTGACGTTATTTCGACTTTTTTTTAATCTGCAAAATTATTCTAGCACCAAGGCTATGGACACAAACCGAGCATCAAGCATTTGAGAGCCTTTCTTTTCCTTTGCTACATTTAGATACCTTCCAACCTAAGGAAGAAATTTGATTATGCAAGATATCCACGTATTGTCATTGGACATTTGACTCAACAGAAAGCATATTGAGTTTATCATCTTGTTTCAAGACGAGTAATAGTCAGCCGAGAGGTTATATTCTTGGAAGAAGAAAAAAATTGACTTCAAATAGAAGCATTCATTGCAAGAGTTTTCTCCAACAACTGTTATTGTGATTGATCAGCCTAGCACCATTCAAATCTCTCAATAAGTTGCTGATATTTCCATCATACAACAAGAGCAAACACCTCAACATCCATAGTCATTTGTTTCTCAAATATCTGGTATTTATCTCTTTGTGGCCTTGTAAGGCTCATCAGTGATCTAGTCTCGCTTACTAGCAGACATTTACATCAACAACAACTATTCTTCAACCTTCTCTCTGTCGTTCATCCAGTTTATACATGAATAGAGGTTAAGCTAATCATCAATTACAAGAACTGGTTTAAGCATGTTCTAACGGCTTCTAGTTTGATGTCTGCTTCGTTTGTGGAGTTCGTTCTCCATGCTGGTACTTTGGTTGATCTTCCATGTACTTGGGTCGTGAAGATCTGCCATTTTTGTGTAGTCGTCTATGATCGCAATCGACAGATTGCGGTTCTTCTTGGTCGTGAGCCATTTCGCATACTAATTGCAATCGTTCCCATTGCGATGGCCTTTGGTCAGGCTGCTTCGTGAACTGAGGTGCGGTTGTGGTTCTTCGGTCTTCGCTAGCAGTTGCAATCGTTGACGTTGTGGCTTCCTTTGGTTTGGTTCGTAATGAACTGTATGTTGAAGTCTTGTGGATCCCCAGTGGTTTCCCTTGGCTTCGCTTTGCAACGAGCCGTAGGTGAGGCCTTGCAGCTCTTCCCTTGCGGTTTTGCCTTCACTTCGTAATGACCCATAAGTGAGGCCTTGTGGTTCTTCCTTGGCGGTTTTCCTTTACTTCGCAATGAACCATAAGTGAGGCCTAGCGGTTCTTCCCTATTGGTTTGCCTTCGTTTCGTTAGTCTTCGCTTGTGGCCTTATGTGTTGACCTTGCGGTTTGTCTTCGGTGGCTTCGTTGAGCCTGCGGTGCGGTTGCTCGTTGGTTTCCGCAACTTTGACTTTGCGGTTGCCTTCGATTCTGATGGAGGGCTTTGTTTTTCTGCAGGGAATGTAAAAATTACAGCAAATAAGGATCCTAAAACACTTGAAATGATGAGAGAAACAATAGATTATGATATCATAAGATTAGCACAAGTTGAACCATCAAAATCCATCAAAAATCTATGCTTGAACCTCACTAAATGGCCCAAATCCTTGAAGAAGGCTTCACACGTGTGAAAGTACGGCCTCCCACAGTCTGATACCTGTACACCAAACCTACATTCAATCCTATAATCATTAGTAATCACAAGTACTCATACAATTATGAACATAGAGAGCAATTGCACCATTATGAGAGAAAAAACATGAAATTGCTTGATTGATTTTGGTGAGATATCATCACCTATATATACATGATCCATCACGGTTTTGGGCAGGTATGAGTAGCCCTAAACCTATCCCTAATGCTAATTTTGGTGGATCTTTCATCCCTAACAAGTTAGGGTTGGAATCTTGGAGATCCCTCAACAATGCAAAAATTACCAAAAATAGCTCCTATTTTTTCTCCCTTGTATCTAAGCATAATTTGGACTCATTACAAAGGTTCTAACACTTAGGTCTACTTGAGAACATCCTTATGAATGGAATCCTATGCTATTTGGCACATGTGACAAGCCACATCATGACCATCTAACTATTTACAAGTCATATGACCAAAACTAGTCAAGCTAGAATTGTGAATTTTTAACACTCCTCCTCACTATCTAGCTTGGTTCAATCATTGCTTTACTAATCACTCCAAGTGATGATCTGAACTTCATAAAAGGTGTCTTTTGAAGTGGTTTAGTAAGTATATCAGCTACACATTCATTGCTTGGAACATGCTCCAAAGCAATCTCCTTGGCTTGCACCATTTCTCTCACAAAGTGATGGCATATCTCAATGTGCTTAGATCTTGCATGGAAGATTGGGTTAGATGCAAGGTGTTGGGCTGATATATTGTCATTGTAGATGATTGGTGCCTCCTCTGAATCCATGATCTTTAGCTCCACCAATAATCTCTTGATCCAAAGTACCTCCTTTGTAGTGGCTGTCAAAGCTTTGTACTCGGCCTCGGTTGACGATAGACATATAGTTTCTTGCTTTTTTGAAAGCCATGAAACCACACCTTCTCCTATGAAAGTTGAATAGGCACTTGTTGATTTCCTATCCCTCTTGTCCCCTGCAAAATCTGAATCACTAAATGCATGAAGGTTAATCACATCTCCTCTATATAGAATCCCAAAATCCAATGTACCCGAAATGTATCTTAGAATCCTCTTAGCCTTTTTCCAATGGATATTCAATGGCTTTTGCATGGATTGGCTCAACCTAAATACACTAAAGCTAAGATCTGGTCTAGTTATAGTGATCCACATTAAGGAACCTATAAGTTGCCTAAACAAAGTGATGTCCATAAAGGATCTTTCATCATCTTCATTTGGCACTTTTACATCTTGCTCCATTGGTGTGTCAACACTTTTGCATACTTCCATCTTAAACTTCTTCAAAAGACTTTGAGCATAGTTTACTTGACTTATAAAGATAAAATCAGACCCTCTAAGTACTTCTATGCCTAAGATGAAGTGAAGACACCCTAGATCTACCATCTTGAACTCTAAGGATAGATCTATCTTGATTTTTTCAATACCATCAACACTATTTCCACTAATGATGATGTCATCTACATAAATGAGTAAAAGTACAATACCAACATCATCAAACTTAATGTAAAGAGTGGGACTATATTCACTTTGAACAAAAGAAAGTGAAATAAGATAGCAATGTAGTCTTGAATTCCAAGATCTCGAGGCTTGCTTCAAGCCATAGATGCTTCTTTGGAGATGGCATACTTTGTTCTCCATTCCATGCTTGATGAACCCTTGTGGCTGCTCCATATAGATATCCTCTTCCAAAAAACCATTCAAAAAAGCATTAGAGACATCCATTTGACATAGAATCCATCCAAAATGTGATGCAAGTGCAATGATTAGCCTTATTGTGACCATCTTGGCCACGGGTGCAAAAGTTTCCTCATAGTCTATCCCTCTCTCTTGAGCATAACCTTTTGCAACTAATCTTGCTTTATGTTTGTTAACACTCCCATTTGCATTCAACTTAAGCTTGAAGACCCACTTGCATCCTATTACATTTCTTTGAGGTCTCTCAACAAGCAACCAAGTTTCATTCTCAATCAAGGCATCATACTCATCCAACATAGCTTTATACCATTCTTTGGAGTTCAATGCATCTTCAACATTAGATGGTTCTTCAAAACTAGATAAAGCATAAGAAGTGGATGAGATACCCTCAACTTGCTGTCCTTTGCCTTGATATGTGAGTTTTGATGGCTTCACTTTTGCCCTTGAAGATCTCCTTGGTGTGATAGGTGGGTTTGGTGCTTGCTCCTCCATGAGCTCCTCCTCAAAACCAAGATCTTGCTCCTCGGCCATTTTCTTCTTGATTGTTGGAGCACTTGAGCCTTCTTCAAGCATATGCATATGATGTTCATCAAAGATGACATCCCTTGAAACAACAAATTTGTTCAAGGATGGGAGATAGACTTTGTAGCCCTTGCTTGAGCTTGCATATCCAAGCATGATCCCTCTTGTGGAAGATGGATCCTCCTTGGTTCTTGTTTCCAATGGCACATGCACATAACATATACACCCAAAAACTTTCAAGTGATTAAGATTGGGTTTCTTTCCATACAACATCTCATAAGGAGTTTTGCCTTCAAATGCTTTGCAAGACACCCTATTCATCAAGTAGTTTGCACATACAAGAGACTCACCCCAAAAGGATTTGGACAAACAAGCATCTAATCTTAAAGCCTTAGAACATCCACATAATGTTCTATTCCTTCTTTCAGCAACTCCATTTTGTTGAGGAGTGTAAGGACAAGAAGCCTCTTTCTTGATCCCTTCCTCCTCACAAAAGGCCTTGAACTCATTGGAGATGAATTCTCCACCATTGTCACTTCTAAGAATCTTGATGCCATGATTATGATGCTTTTCCACAAACAACTTGAACTTTACAAAAGTATCAAATACTTGAGACTTGAAGGAAAGTAAGAACACCCAACAATATCTTGAGTAGTCGTCAATGAAGGTTAAAAACATGGATGAACCTCCATTAGATTTGGTGCTAGCAATGTGCACATCCGAGTGTATGAGCTCAAGAGGATGAGATGACTTTGTGATGGAGTTAGGAAACACCTTCTTATGTGCCTTGGATAAGGCACAAGCTTCACAAACCTTGTCTTCCTTCCCAATAGACCTTGGTAGGCCTAAAGCATACTCCTCCTTGATCATAGCCTCCATGGAACCCGAGTTGACATGTCCAAGTCTTTTGTGCCATAAAGTAAAGGTAGATATCTTGCTCTTCTCGGCCAACATGACAACATTAGTATCCACAAATGCATCCAACTTATAAAGTTTGCCAAGTCTAGTGCCCTTAGCCACTATCTTACTCTTCTTCTTGATGAAACATTCATTTGAAGCAAAGTCAACATTGAAACCATTGTCTACCATTTGGCCAACACTTAGTAGATTCTTTGTTATTGTAGGAATGTACAAAACACCTTCTATGTTGATCTTTTTGGAAGATCCTAAGCAAAGGGGAATGCTACCAACTCCTTCAATCTTACAAGCTTCATCATTTGCTGTATAGATAGACTTTATAGGTCCATCATAAGATAAGAGAGAAGAGAAAAACTCCCTTTTACTAGTCATGTGTGAACTAGCACCCGAGTCAATCCACCAAGGATCTTCTCCTTTGAAGCTTGTTGAAGAAAATATGGACATCATGAGAGAGTCCTCATGTGAACTCTCCTCCTCCTCCTCTTTGCTCATGTTGGCTTGGCTTTGATCTTGCTTCCTCTTGAAGCATTCCGAGGCATAATGCCCCATCTTGCTACAATAGTAGCACTTCACCTTTGATTTGTCCTTCTTGACTTTGGTGGTTGATGGAGATGTCTTTGAGGGTCCTTCTTGATCCTCAAGCTTTGTAGACATCTTGGATGTTGATCCTTTGCCGTGAAAGTACGGCCTCCCACAGTCTGAGTACTGTACACCAGACCTATATTCAATCCTATAATCATTAGTAATCACAAGTACTCAAACAATTATGAACATAGAGAGCAATTCCACCATTATGAGAGAAAAAACATGAAATTGCTTGATTGATTTTGGTGACATATCATCACCTATATATACATGATCCATCATGGTTTTGGGCAGGTATGAGTAGCCCTAAACCTATCCCTAATCCTAATTTTGGTGGATCTTTCATCCCTACCAAGTTAGGGTTGGAATCTTGGAGATCCCTCAACAATGCAAAAATTACCAAAAATAGCTCCTATTTTTTCTCCCTTGTATCTAAGCATAATTTGGACTCATTACAAAGGTTCTAACACTTAGGTCTACTTGAGAACATCCTTATGAATGGAATCCTATGCTATTTGGCACATGTGACAAGCCACATCATGACCATCTAACTATTTACAAGTCATATGACCAAAACTAGTCAAGCTAGAATTGTGAATTTTTAACAGGGAAGAGTTATCGACTTGGCTCATTACATTCGCCGCATCCATTATTTTATTCGTTATTATGCATAAGCAGGTCTAAGGGCCCTTTTTATTCATATCTGGCCTTGGGCCATATTTGGTCATATTTCTAGGACTTGGTCACGTTGATTTGGAGTGGGGGTCCTCCTATTGGGAAGGCGCACTATTTTCCCTCCAAATCCTATTCCCTCCCTTTTTTTGAATCCTCTATTTGATTCAGGGAGAGGGTATATATAGGGCAACATTGTATTCCTTTATTCAATTTATGATGATCGCTCCTCTTTAGCCTCCTTAAGCATTCTCTCTTCTTGCTTTCTAGCTTAAGTCCTGCGTTCTAGCATAGCTCGTGAATCTTAGCTTGTAACTAACAGGATCTCCATCGGCCATTGTTCTAGCTTCGTCAAATTTTACATCTCTGATGGTCTTGATCTTATTGGTCTCTGGCATGTACAACCTATGTGTACATCGTATCCAACAAGAAATCCTTGTTCAACTTTCTCATCCAGCTTCTTTCGCTTCTTGTCTCAATTTTCATGTACAACATGAAACATAGTCGACGGTCACCCTTCTTCTTAGGTTCATCATGACACTCTCACATCTCTTTCAAAAAGACATAATCACACAATTTTTTTTAAAATGATCAAACCCAAACTTGATATAGGAGAAAACTCTCCTAATTAACTTTGTCTGACACTTCAACTAATAAGCAATAAGCGTTTCTAGCAATGCGCTATATTAATCTCCATGATCAATATGTCAAAAAGATGAAAAAGAAGTTTAGAAAGTGATCAACTATTTATACGAGTTATGAATGTCGTTTAGGCTTATCCAAATGATAGTTGAAGATAGTTGTTTGGTCGTAGATCGCAATTGGAACTTAGCCATATTGCGTTGTCACTTATCCAGTTGGGCTTCCCACAAACTACTTGCAAAAACCATTAGCTTCAAAACAAGTGGAAACAAGTTATGTTAACATTTGACAGTTCGAACATCTTTGATTTTCTTTGTCGTTGTCGAACTCGATTGTTAGCCATTCCTGTGTATTTTTTCAAACTATGAAAAAACATGAGTAAAACTATAGAATTGGATAGATGAACAGATGTAGATTAAAGATCGATTATTTGGAAATATCCAACAATAATATCTCTAGGTACTTCTGTAAGTATTCTTTGAATGCCATCTACATGATGAGTTGAAATGTGGTCAGGGCACTACAAAGACCAAATGACATAACCTTGTAGGAATATGTACCCCATTCAGTAGCAAATGTTGTCTTGTGTTGATCCTTAGGTGCCATCTTGATTGGTTGTAGCTGCTAAAGTTGTCCAAAAAATTGTAGGCTTTCGCTCTAGCTACTCAATCCAATACGCTTTCTATGAACGGTAAGAGAAAGTCGTCCTTCCATGTCACAGCGCTAAGTGCCTTTAATTGACACAAATCCGCATTTTTTCATTCTTCTTGGAGACAATGACTATGGATAACACCATTATGTGTGCTTGATTTCATAGATAAAATTGGCATCGAGCAATTTATGCAACTCTTGTTTGATCAACTCGGTGTAGTTTGGGTTTAGGTTTATATCGGCTCACATTGGGAGTTGCTCCTTTAACCAAAGGTATGATATATTTGACTACAGATAATGGAATTTCCTTTAGATCCTTGTAAGACCATGCAAACCAATCTTTATATTCCAACAGTAACCTCTGCATCTTGGTGAATTGTGAGGGCATGAGTTGTGCTCCTACACGAACAATCTTGTCTTCTTCTCCTGCCTCTACTAAATTCATCAGTTGTGTGTGAGCCAGTCCCTCGTAAGCTTTGTTTTCTTATTTGCATCAGGCTCCCGTCACCACATCATCTAAGGTGTAGCTTTTGAAGTTTTCTAGCACATCATGGGTTGGTTCCTTACTCATTTCTTCCTTCAAAAGATTGATCTTAGTTTGATTCATGAGTGATAATTTTTGCATTGCTTTTGACATCCTTGAAGTTGATGTAGAAGCTTGGTTTGATGACCCTTGAGCTAGAGGCTAACCAGCTTTCTTTTTTCACGTATCTCGTTGACGGTTGTTGATCTTGGCGTGCTTTCTAGTGAGGCTCTTTGACATTCGCTTCTACATCCAAATGTCAACATCCACTGTGACTATGGCCTCTCCGGTAAGTTTATTCACTTAATCACTTGATTATATATTTGCTTTTGTTGGTTTTCTTTGGTGGTTGTGCTTTCGATGGTGGCTTCTTTGAGACTATAGCACTTGGGGCCTTCTAAGGTGGTTGAGCTTGTATTCATTGAACTCCATAATGTGTAGGATCGATGTGGCGTAGAATCTGCTCATCTATTAACTCAACTTCCCTGTCATACGACAATGCATGTTGCCAAGTAACTAAATCATCTTTAACATGTTCTAGAATGGTTTCCATCAACAGCCATGTTATGTTCATCATGTTCACCCCGTATGAGATAGGCATCTCTAGGGTGAGTCCTCGTGGTGGTGGTGATATGCTCGGTTCTAAATTTGGGTCTAGATCTAGATGACGTGTATGCCCAACCATACATGCAACTATTGCCAATGCATTCATCCACAAAATTGTGTCAGTTTATGAATCATAATGAACACTCATTGTTGCTCTTAAGCCATCAATGCTTTCGTCAGTTGTGGAAGAATTGTCATCAACTTTAGGTGGTACAAGCTTCACTGCTCATATGGAGGGATCCACTTTTACTACTTGCTCTCTATTCTCGAATGTGATTTTGTCAGTTTTCTAATCGTGAACTACTTGCGCAATTCACAACCAGGGTAAACCCAACAAAATTCGATAGGCAATGGGTGTTTTAGGAACATCCATCACCACAAATGTGATGACAAATTGTACCTCTGCTATCTTTACTAATATGTCTTCTAGAATTCCTTTAGGCCGCACACATGATTGACTTGCTAGCTTTATGGCAAACTTGGCAGCTTTCAAGCCTTGTACAATGTAGTGGAGGCAAGCTTGTGACACATGATCTTCCATCTACTACATCAACTTCTTCTTTGTAGAGTTTATGCTTGATTGGGAGAGTGATATTGTGAGATAAATCTAATGGCCCACATCTTGTCCTTCAACAACACATCCTAGCTGTCCATTGATCTTGGACTTGATCTCACAGTCCTCTGCAGAATTGTGTAGTGAATTCACCTCCATCGGCTACTACCACAACTACACATATGGGCGTTTTGCCACGTGACTTTGCCACGCGAACTCGATACTTAGTTGAAATTTTGAAAATTGTTTTTGGCGTGGCTCTGCCACGCATGGCACATCCATGCCAAAATATTTTCCGTAGACCCTGTTGGTGAAATCCAAGCTGGAGGTGGGGTCCGGCAATATAAAAAAATTTCGCCTGGTAGTGCCACGCAAATTTTTTTAAAATAAAAAATCAAAAAATGAGCGCCAAAAATCTTGGAGTGGTAGAGCCACGCGTGGAAGTGCCACGCATGGCTGTTATTTAATCGCCTCTCATGTGGCATGTATCTCTAGAGATTTGCCACGCGTGGCAAAAGTTACAAAGATTTTGATTTTGATATTGTCACGTGTGTGGCAAAATTTGCCATGCGTGGCAAAATAAATTTATTGTAATTTTCTTTTTTCAAATCTATTGTGAAAATATGTTGATAAACAAGCAACCTTGTGATTAATTTAGAAGTAAATGAGATTTTTATTTAGGTTTTGAATAAGTGTGGATTACTAATAAAATGATTATTATTTGATCGTGAGTATGGATTAAAAATCAAATGATCATTCTGTCAAATTATTATGCTTTGGTGAATTGGAATTACTATCGGTTGATAAAATTAAATAAAAAATGAAAATATTTTATTATTTCATCATCTCAACATAAGTTTAATAGTTAATTATAGCCTCCATCTAGAACATACAATATTTTTTTTTAACCAACGTTGATTTTATGATACCTATCATAGGCTTGGCCACATACCATCATGTCTTTTAATGTATGGTCATACATCAATCCTTGGCTATACACAAAAATGTTATAGCTTGCTAAATGTAAAATTGAAGTGATTAAGTTTTCTACGTTCTCAATGATATAGGACATTATGTGGTAATTTGTAGACAACATGATTTGCAGACATATCTTTTAGCCAGTAAGAAAATAAACAACATGATAATCTTTATTGTCGTGATTTTGCTTCGGAAACTGATTCTTTTCGAATTTTCTTTCATTTTTTTTTTCTGCGAAAGCTTTTAGGACCCTAAGCATGCGACTACAGATCATAGAACATAAACCATTCTAGCAATCAAGATGACGAAAAGCAAGGAGATGGAGAAGAGAGGGATTGTATTATCTATTTTTGGTTTTCGAGTGAGTTTGGTCAGTGTCTCGCTCGTTAGCGGCCTTACACTCAGTTCGATCGTTGTGTTCTGCTCATTGGCAGACTTTCACGCACAACTATCTTCGTCTCTCTATCTTCTTGCTTATTCTTCTCTTCTCTCCTCTTCTCTGTCTTTTTATGTTGATCCAATAAATGTATATTTATCTCCATTGTGTGGAGTCTACAAGATAGCTAAACAAAGAATTACAAGAGTAGTTAACGCTATTCAACTAGTTAGTTATTCTTTGTTATAGCTAACTATTTCAGTTGAACGTGAAGTACAATACTCTGCGCTCATTGAGCTATCAGTTGGCCACGCGAATTGTTTTCCTTTGTCTTCTTTTCGCTTCGTTTCGTTTCGTGTCCTTTGGTCTTCAAGGTATGTTTGACTTTCGCAAATTGTTCGCCCTTCGACCTTCACTTCGTTTCGCTTCGTCACAAAGTTGTAGGAGTTCACAATTTCTGACACTCCCTCTTGAACCTTGCAACTTTTTATGTTTAATCCAATTGCCTTTCTTTAACTTTGCGAAGAGTGGTCTATCAAGCGGCTTCGTGAGCAGATCTGCAATCATGTCTTCAGACTTTATGTATTGGACCTTACAAGATTAACGCTAATCAACTAGTTAGTTATTCTCTGTTATTGCTAACTCTTTCAGTTGAGCGTGAAGTACAATACGCCATGCTCGTTGAGCTGCCAGTTGGCAGTGCGAATTGTTTTCCTTCGTCTTTCTTTCGCTTCATTTCGTTTCGTGTCCTTTGGTCTTTGAGGATTCGCAAATTGTTTGCCCTTCGACCTTCGCTTCGCTTCGTCACAGAGTTGCAAGAGTTTACAATTTCTAACAAATACAAATAGATTTCACCCCCAAAAGTGAAGCAGAATAAATTTTTAAAAACCTAAAAAAAATGTAGCATGCCATGTGCTATCAATTTGACGTAATTTAAAAACACTAAACTCACAAAACTTGCAGATGATTTACTCGCAAAATGCCAAAGCCCGCAGTGGTCAACCGATTCCCTCAGTGCGTGCACTACTACAATCGTAGGCGAACACAAAACAAAGTTTGATTGTGGTAGTAAAAGAGCAGATAGTCAGACAAATCGATTAGAGAGTCAGCCATAATGTGGAAAGCATGCAACTCTAACAAAATCTGAACACAAAACGAGACAATAAATTATTCAGATTGAATGTATAAAAATAAAAGTCCGATGATGTTGCTGAGCACAAATCAATAGCGGACGAAACCACGTGCGCACAAAGCTAACTACAATCTGTAATAGCTACGAGCTTACACTGACAATCAGTCTGAAAGAATCAATGCCATCTAATAAGTCTATCTCTGATAAGTTGGCGTCTCGGCGACTATGGCCGCTCGAGCGTACGTGGAATTTATTTCGCCTAGCTATTGCGCCATCTTAGAGTAGATCGTGGCTACTACTTTCATTGTCCAAGTGGTTGCAAAGTACATAAAGTGGACGTGAGAAGGCTTCAACTATTATGAGTCGAGCGTGTCGTTGCCGATAGTCAATGAAGTCAGGATAGTCTTTTGATGGTTGTTGATGATAGTCACTTGAGTCGATAAGTCGGACTCCCCGATAAGTCGGCCAAGTCAGGTTTTTCCGATAAGTCAGCCAACTTCGACAAGTTGGACTGCCATTCTCTTGCTTGTCTTCAATAATGGAGCATTTCTGCCGATTGTGCGACAATGCATGTAAAACTACAGCAATATGAATGGAACTAGATTAACATGAAGCCTTTTGTACACATCTTGGACGAGGACAATTGAAGCTATATTCGATGAATAGCTCTTCACCACATTTAATGGGCCTTATCGCACATACCATTAGGTATGTACCTTTTGAGTACCTAAAAAAGTAATCGTCCTTTCCATTGGTGCATTCCTTAAAATCACAATTAGTTAATGAAGGGTGATCAATGGAACTATTTATATATGCAGCAATATTGCCATGTATTTTTGGACGCCCATCAATGTACATACGATGTGATTTCAAAACATTTCTTTTTGCATACTCTTCCAAAAAACAAGCGTTGGCATTCAAGCCATAACCCTGCATTCTCCATTGGTGACGACACGAAGCATGCCAATCACCCCAATTGTACTGAGGTCTTGCATAAGGCATTAATGTGACAACACTGTTCAAAGGGACATTAATGCTAGTCAAAGAAAATAAACACAATTCAACGTTAGGAACGTGCTCACTAGGCTTGATCATGTACATATGAATCCAATATGAAAATGATGTTCCTCATAATGGTAGTGGTACTCTATCAAACCAACATGATTATTTTTTTCTATCAAAAGGCTTACCCAATGCTTCTAGGTAGGGAGGAAGGGGAGACTCAGTCAATGAATGTAAAACATTCTTGGATAAGTCAACAACATGTAAATTTGGTTGTTCATTTTCAAATCTTATCAAAATGCATCCAAGTCGTGTTCTTTTAACGGAGTAGATCTAGATGAGATAGGAATAGGAGGATATTCTACACAAGGTATGTGAGGTGATGTGGGATGGATATAATCGATGTGAGGTGTCATGAGATAGATGGAATCTATTTGTGGTAACATCATGGAATGAATATAATCCATAGAAGAATCTGTGTGAGGTGTTGTGGGATGAATAGAATCCATGTGAGGTGTCGTGGGATGAATAGAATCTATGTGTGGTGATATCATGGGATGAATAGAATCCATGGAAACATCTGAGGTGTGATGGAGTGAGTGACGTACAGAATGGAAAGATGCATAACTTCCCCATCATGAGGTGTGTAGTGACTAGTGACATCAATAATATGATCATCAACAAGATCTTCGTCTAATGCCAAAGATGATCCAAAATTGATATCTCTTATTTTGTTGATAAGATTGTCAATCGACGTGTAAGACATTGACACCAATATATTATTCTGCAAGCGTGAAACATTATACAAGCATTAGTTTTTTTTGCCAAAAAATCTATAAATATGTGTATGATAAGAAAAAGTACTAAATAGTCAAAATATACCTCCAAATCCATGTCGAGCTCCTCAACGTGCTTTCCAAACTTCCACAGATGTTGCGCCACTATTCGTCTTTCTCGAATTTTCAATCCTTTGCATTGTACATTGTTTAAACTAAAGTCAGGCCCAATATGGCCAAATTCAACTAGCAAACTTGAGACATTCTCCCCCCCCCCCCCCCGTGAGTATAGCAAGTATTGTAAATAACATTGTACATCTTATTTCCTATCTCTGTGTGGCTACTCAACTAACCTAGGCCGGCTATGAGACAAGTGCCTGACTAATAAGTCAATAATGGGTCACATCCTGGTAACAACCAGACACAATAGACTAGATAAATTGTACATCCAATTTAAACTGTACTATAATTATAATATCACATTTAGAGTTTATAAAAATAAATATCAGATTGACTCTGATTTCTAACTCAATCAACCATTGTATGGCTCCCATCATCTTACTTGAACATACGTACATCCAATCATAACACCAATCTCCGACCATCATCATCCGCCAATTCTTTCAGTATCCACTCAGATCTACTATTGCCATAAGCCTCCACTCCCTATTGAATCTGCACAATGAATGAAATTGAGATATGGTATAAGATTATAAACAGAGAACCTAGAGCTAGTCAAGTAGTAGTGGAAGAGATATAGATAAATCAGCAAATTCCAATAAATCAACAAATGACAAGCCATCAAGAATGGTTTATCAATTAATCGGCCTACAACACCAAGAAATTCGTCCACCTCGAAGACAACAGCTCACACATGATCGAAGGTGAAGGTAGTGTTAGACTAAATTGCTTTGTGCAGCTTGCACACTTTGTGCTCTTGGCCTTTGACTTCGAATCCTTCCGGTTGGAAGGTATACACTTCCTCTTCGACGTAGCTGTTGAAAAATGTTGTCTTGACATTCATTTGACGCATTTCGAGGCCTTCAAACTGCTAATGCAATCAGTGTCCTAATTGACTGCATTTTGACAACGAGATTAAAGCTCCATGGATTTGAGTGAAACCTTTAGCCACCAAACGTGCTTTCTATTTTGCAATGGAACCATTTGAGTTGATCTTCTTCTTGAAGATTCACTTGTTGTCGATAACTCTCTTGTGAGTGGGGAAGTTGACCAGTGTCCATGTCTGGTTCGTCAAAAGTGAGTTGTAATCGCTTTCCATAGCTTCTTGCCACTTCACAGCATCCTTGGAGTTAATTGTTTCGGCTAGGGTCTCTGGTTTATCTGATGAAGTCCAGAAAGATTAAGGTGTATACCTCTCAGGAACTGTTCGAGTCCGTGAGGATTTGCAGTGGGTTTATTTCCTTCCTAGCCTCAACCCAAGATCCAAGCAAACAAGCATCAAGGAGATGAAATTAGTCGTCACGCGTAGGTTCGTTCCAATGGAAGCGATAGCATAACTCAGAATTTAGCATGTATGGAAGATCCACATCTAACTTTAACATCCATTAACCCTAAGCACTGACACTACGCAATTAACACTACATCCATTAACCCTACGATCCACAATGAAATAAATACTTCTCTCTCTCTCTTCTCTCTCTCTCTGTCTCTCTGTCTCTCTGTCTCTCTCTCTCTCTCTCTCTCTCTCTCTCTCTCTCTCACACACACACACACACACACACACAAGAACATACAATCCCAATAGCATTTAGATCCAACAATTAACAAAATGCAACAAAAACATGAGAGATGGAGGAAAAGAGTTAGAGAGCAAGGACAGTCACAAGTCCATTCAATAAGAGAACCAATCTGCTTGTATTGAAATGAAGATCTGAACATGAGGAGCAACTCGAGTTTGCCCCTATTTATAGTGGAGAGGAGGGCCTTGGCCTCAAAATCCTATTGGCCCATTTCTACCTCCCTAACTATTCAAATTTAAAAAGAGTGAGAACCCATTCAATAATTGGAGGGGACCTGGTGGGAGTCCCAACTTTATTTACCAACTTGACATTTAGGCCTGCGATATTAAAAGTCCCGCAAAAAGGCCTAAAGTCCTTTTATTGACTTTCTAATTATCAAATAACTATGTGATCATCGGGTTGGACTTACACACGTAGGCTGTCAAATCCCTCTCATTTATTAACTAGGGTTAGGGTTGCCTCGATATCCGCAAACCCTCCAATAGTATCCCCCACCAAAACTGATGGCGGTTCCACGACACCAACCTCAAAGCTTGAATGCAAATTTTCAATAACAGCCATATGGGTCAGGTGGCCATTCATGATAACCTTGTTCATTGACAAATGGGTAGTCGACATCATCCAAAAAAACATCCCAAAATAATGCTTGTTGATTTTGATCCTTGTAGATAGGTGTAGTTGCTAGCAATGACATTGTTGAAGCTAATGACAAGGTTAAAGAATTTTTTTTTGTTGACATTTTCAAAAATTTGTTAATTTCTCAATACGTAACAAAATGAGAAAAAAATTATTTATCCAAAAAGCCCTTTCAATGCTCTACAACTCTAGCTATTCAGATCAATCAAACAGGGCAAAAAAATAAAAAATCTAGAAGTTTCTAGTTTTTGACAAGTTTACAGAATTTTGTGGCCAACTTTAAAAATTTAGAACCTGCTCAATAATGAACGGAATCCAAAAACATTTATATGACTAGAAAGCTCTTTTAATGCTCTACAATCCTACCTATTCAGATTGAATTACAAAGAATAGAAAATTGGACGAAAATTGAATCAAAGAGAGTAGAAAAATAAAATAAAATAAATAGAAAATATAGTCCCCACTAATTTTTTGAACGTTTTTGGACACAACTCTCACAAATCACATCCATAATGCAAAGCTAACCCTAGCATGCCAAGACCAAGATGCCTAAATGCAAGCTAACATCCATCCAACATGCTGCAATTTGAGAAATTGGCGTAGCTCCCTGGCAATGACGCCAAAATTGTAGTGGGTTTATTTCCTTCCTAGCCTCAACCCAAGATCTAAGCAAACAAGCATCAAAGAGATGAAGTTAGTTGTCACGCGGAGGTTCGAGAGTGACAATAATGAGCATCCTGCCAAGTCAATTTTTTAATCACCTTATGAGCTTCCTTTTGCAAGCGAGGTTGAGAGGATGAGAGAGTGAGTATCACACAGTGAGAGAGTCACTATCACTATCACTGAGAAAGTCATAGTATCACACAGTGCGAGAGATTCACATGAGATATTGTCACACATCACATTTGAGTCGCATATCTAGATTGTTGATATTGCATGCTATGAAATCGACTCACATTAACAGATACAGGTTAACGTTATTGTTGCTGATACTAAGTATCTTGGTGTTGACCCACATCGCCTTGATGTTAATGCTACAAATTGTGCTCATTGTTCCAATTCTAACATACGAGATCATTTGTGCATTGTTTCAATGCTTTCAACGGATTCTATATTGCTCTGTTAATAAAACTTGTTTATACTACATGTCTATACGAGGTTCTTCCCTAGATAGTCTACATAACGTTATCATTTAAACATTTAGTGATTGATTATTCAGCTTATTGGTAATGCTTGGGCTCTTCATGAGAGAACCCTTTGCTATTGTAGAGCTTTAGTCATTGATTCTATTAGATGCTCTTCGTCATCCTTCGTGGGAGATTGCTTGATTTTGTCTATTATAGTCATGTATGCCTCATTGATACAATATTCATAGATTGTCTCTATAACTGTGTGCACAAGCAACAATCTAGGTACATACTTGAATATCTTGTCTCTTGCCATCAAAACGTATAATCCCCAATAAATGTGTCCTCACCCTTCTGAGAGAGCCAGAATGTGGTCTATTTGCAATGCAAGCATCGCCATCTACTGCTCTTGATCAAAACAAAATGGATAACGTCTCTCATCGACAACCACAAGCATGTAGAAGCCTAAATAATAACAAGGCAAGATCAGACTCTTTGCACCAATATTACATGAGCTGAAATATGAGGAGAGCAATTCATAGCATTCTTCCTAACAGTGCTACCACAAGCCATACCAACAAAAATGCTTTCAATGGATCTTTGTAGTACCTCCATTTCATACAATAAGAAAACTATGAATTCTCCTGAAATTATTGCTCTGCTTTTTTTCTCTAAATTTTTCAAATTGTTAGCTTCTAATCACAATCTCTTTTCAGATAGTTACAAAGAAATAGAGCCCTCCCATGCTCAACTTGGTGCATCTTGAACAGAGGAGAGCCCCTACAAGAGGAGTGCAAATAATAGGGCCCAAACAAGCCTTTTTGAAACCTTTAAAAACATGTCATGTTTGCGGTCCACAATGTTGAACATTGAGGCCCCAAAATATTGCCTTATGGCAATTTTAGCTTTGAACCAGAAATCTCATGAAGAGCAAAGTTTTCTTTTACTTTTTGTAACAAAGGTCAAAATTCTAATTAGCTTACCGCCAGATGCTTTTGAGGTAATCATGCTACATACGAGATATTTATATCAAAACTAAGTACTATTTCCAGCCTACAGGGAGATAACAAAGTTCTTTGGCCAGTATTAACATACAAGTATCATAGTTGCCCAGAAATGCGTTTCTGGAGAAAAACGTTTCTAGAAACGCGTTTCTGGATCCAGAATCGCTGGAAAAAAATCAGAAACAGGTCTTTAAAAAATCATAGGGATTGACAGAATCCAACAAGGATTGCTGCACCTAAACTGGACCACACTGTAACCGAAACACTCGGCAACCTACATAAATGCAATGCCCTTGATTAGAGCGTTAATTTGATACCCATATTGCCCACAAAAAATTTAATTTTTTTTTTTTTAAATGTTTCTGAGAAACGCATTTCTAGAAACGCCGTGCATCTATGACACGTATCACCCTGACAAGAAAAATGATAAGTGATAACACTCAAAAATGGAACATTACTTGGAAGCTAGCAGCTTTCATCATAACAGATAAAAAGAGACCTTAAATTTAGCAAAAGCTGGAGAGTGAAATAATGGCCAGGTGGCCTTTAAAGGAGGGGATCTTCATTGAGTGGGACCTAGGTCCCATGGTTGAAAAAATGCTTTTAGATTCCTACATCTAGTTTCAGTCTTTAAGATGCGATTATGAAATTTTATATCAAGCCCAAAAAGATAACTTTTTCTGCTCTAAAGAGCTTAGTAACATCTGTCTATTGGATTAGACCTTAGGGTTTAGCTGCATAAGCCAAAATGCAGGCTGTTACCATCACCTATCCAATGCCACAGCAAACTTGAATCCTCACTGGAATTTCAAGTTGATGTGCTTACAACTGGCAATGAATCTTAAGCTCCTACTTTCTATTATAGTGGCCCCTGGAAGCGTATTCATATAAGTAATATCACCTTTTTACACCTGGTCAAAGAGCAGTGACATGGACTCAGCTCACTCTCAAAGACAATTGACTTGGGCGCATCCCAAGCTGTTCACTCTGTAAGGCCATTTCGCAACCACCAGTAAATCAAATCTGGCTGAATGGCCAACCTGAAACACAGCAACAAAAAATGCACAGCAAAAAAACAAATCAAATGTCCAGACTACCTCGAACATGGGTCGCTTCGAATATCGTTTTCATACTTATTCGTACAGGTGCTTTGTAGCAGGCCAACTACAAAATTTACAGTATTCATTCGAGTTCCAAGCCAAAGCTGGTGAAAGCTTTATAGCGCACAGCGGCATCCTGCAAAAAGGGTAAAGCAGAATAGGTAAACCCTTAACAACTTGCAGAGCTCCATTGGTTATGCAGCAGTGCTTCTAGTCTGAGTTAAAGCATGGACCATGTTATGATAAATTTCTAATCTATGAAAGAAGCAAAAAAAAAATCTGAAAATTCTTACATTGATTGTGCATCTGACCGACCCAAGGACCCACGTTTCATAGCTTTTCTTCCATAATCCACCCATTCCAGCCCTTGTCCCTCCCCCATGGAACACTGATTTAAAACCCAAAGGGGATGGCGGTATCAACTTGGCAAAAAGCCAACTTCCCACAGTCAAACCGGAGCTTTCACTAAAATAGACAGATCTAGAAGCTGATTTGCTGTTGTCACTTACTGCAACTTGATCGGGAAGTTATGATGCAATTTGCTGCACGTCAATTGGGATATTCTGTAAAAACCCAATAAAAAATCACTCACGAAGGGCATCTTTGCAATTGCATTGCAGACAAAATTTTCAATTAGCACCAAGGCAGATAAAATTGTCAAGAATAAGCTCTACTAGTAGACGCACACTCACTGCTATAACTGGATCTGACTGTACAATTTTTGCAGGTCACGATGAAGAAGTTTCATGCCATTCAGCCATTTTCTTGGTCACGGCATCAGCTTCCATGATCCTGTCTACCTTGCGAAGTGCATGAATAAGAGTAGTTGCCAAATTCAAAGCTGGAGTTATATTCTTTGTTGTCATATCGTGAATGAGATCCATAGCGTCAGTAAGATCCCCGTCCTTGCAGATGCCTTTGAGTAAAATGTTAAATGTAACAGAATTAGGATTGCATCGAGTCGACACCATTTTCTCATAGAGTTGTAAGGACTCCGCCACTCGACCATCTTTGCAGAGGCCATCGATCAGAGTGTTGTATGTAACAACATCAGGTACAAAACCCTTTTCAAGCATCTCGTTGAAAAGCTTTTGTGCCGCATCCACCTTGTTTGTCTTGCAAAGCCCATCAAGAAGGATGCTCCAAGTAACAGCATCAGGTAAGCAATTCCTTTCAAACATTTTCTTGAAAAGCCCAAAAGCTTCAGGCAGTCTACCTGACTTCACTAACCCGTCAAGAAGAATGCTGTAAGTAACAACATCAGGAGTGCACCCCTTGCTGATCATTCCTTGCAGATACCTTTGAGCTTCACCCAGTTCCCCTACCTTGCAAAAGGCATGAACAAGAGAAGTATACGTGACTACATCAGGATCACAGCCAGCACTAGCCATTTTCTGCAGCAAAGAGCAAGCTTCATCTGTTTTCCCAACCTTGCAAAGACCATGTAACACTGTATTGTAGGTAACTATGTTGGGATGGCAGCCCCTCTGAGGCATTTCCTGGAAAATTCTCTCAGCTTCACTTATTCGGTTTACCTTACATAGTCCATTGAGGTAAGAATTATAAGTGACAATGTTAGGAACAGAGCCCATTTCAAACATTTGTCCAAATAGCTCTTCAGCCTCGTTGATCTTTCCTGACTTGCAAAGCCCATCCAGAAGGCTGCTGTATGTCACAACATTAGGAGCACAGCCCCGGGTGACCATGGTTTGAACCAACAGATAGGCCTCATCGATGCGTCCCACCTTGCAGAAACCATTCAGAATTGAGGTGTACGTATACGTATCAGGAACACAGCTTTTCTGATTCATTTCTTCAAGGAATTTCTTTGCTTCATCAAGCCTGCCTGCTTTGCAAAACCCATCAATCAGTGTGTTATATATAACCTCATTAGGACTCAGTTGCTTATGGATCATCTCCAGAAACAGCTTGTGAGCTTGCTCAACTTTTCCTGCCTTGCAGAATCCATGAAGAAGGATACCAAAGGTCCAGCTATTTGGACTGCAACCTGCAGAAACCATGTCCAAGTATATTATGTGGGCTTTTGAATAATTGTCTCCATTCACAAGGACCTGGATTAAACAATTATAAGCATAAACATTGAGCTGGCGCTTGACCTTTTGTTGAGCCCAACTGAAGAAATTTAAAGCAGCTGCACTGTCTCTGACAAGTTTTAGCACCTCCGCAACAAGCTGAGACCCCACCACTTTAGCCCACCTCTTTAATGCTACTTCCAATTCATCACAATGGCTCTTCTGCTGAAGAATTTCAAATATAAGCTGTGCTTGTGAGGCATGATGCGGCAATGAACTCATTGGCTTTTCCACTTTCAAACCATCATCAATCTGCTGACTGGCCTGCCCAATCAACATGCGCAGGGGAAATGTTCTATACAACTTGGAACTGGAAATCCATTGCATCTGCCTGCAAGCTCTACGATTTTGTATCCAAATTGTGTGTCCCGTCAGATAAACTGCATGCCTTTCTAAAACCCAAAAAAGGAGGTATGTCATGGCTCTGACACAGAAAGCTGCAACACACAGCCCACTTAATTGATTACTATGGACTTTTAGACTAACCTAAAGATAGCAAGGATTCATGTACAATAAAAACACAATGATTTCAATCTTCAATTTGTAAAACAAGCAAAAATAAGAAACAATGCAGGCAGTCACAGTTTACAGGATATTCAAATTGAGTTGAATGGAAATTTGAATCAACTTCAATCGAGGTTCAACTGATTTGAAAATTGAGCTCCTGCCAAAATATTCTCAAAAACTCTAAGTTTTTCGAAAAGAAAGAAGAACAAGAAAAGTCACAGAATTACGATTAGTCGGCACTATGCACTCAATATTCAAAGCTACTAACTACGCTCACAAAGCATTAGACCACAAGCAACTACATTGGGCTAAACAAACTATATGCAACAATATTTGTACTTGAATCATCAAAGCCAGGCGTGGATAGAAGTTTCACACAAAAACTATGTCCACTTTACTTTTCACATAATGTAAAGAGGACGGCATGCTGAGCTCTATCAACCCCTTGAAGACAAGGAACAAACGTAGCTAGGATGAAAAGTATTAAAGAGCAAAGCCAATCAAAAGCAATCCCTATTTCTTTGTTCACATGGAGCTGTTGTAAGTAAACTACATAACTTGACTTAAGATTGCTCAAAAATCATTATGGACTGAAGGCTACAGAAGGTAACCAGTGGACAAAGCACACCCTTACAAATAGAAAAAAGTACACATATGTTGACAATTTCTACATCTCATATGAGATTTCAAAACAGAAACTGCAGGTTTACTGCTACAATCAAAAAATGTCTTGAGGTTGATTGTCGCATAATACATGAACATCACAGAAAAGACATGCAACCTATGATTCAGTGAAGTCCACCTGAAAAGTCTTTATACCATCAACACCATCATGCACAAGGTGGAGCACACAGGTACTCAACAGTAGTACATGCACTCCCTAAATTGTCCAATTTCAATATTAAGTCCCGTGGCAGCCTAGTCAAAAAATTAGAATTGCAGGTGCTTGCGGTCTAGTCTCCGCAATACTCTTTATGCCACTCATAACAAGTTTGGTGAGATACATGCTCCACCTCCAAGCCTGACTTATCTGAAGATTCCATCTCCTGTCACAATACTCCCTGTATATGAAAAAGGACGTCCTATTGGTATAAGTTGGCATTGCCACCATCCCCTCGCAAAAGAAAAACTATGTGCACAGTAGATCTTACCTGTGCATGTGAGGCATAGGTCCACATACAGCTCATTTGATTATGAATAAAGGACTGATGAGAAAGGCACATGCAAAGAGTTAACAGAGCCTATCCTCTGTCAATACCCCGTCAAATATGCATGTTGATCTCTATGTAACCTAGAAGTATCTTGTGCCAACCCATTACACACTACAATCTAGTCCATTGTAGACTGAGAATCCTTGGCGCTTGATAGTACTCTCACCTTTCTCCTGTAAGAGGTGGTCTTTGTAGACAATAAATATAAAGTCCTAAAACCAAGGATCCTATTCTAAGCATGCCAATAACAAGCAACACATGGGAAACGGATGGTGGACAAACCAACCCAACCAATCCTAGATCGAATGGATCTAGCCCCCAAGCTATAGATCAATCTCAAAGAGGAATGAGACATCACACCAGCAGCATACGGCTACTAGTCAGCAGCCTCACATTCAAGGATCCACTAGTGAGAGCCCAATAGGTATACTTATACCCTCCAAGGCCCGTGCACCACTAGTAGTGCACTGTGACACCTCACTGGACACCTCTGCAGCCTTTTTGGGCCACGTCATCCAGTTCCCCAATGACTCACTGATAGACCCATACAAATCCACCATCATGAATTATGACCTTCACACATAAGGGCCCCAATTCCCTTATAGTCACAATTAACTTACGGGTTGTTGGTCTACTGATCTCTAGCGTGGACACGCTACCCGAGACCAGTCATGGGCATGACATTCTTTCCCCCGTACTCAAGTTCTGTCCTCAGAACTTAAAGCTAGGGAAGTTCTTCCAAAAGCTCCCTTCCTGTTACCAGGAATCATCATCGTCTGTGCGACTCTTCCATCGAACCAGATGCTTGGTAACTATACGATTTGTCAATCGTTTAGTTCTTGTATCCAAGATCCTTCCGGGTTCAATAATTTATCCAACGGGTCCAATTGATCTCCAGAATCAAGATGCTCTCCTTCGCGTAGACTCTACTTGAGTCAGCTTACGTGAAAAACCGGATGCATTTGAGTTCCTTCCGGGAGATCCAACTGGTAAGCTAAGGATCCGACCTTTTACAAGATCTAATGCGGTCCTCTTGTATCTAGGAGACAATTTGTAATACTTGCCGGTACGCATTACACTAGAATCCTTCGGGATTCTCAAATATACCCAATCTCCCACTTGAAAGTCTTGAGGTAATCATTTCAAATTAGCAAAATGCCGGTCCCAATCTTGGGCACACTAAACATTTTCACGTGCTATCCGTAGCATTTCCTACATATCATGTAGGAAATCCGCTACCTTCTGAAATTTGATCATACGAGTCTCTTCCATAATGAGTGATATAGGTTCACAACAGTACATAAAAGCACGAACGGGCTATAACCGGTAGCCAAATGCTTACTGTAACTTAATCTCCATCAAGGATAACTTCCTCTCCAAGGAGATTGCTATCAAAATATAAATACATATTTCATCTGATCTTCTGATCACGCAGGTAATCCTTCTCTTAAACGATCAAGTATAACTAGAATCTGAACTATGATTCTCAATCATAATTCTTCGGATTCTTGTCCTATACTCAATAAGAGAACGTTATACCCTAGCATAGGTAACTCGACCAAGGTCAGATACACTTCCCAATGAGATTGCCGCCGGAAAAATGTGCTCGAAGCATTTTCTCCCTCACCTGATTTGTTCTTTTCGTCTGACCAATGGTTAGAAGAACTTAAGCTCAAAAGTCGTCACTAGTTTAGCGAATACGGCCAACCAAAAGTGACCAGTAAACCTTGGATCGCGGTCGTTCACAATGTCACTTGGTAATCCGTAAAGTCTAAACACAAGCTCTACAACTACTTGAGCAGAATCATATGCATTTTAAGCGGTCATTACCCAAATAAACATAGCCGATTTGGTAAGATGGCCAGTCATTACCAAAAGTCCACTATCATGTTTATTCATCCGGAACAACTGATCGGACAGATCTTGATTCTACCAACAAAGCGCGCAATTTACTTGACAAAGGATGAGAAAGAAACGAACGCGAACTCGAAACATTTCTATTCGTGACCAACTCGAAAAGATTCGCGAAGGATTCGCGAAATTTGTCTTGCAGTCAACTCAAAAGATTCGCAAAAGATTCACGAACAGTTTCTTGTGGAAGCTCGTGGCTTTCTTGTTGAAGCTCGAAAGATTCGCGAACATAATCTTGTCGCAAAATTTTTCTGTTTCTTGTTCAAGCCTCAAATGTCGCGAAATTGTCGCAAAAAAATTCGCGCAATTTTCTGGACTGTTCTTCAAGCTCACCTGTCGCGAAACTATCTCAAACAATTCGCGAAATATTCTAGCTTCCTTCAAGCTCAAGAATTGTCATCTGTCGCAAACAATTCGCGAATGACAAAAATGCCGCGAAGAGACGAGTGTCGCAAACAATTCGCGAAACACGAAGCTGAAACGAAGAGACAGACTGTCGCGAAATATTCGCGAACAGAATTTATTCGAGCCTGGAAACAAAGCGTCTATTTGAATATCAACTGTCGTAAACGGTTAGATTTCTACTGTTACAGTATTCAAAGGCCAAAAGACTTGTAAATAAAAGGCCAAAAGACCTGTCCTGTAGCAATATAAATAAATACATATGCACTACTCGTTGAAACACACTCAATCAGAGACACAACAGCGAGATAAGACAACAAGAGATGTATATTGATGAATCAGATTCAGAGTTATAAAAATTCGTTTTTGATCAATAGTTTCTTATTGTCTAAATGGTCTTGAGTTGTCTCATACTTCCACATATATTATCTTACTTCCCCATATAGTTTCCGCACGCATATTCAATCAGAATAAATACTGTTCTATTAGTACATAGATCAGATAAAATCATGATTAAAGACACTGATATTAGTTTGATTTATTCGAACTTGCATCGTGTTCTCTGTGGAAGAATAATTGCTATTTTTCCTACAGTGGTATCAGAGCATACGGAATTAAAGTTGATACAGTGGTATCTTCGTATCCCTCTTAGCATCCTTCATACATCCATCAGTAAGCCGCTATCTGGAGCTTATTCAGAATTAGAAGATGTCGTCGATCACCAATATTCAAGCTAAGATCACTACAATCTTGGACCCAGAAGGTTCAAACTACTTGATTTGAAAATTAAAGACTTCACTCTTGTTGAAGGGCGAAGGTCTATGGCAACGGGTAGAACCAATTGAGGAGAAGCCAGAAGCTACTCCTGGCAAAGAACTTCGAGAATGGAGTTTAAAAAATGACAAAGCTATAGCAATTATTGCGTCTTCAGTGCATGACAATATAATGCTAGATCTTACATCAATTTCAAACGCAAAGGATTTATGGGAAGAATTGCAAACCAAGAATGAGACTCGATCTCGTAATCAGATCATGTTCTTGGAAGACCAATTAACTTACCTACAGTGGGACGGCAAAGACCTGAACACTTTCGTGCAAAAGATTAAAGATTTGTTTATTTCCTTGCAAAATTCTGGTGCAGAAAATACAATTTCTAAGGAAAAACACCTTAGTTATTTTCTTCGAGCCCTACCCAGGTCATTCCACACAACTCGAACCTTATTGGCGAAAGATGCGACAATGACACTTCAAAAGGCAATGGATGGAGTGAAGGAGGAAGTAGAAGCTCGTGAACGCTATGACGACAATGGTGATTCAGAAAATGCTCTATTTACTCAGAAAAATAAATCTTCTAAGAAGTCTAAGTTTAAGAGGGAGTCGTCTAAGAAGAATGAGTCTAAGACTAATAAACAACAATCTGCAAAACAACAGAAGAATTCTGGTGATAAGAAGATCTGCAACAGATGCAGAAAATCAGGTCACACAGAAGAAAAGTGTTGGCTAAATCCAAAGATTGAATGCATTCATTGTCATAAACGAGGTCATGCAGCAATAGACTGTTATCAGAATCCCAGAAACAAGGAGCAGAATCGAAGCAAACCTTCAGATTCAAACTATGTCGAAGACAAAGCAGAATGCTTTAGAGCAGCAGAAGACAGGGCAACAAGGAATTCAGCAGCTTATGTTAATACTGATCTATGATGTTCATCTAATTCAATTCGAGAAGTAGTACTTGATTCAGGAGCCACCTCACATTTTGTTTCCTCGAAACAAATTTTGTCTGAGTACAAGAAGACGAATTATTCGAGATTCATTATACTTGGAGACGGTTCTAAACACGTGGTTGATGGAACTGGTGTATTATGGCTAGACACGAATCAGGGAGACAAGAAACTGGAGGACATTCTCTATGTCCCTACTCTTGATAAAGATCTTCTATTTGTAGCTAAGATAGTCGATACAGGCATGTCAGTAACCTTCACAAAGAACTCTTGTAAACTGTTCGAGGAAGATTCTGATAATCTGGTTGCTAAAGGCAACCAATGTTTCATGGGCGCGTTTCGTACGTCGTTTCATACGCGTTTCAAAACGCGTTTGAAACGTCTGGTTCAGGTTTGAAATGGGAAATTTCTTTTAGGTTTTTTTTTTTTTAAAATGTGTTTTTGAGGGTTTTTGGGGTTTACAGATGTCATAGAAAGTCTAGTAACAAGTAGATACATCCAATTTCATGAGAATGCTCTAGAGAATGCAATTTCAAGAGGAGAAGCTGTGTATGGTGACTATGGTCACTTTCCTCAATCAATTATTGATACTGTCCTCGATAGGTTATTAGGTTGCGAGAATCTGTTCGTGCCCATTGCGAGTACATACTACAAAGCTTATGGCGCGGTTTTCGGGGTTTACAGATGTCATAGACAATCTGGTAACAAGTAGATACATCCAATTTCATGAGAATGCTCTAGAGAAATTAGAATGCAATTTCAAGAGGAGAAGTTGTGTATGGTGATTATGGTCACTTTCCTCAGTCAATTATTGAAATTATTGATACTATCATGGATAGGTTATTAGGTTGCGAGAATCTATTCATGCCCATTGCTAGTACATACTACAAAGCTTATGGTGCGGTTTCAAAAAAAAAAAATTGGTTTTTTGTTTTGGTTTTTTTTTTTTTTTTTCGGTCGTTTCGAACACTGAAACGGCGTTTTGAAACGAGGTCGTTTCGTACGTCCCGTTTCAAACGCCTTTCAACATTCGAAACGCATTTCGAGGAAACACTGAAGGCAACAGAGAAGGAAATTTGTATCACCTGAACATTCAAACAAGAATCAAACAAGTCAATCAAACTCAGGAATTAACAGATGTATTGTGGCACAAAAGACTATGTTCATATGCACATGAACATGGAAGCCTTGTACCAACCCAATAAAAGTCAGAATTCAAGGAGTCGAATCAAAAGTAGAGATATTTGAACTACCTGCGAATCCTGTCTTAAAGGCAAGATGACTAGAACACCTTTCAGTAAGGATGTTTATAAAGCAACTAAGGTACTTGAAATTGTGCATTCAGATATTTATGGACCATTCGGAGTATTGTCATTGGGTGATGCAAAGTACTTCATTACGTTTATTGATGACTTCAGCAAGTTCGCTATAGTATACTTTATTCGTACCAAATCTGTCGAGAAATTCGTTGAGTATACGAATTGGGCTGAAAAGCAGACAGGCAATAAGCTGAAGCAAATTCGCACAAATCGTGGAGGTGTGTACATTTCCAACGAATTCAAAGCTTACTGTACTGATCAAGGTATTATGCACACGAAGACTTCATCTTACACACCTCAGCACAATGGAATAGTTGAACGAAGGAATCGTACACTGATGGAAGCTGCAAGGTGTATGATGGCTCATGCGAAAGCACCAAAACAGTTGTGGGCAGATGCAGTGGCTACATCAACTTATCTTCAGAATCGTATTCTGAAATCTCGAATACCGGATAAAACTCCTCATGAGATATGGTGGAAGTCAAAACCAAATCTTGCACATGTTCGAACATTTGGATGCGCAGCATATATGCACATACCAGATAAGCTGAGAAAGAAACTCGATGAAAAGACAGAACAAGGTTTTCTGGTAGGATTCGAGTTACATTCATCATACTATCGTGTTTATGTACCCGAACCTGGCAAGATAAAAGTTGTTCGAGATGTTAAATTTGATGAGACGAAATACATGGCAGACAGTGATCTAGTCGGCTATGAAATTCTCAAAAATTATTATGAGCTACCAACAACAACAGAAGAAAAACAAGCAGAAGATGAAAGAGAGTTACCTGATTTAGAGGGAGGTCAAAATCGAATACCTGACAGACTCGAATCGCCAGCTCGAATTCCAATAGAAAAGCTTGAATCAGAATCGAACTCGAAACCTGCGGAATCGAACTCAAAACCACCTGTGAGAAGATCAGACAGACAATGAAAACCACCAGAAAGGTATGGTCAGGATGTTTTTAATACAGCCATCGAATTTTGTGGATTCTCTGACGAACCTCAAACATTCGAGGAAGCTAAAAAAATGGACCAGATAAAGATCGCTGGATTCAAGCAATGGAGGACAATATGTCATCCATGTATAAGAACAATGTATCGACACTTGCACCTATACCTGATGGCAGAAAACCAGTCACGTGCAAGTGGATCTACAAGATTAAAACAGGTCTTGATGGAGAAAACATCAGATACAAGGCAAGGTTAGTTGCTAAAGGATTTTCACAGAAGTATGGGATCGACTACACTGATACTTTCTCACCGGTCCAATCTAGAATACGTCTAGAATTCACTCTTAAGTTCTAATCTAGAATAACTTAAGATTCACCGGAACCTCCTTACGTGAAGTTCTAACTTTGGGCAACCAACAACTATCCTACTATCCTGAGTCTTCCGGGATAGCATTCTATCCTTTCCAATCGGAAAAAGATAAGGCCAAAAGTTCTCGTGTATTCTATGCACATAGACTTTTAAATGAATCCAAACTTGACCCATAAAGGTTGTAAATAAGCAATACATTTCAACAATAATATTTATAAGAGAAGTCTTTTAAACAACTAACCCAAACGTAGCGATCCTGACTCGGTTAGCTGTATCGGATTTCGAAAATATTTAAATGTCTAGGTGTGGTACCAAAACACCACATTTAATTTGATTCTAAATCTATTCTAGGTCAATAAGTAATTCTCAATGAGAAATTACTATAACGTAGTGAGAAATTGTCTCTATACAATTCTCATCAACATGCCTATGTATAAACGACTAGTTTATGCATGCAAATAACTTAGTTCAAGGAATACTTTGTAGATCCACAAGATTAAAAGTTTGTACAAAAGGTTTATGATCACACAAAGATTCACTACATAGCATATCTCTACAAAATATCACAGATTTACGGCCATACTATGGTCATACTGATCCAGTTAGTTTTAGATCTTCATTTTGGAATCGCCTGCGTCCCATACCACAGGTTCCTCCACGAAAGCCCTCCACTTCCTGATCAAAGCGTCACAAAAAATAATTACAAGTATATGAAGTTCACGGGAATTGTTTGCAAATTCCAACTTCATAAAACAATTTCCAAATCTCTACGGTCACTGAAAGGATAGTAGGTTTTGTCCTAACATGCCTTGAGTGACAGATTTAGAAATGGGGAAGAATGAGTCGGCTTTTCTTGTTCTTATTTCTTACTGTGTTGGTACGCCCCAGCTTCAAGCACATCAAGAAAACGACTTTTTTTGTTTCATTTTAGTCTTTCCATCTCAGGCTTCTGGGCCGTTTGGCCGAGCCCGTTTCCGAAAAAAACGACACCTTGGTCAAAGAAATCCAAGAACTCCTGGACATAGGTGTCCAATTCTCGGTTGCCCATTTGGCAATTAATAAAGCGAATATACATTTCGTCAATTGTGAAAAAGGACTTACGGAATTCCTCCACGAATTCAGCCCAGTCACCAATTTTATGGGTTGTATCCTCCACCACGAGGAGGCCTTACCCAAAGCAACAACAAAAACCGACTAAATTCGCTTTTTTGTTCTGATACCAATATAAAGTCCTAAAACCAAAGATCCTATTCTAAGCATGCCAATAACAAGCAACACATGGGAAACGGATGGTGGACAAACCAACCCAACCAATCCTAGATCGAACGGATCTAGCCCCCAAGCTATAGATCAATCTCAGAGAGGAATGAGACATCACACGAGCAGCATACTACGGATACTAGTCTCACATTCAACTAGTGAGAGTCCAATAGGTATACTTATACCCTCCAAGGCCTATGCACCACTAATAGTGCATTGTGACACCTCACTGGACACCTCTGCAGCCTTTCTGGGCCACGTCATCCAGTTCCCCAATGACTCCCATACAAATCCACCATCATGAGGTTAAGCCTACAACCATTAATTATGACCTTTACACATAAGGGCCCCAATTCCCTTATAGTCACAATTAACTTACGGGTTGTTGGTCTACTGATCTCTAGCGTGGACACGCTACCCGAGACCAGTCGTGGGCGTGACAGTAAAGAGAAATTTGCTCCCTATGGGCCATCCACTGTATGATACAGAGAAATTGTTCAAGTCCATGATGGTCATTTTGTGAAAAATCTGCAAAGGAAAGATCTACCAGGAGGAGACGTGAATCTTGAGTGAACCAAGTAACATCACCCTTATCAATATCTGTTTTAGACCTACCTTATGTTAGAATTAATGTTTATTTGACACCCCTTAATGATAGTTTGGCCATGCCTGCGTGTTATTTTTAGGGGCTATTACTATTTATAGTAAGTCATATTTTAAGGTCATTACTATTTGTAGTAAATTCGTTTTTTAGTCATGCATGTAGGTGGGTGCACTACTACTAGAATAGGATTTGCTTTTATCACTTAGAAACTCATCTTGGGTGTTTACCCAATATAGGTAGTAATTATAGCAATTAGCTTTTTGTCTTTTGCTATTTACCTTAGGCTCATTAGCTTTTATCAATCATTAGAGAAACTATTTAAGAAGGCTAGCACCCCACCACAATTATTCCATTCCATTCAATGAGCTAGAGCAATTGCTCGATTCTCCTATGATCTGAATTCTCTCTATGCTTGGGTTTTGTGTGAATGCTAGTAGGACTAGTATCTCCATCTAGAATTTGTATCACAAATTCTGACATGGTATATCAGAGCAAGCTCTTTGGTGAGAGAGAGAGTTTGTATTTGCAGGTGTGCAATCGGATTGGAGGAGCTGCATGTGGAGTCAACGTTGTTAGGAAAACAACGGGAATCTTCTAGAAGAAGATTGACGGAAAGTTATTGGCTGTCGACAGATCTGAATCAGAATTTTTCTGGTTGTTTGCTAGTTTTCTGGTGCAGGTCACATCTGGAGCAGGTACATTTGAGGGAGGTAGTATCTGAACAGGTGACTTCTGAGACAGGCAGATCTGAACAGGTGCATTTCAGGTGCATGCACATCTTAACAGGCACGTATGAGGGCAGCAGTACCTGGTGCAGGCACTTCTGAGGGCGGCAGTAGCTGGGGAAGGCACTTCTGAAGGCAGCAGGACCTGGTGCAGGCCCGGACAGGCAGCATCTGAGGTAGGTGGACCTGGTGCAGGCCCAACAGCAGCATCTAAGGAAGGCAGTATCTGGTGCAGGTGGTAACTAAGCAGGTGCAGGTTCAGACAGGCAATACCTGGGACAGGTGATATCTAGGACAGGTCTGAATCAGGGCAGGTGATATTGAGAGAAGGCTGTTTCTGGACAGATCTGATTGTTAAACTAAATTCAGGTTGTTGAGATTTGTTACGGATCAGTATAATCGCAGGATTGAATGACGTTATGTTGCCGGAGTCTAGCAAGCTAGATGGAATGAACTACAGTATATGGAAGTTCAAGATGCAAAATATTCTCCAAGATAGAGAATATTGGGATATCGTCACAGGTGTTGAGATACCTCCTACCACTGACAGGGAGTTGCGGGAGTATCAAAAACATAGAAGAAAAGCTCATCATATTATCAACTTATCAGTTAAAGATATGATTAAATCAGTCACGAATCTTATTCTTGACTAAATAAGCTTCACACGTTGAAGATGGGTACAGGTGAATCGGTAACGGACTACTTTACTCGAGTGAAAGATCTGAGAGGGCAACTTATTGCAGTTGGAGAAAGTGTTCAAGATTCAGTATTGGTATCCATTGTACTTAATAGTCTACCTTTGGCCTATCAGAACTTTGTAATGATGCTATCGTTAAGAGAAATGAGGCCTTCTTTCGATGAGCTAAATGCCACCTTACTACAGGAAGAAATGAGACGACAGAATATTGTAAACAGGGACGATTTCAAGGAACAGGCATTCCTGGCAAAGAAGCAAGAGCAAAGTTCCAAGAAGGGTGGCAAAGGGAAGAAGAAGAAGAAAAAGCAGCAAGATATGCAGGAGAATCGATCAAATCGGGTAAGTTATGGCACGAGAGGTATGGACATCTGAATTACAAAAGTCTACAAGTCTTGAGGAAATTTAACATGGTTACAGGTCTACCTCAAGTCGTTTCTGATCACAAGGTTTGTGAAGGCTGTGTCTTAGGCAAGCATCAAATAAAGAAATTTTTGCCTAGTACATTCAGGGCGAAAAATGTTCTAGAACTTGTTCATACAAATTTGTGTGGTCCTATGAAGACTCAATCTTATGGGGGAGCAAGTTACTTTATGGTGTTTGTGGATGACTATTCTAGGAAGACATGGATCTATCTTCTGAAGAATAAGGGTGAAGCTTTCAAATATTTCACATGGTTTAAGACACAAGTGGAGAAAGAAACAGATAGACAAATAAAGATACTTCGCTCGGACAAAGGGGGAGAGTATCTTTCTACGGAATTTCAGGTGTTTTGCAAGGATCATGGTATAAAGAGACAATTTGCAAATACGGACAAGCCTCAACAAAATGGAGTTGCGGAAAGAAAGAACCGATCCATAGTGGAAACTGCGAGGAGTGTGCTCAAGAGTAAAAATCTTCCAAATATGTTTTGGGGTGAAGCAGTTAAGACGGGGTTGTTTATCTTTTGAATCGAAGTCCTACAAAGGTTGTAGAGAATTGAACTCCAGAGGAAGCTTACACGGGTCGGAAGCTAGATATAAGTCATTTGAGAGTGTTTGGAAGTATTGCTTCTTCTCACATACCTAAGGATTCAAGGAGCAAATTGGATTCTAAGGCGACCAAGTGTTTATTTCTTGGTTATGATAATCAAGAGAAGGGATACAGGTTATATGACTTGGAGGGTAAGAAAATAATCATAAGTAGGGATGCAATCTTTGATGAGGAGGCAACTCATAAAAAAATAGAGATATATTTTGATAAAGATCAAGATGGTGGAATCCCTATATTATGTGACGAGTTATTACAGGAACCTGAATCGACACATGTATCACCTACGCCAATTCAAGAACCTAAAGTGTCTTTGGTTGAGATAGGAAAGAGGAAGGAGAGGTCAAGTATATGGGATCCTTATTCACCTCCTACTTCACCAAGCAGGAAGCATCCTACATCAGAAGCTAGAAGATTGTCTAGGTGGTATTATGAAACTATCAAGGATAGTGTTATTATGGAACAGGGAGAGTCCAGTACACATGGAACTAGGAGATCAGCTAGACTTGAAAAGCAACATGAAGATCAAGATCGACAGGAGGATCAACAAGAGGATCATCATGAAGATGGGGATGTACATTTTGCATATATGGCCACAATATTAGAGAAAAAGGATCCATCTACTTTCAGAGAGGCTGAAAAAGAGGATATTTGGAGGAAAGCTATGGATGAGGAGTATGACTCAATCATGAAGAACAAGACTTGGAGACTTGTTCAGCTACCTACAGGTAAAAAGGCTATTGGATGCAAGTGGGTCTATAGGACTAAGTACAAATCAGATGGTTCTATAGATAAACATAAGGCAAGATTGGTGGCAAAAGGTTATGCTCAACAGGAAGGGATTGACTATGAGGAAACTTTTGCACCGGTTGCTAAGTCTACTACTATGAGGACTGTTTTATCATTGGCAACTCAGTTTGAATGGGATATTCAACAAATGGATGTAAAGAGTGCATTCCTGAATGGATTGCTAGAGGAAGAAGTCTACATGGAGCAGCCAGAGGGATACATAGTAGCAGGACATGAAGATAAGGTTTGCAAGTTGGACAAGGCATTATATGGACTTAAGCAGGCACCCAGGGCGTGGTACACGAGGATTGACACGTACTTTGAGGAGCTTGGCTTTCAGAGAAGTAGTTCGGAGCATACACTTTATGTTTTGGTCAGAAATAATCATATTGTTATTGTAGTGATGTATGTGGATGAACTTATTATTAGAGGATCAGATCCTAGAATGATTCAAGGAATCAAGAAAGATCTCTCATCGGAATTTGATATGAAAGATCTTGGTTCACTACAATATTTTCTTGGTATTGAGGTATGGAGAGTAGCACAAGGACTATTCATTTCTCAATCTAAGTATGCTCATGAAATTCTTGAAAAATTCAATATGTCAAAGTGCAAGCCTATTTCTACACCATATGATAGTGGATGTAAGCTTACTAAAGCTGAGAAAGATCAGGATGTAGATGAGACGTTATATAGAAAGCTTGTTAAAAGCTTAATCTATCTAACTACTACAAGACCAGATATTGCTTATGCTGTGAGTATGGTTAGTTAGTTTCTGGCTAAGCCTAAGCAGATTCATTGGAAAGTTGCTAAGCGAATACTCAGATATATCCAGGGCACTTTGAGATTTGGTATTCTCTATGGTAGACAGGATGATTTGAAGTTACAGGGATATGTGGATGCTGATTGGGCTGGAGATGCGGAAGACCGAAGATCTACTACAGGTTACATCTTTAGTCTTGGTTCTGGTGCTATCTCTTGGAGTTCTAAGAAGCAATATACTATTGCTTTATCATCTACAGAGGCAGAATATCGAGCTACTACGAGTGCAACATGTGAAGCAATATGGTTGTGAAGGATTCTACATGATCTACATATGGTACAAGATTCACCTACGGTACTTCAATGTGACAATCAGAGTTGTATTAAATTGGCAAAAAATCTAGTTTTTCACAGCAGGACAAAGCATATTGAAGTACAACAACACTTCATCAGAGAGAAAATTCAAAGTAATGAAGTGGAGCTTATCTATTGCCCTACAGAAGAGCAAGTTGCAGATATCTTTACCAAAGGTCTTGGCAAAGAAAAATTTCAGAAGTTTAGAGAACTTCTAGGAGTAATAGATAACAAAGTAAACATTAAGGGGGAGTGTTAGAAATTAATGTTTATTTGACACCCCTTAATGATAGTTTGGCCACGCCTGCGTGCTATTTTTAGGGGCCATTACTATTTATAGTAAGTCATATTTTAGGGTCATTGCTATTTATAGTAAATTCGTTTTTTAGTCATGCATGTAGGTGGGTGCACTACTACTAGAATAGGATTTGCTTTTATCACTTAGAAACTCATCTTGGGTGTTTACCCAATATAGGTAGTAATTATAGCAATTAGCTTTTTGTCTTTTGCTATTTACTTTAGGCTCATTAGCTTTTATCAATCATTAGAGAAACTATTTAAGAAGGCTGGCACCCCACCACAATTATTCCATTCAATTCAATGAGCTAGAGCAATTGCTCAATTCTCCTATGATCTGAATTCTCTCTATGCTTGGGTTTTGTGTGAGTGCTAGTAGGACTAGTATCTCCATCTAGAATTTGTATCACAAATTCTGACACCTTAGCAGTTAGGACCTTTCAAGAAAACCATCGTTCCCTGGTGTTCAAAACAAGGTTGTTATGTACAGAACATGGAATTTCGTGTTTTGATCTTTTAAAGCATATAGTATATTAATGTATAAAGGCATATTCCTACTAGCTGTTGAAAATCACGAGTCAAGTGTGACTTTCCATTGTTCTGTTAGGTGCCATGTTCCATTAAATTGTATAACAAGCAACTCAAATACGGTTAAAGTTTAATTGTCTAGAATCACATAATTTTCAGGATTTTTATTTAAGAAAAATAAGATTGCAAAATCTCACAATCCTGATGGAATGATAGAACAACAATCCTGATAGATGAAGGTAATATGTCTGACAAGAATACTAGGTAATGTGCTTGCCAGAAATTGTAACTTTGTTCGTGGTGGACCAGGCAGGATACATTTCATGCTTCAAGAAAGAACTCAGCTTCTCTCCTCTATTGATCTTTGTATATAATATAGATAAAAGAAATTAGAATTGTGATGTATATTCAAGAATCGACCCATTTTGAACCTTTTCGTTCAAAGCGTTATGTTCCGTAAGACGGAAAGATTCTGTACGTTCGGAATGTAGGAAATAACAGCTTATTTACTATTTTTTTTAACTTTGAAAAAGAATCCCTTACCCCATTGAAATCACATTTTTTCAAGTAGACTCTCCCTATTTCGTTCACCATTTCTTTCACAAAATTCTAACATAATTCATTTTTATTCTTTTATTGGATGGACTTGAAGCATTTTACACTTACAAGGCCTTCTACCTAGTTCTAATTAGTTCACTACGGCTTATGAATTGTGTTTTACTGATCGTTTTACTTTGACACACGTCATTCAAATCACTAGTATTTTTTGTCATAGAAGGTCATAGCAGTATTTCTATAACCCTGCATGCGGACAGTATGTACATGACTCGCAGTTGCAGTAGATTGCAATCCGGTGCAACAGTGTTCCAAAATGCCAACAATCCAGGACACAGCACCCCAATCGCCTATTTTTTTAAGCACACTAAAACTCAGAAAAAAACTTCAAAAAAACCAAAGAGAACGTAAAAACAAGATAAGAGGGAAAAAAAAAAAGCAGCAATTTGGGAAACCCTATAGGGATTTTCGGATCAAACGAGCAACTATGATACATGTCTATCCAGTGTTTGTATTTGATCTCAAAGTTATTTGAAGCATCGAAACAGGAAAATCAGCATAAGGTACCTATTTTGGTGAGGCATGTGTGTTTCCTTCAAGGTAAAAAGATGCTTTGTTATCCCACAAAGACTTGGACAGCCAACAAGAGGCTGTAGCAGGCTGTCCAACAGCCACAAAATCACCAACACTTTGTTGTCCAAAGTGTTCCAAATGTGGACCTTGCCCTTCCACGGGCCGTTCCCGATGCATAATAGGATGCTCACGATGTAACATACGCTGAAAATGATCAATAAACCATGGCTGAATATGCTGTCCACCATATTCAAGAAAAAAACCAGCAGCTTGCCACTTTGAGCACCCAAAAAATCCAGCAACACGCCACTTTGAGCCAATGTACTAATTGACATGATTTTTTCCCCTCCTCCATTAGTACAAAATGGCTTCAAAGAATGCTTGATTTCAACCTTTTCCAAAACATTAACTTGAGAAGCTTGCTCATAAAGTTCTTCACTAATGCATCCATCATTTGCAACAAATGGCTCGAGAGAAGAAGAATGCTCTACCATACCAACATTTTGATGCAAACTTGTACTTGTAGAAAGACAATGATCAAACTTTGCATGCTTTTGCTCTTCTACCTTCAAAGAGGATGAAGTAGAGAGGAGAAAGCATGATGATGAATCTTTTATTCTATATATCGTGTTTCCCAAGCACTTTTAGAGGTCTTGCAAAATCTCAAATGATATAAGATAGATCTTGTTACCGATAAAATCTTGATCATCACGTCGATGCCAAACCTCAGCTTGCAACTCCATGAAAAATAGTTGATGCCATCCAACATATCTTCGCCCGAACAAGTACGAATTGCTCCCAAATCTCTTGCCATAAGAACCAGCCAAGAAGATATACTTTTTCAAACCCTAAATGTGCCCTAAAAGACACAAAACCCAACAAGTATCAAATCTGGAAAATCAGCACCGAAATGTGTCGAAACCACACATTAGATGGATGTAGGAACCTGCCCTCCTACAAGCCTTGTGTGCTGAAGATTTCAGCCTGAAATTGCATTACAAACTCAAAAAACCAGCAAGCAAAGAATTAGGTTAGCCTCCAACAAAGCTTTTTTCCGGAACCTTTCTTTCTTGCCAAAAAGTTGTGAACAATACACACACGGATAGGGCTGTTGGAAACACGATCGGATCATCACAAAAAATCAGTGCCTTCTTCCACACCTAGAAACAAGCAAAAAGAAGCGGATCTTCACTTTGTAAAATCAACAAGGGTGCTGATTTTTCAGCCAAATCAGAAGAAAAAATTGCTTGTAGATGAGCGCGCCCTCCTGCAAAGGAGCAAATCTGAAAATAGGGCAGCAGCGGACCAACGGAAGTAGGATAAACCTACACGGATGTGGGCAACCTAAAAGCAGCCTCGAAGCGAAGAAGATAATTAATGGCGCCTTCCTGCAACCTGAAAAATCAGCAAACAGCCAACTGATTTTTGGGCGCCCAAAATCCCATTATCTACTTTGATGTGTGGCGCCCTCCTGCAAAACGGAAAAGAGTCAAAATTGAACGATCTTCACTCCAAAAAATCAGCAAAGGTGCTGAATTTTTGTGATCCCTAAGTGAAGACGATCTCTTTTGGTAGGGCGCCCTATATCAAGCATAGAAGATCCATGGCTCTGATACCATGTAGGGAAACCAAAGTGCCAAGATCCTTCTAACATTCAATCTCCATATACAAGAAGAAGAGGGAGAGGGTTAGGCGCCCTCAAGGAGAGAGAAAGTAGTACCAATGCTAGAAAGGGAATGAATTACAAATGAATAAATGAGTACATATAAATAGGCCTTCCAAGGGCCTAGACTCTTCCAAACCCTAAATTCTAGAACCTTCCAAACCCACTACTAATTATAGGGCACCCTCAAAAGTCAAGATAGGGTCCCTTAACATAATTAGACTTTACTTGGACCCACGAGTTACTACTAGACCAAAATTGAGTCCAACTTAACTAAAACTGACTTAACATGGTCTAAATAATAAACCTAACCCATGGTTACACAAGTCTCGACCTTTTGGGGTCAAAGTAACCTATGGGAAACTAACATTATCATTTATTATTTCTAACAGAAATTAGAATGACTTGTCGCTTGAAATGTGCTTTATTAGTCATAGATATTAGACTAGTCACTATAGTCCAGTGGTTCACTATAGTCACTGTATTATGTGCTTTTTAATCATAGGTATTAGGACTAGTCACTATAGTCACTATAGTCCAGTGGTTCACCAGGCACCTAAATTGAAATGTTTTTTTTTGGCAGATCGAGATGCAGTGACACAGCCAGAGGCCACCACGTCACGCCCCCCGATTGCCTTCTGCTCACCCGATCGCTTCTCATGGAGAGGAGTAAGATGACAGAGTTGCAGATGAGGCAGGGCCTAGTAGTTGGCCTAACCCGCCTTCTGGTATGGGATCTCAACACCACCTCCAACCACCGTGACCATACCAGCACCACAGCATCCATCTAAGAGAGGGAGAGATAGACAGGACCGCATTGCGCAGCTAGGGGGTAGGAACTACGATGTGGCCAGGTTCGCTCCCCATAGCCATGATAGTTGTTCTACATCTACGATCTACCATTTCAATCTGGCTAGAACCCCGGCATGGAGGAGGGCGGTGACTACAATGAGTGCTACCAGGGTAGGTGTGGCCAGAGCCGTCCTGTGAGCATCTTAGGACGAAGGGACTTCTTGATGTGTGGGCTTCGGTTGACCAAAAGCTAGAGCCCCTTAGGAGGGGCATGGGCCCAATATGCCACTACGAACAAGCCCACTCATAGCTTTTACAAGTCACTCCAACCTCATCTTGACCCTAGGGACAATGGAGTTTTAAGCCTGAACCATTGGATTTTTCAAATGTCCACGTTTGCATCAACAACTACTACACACATTTCAAATAAGCAGCACTCAAGGTGCAATTGACATTCAAGTAGTCGGGGTGGGGTGGAACATATCATCCCTTAAGCCCCATCACATTGGACATTTTAATAACAACTTTAGCAACGATTGCTACAATCCTCAATATGAGTGTCACCCAGTTACCAGCCTGATTTGGATCAGCTCAATTCAAAAACAATTTAAAATTTTCTTGGATAATAGTTTAAATTTTCTTAGGAAAAAAGGCAATAGCATTTCCTGATTTAACAACTACAATAATTCTCAAACTTTTGGAAATTTTTCCACGCAGACTCCAAATGTTTGAAAAAGAAAAGATAATAAATATCTTCATTCCATTTGATTCATTATGAATTTTGTGAAAGGGCCAGGTCTCGATTCGGTGTTACTATGGAGTGCCATACCAGCGATGCAGAATGCAACTGAGGCACAGTCCTTAAGGCAACTTGCTTCAATGCTGTTAAAAGTATAAAAACTTTAAAGAAAAGCGACCAATTCAACACTGAATGCCGTGGATAAGCAAACCATTCAACCCTGAGTGCCTTTGATTTTTTTTTAGTAAACGAAGCAGCCTATTCGACCCTAAATGCCATGGATCTAATCGGAAAAGCCATTGCTTAAACCCCAAATGCCATGGATCCAATCAGAAAAGCCAATGACAAATCCCTAAATACCATGGATCCAATCAAAAAAGCAACTGATTCAATCCTAAATGCCATGGCAGCAAGCGATTCAACCCTAAAAACCATGGATCTAATCAGGAAATCTGGTCACTGTGTGCAAATTTGCACCGGGGCCATAAATTTCCCTACTATTTGGCAATGCGGTGGATGAATGAATACCTACATACCATCGCTCGAAGTGGCCACTGACGCTCAGGGATCCAGCTTTAGCCCCGCATCCTTTCTGCCCTTGGCTCCATGGGTCAATCTTTCCCTCACTGCTGCTTCTTCACTCTCTTTGCTCCTGCAGGAAGTGCGCCAATCGCTAGGGTTTTGTCCATCTCCATCCATGTGCAAAAGGGTGGGAAAACTACTTGACTTGGGGGCTTTTACCCACCCGAGTTCGAACCCCCTGTACATATATGAGAAATGTACCCTTTGGGCCTCTACTCCACCTTAAGGTAGTCCTTCCATGTTGTGAAGAGTAAATATGTTGCCTATCCCCTTACCGGTGCGCAAAGACCGGTGCTGCATGCCCGTTGGAGCCACAAACTCCGCTGTTCCTTGCCCTTGGAGACCATGGAGTATGTTGCGGTTTGCCCTTCAAAGTTGTGAAGGTTGTTGTTTCATGCCCTTTTGGGTCGTCCTGAAGAATGTAGTATGTTGTTGGCCCTTTGAGGCCATTCTATCGGGTATATTGAGCCTCATTGTAACTTTTGTGTATAAACCATTTGGTTTTGAGTTAGTTAGAGTCTCTAAATTCTAAATATTGTATGTATGGATGTGTACTCATATGTACACACATATGTCACTGTATGCACACGGAGCACCCTCCTTTAGAATTGTCTTTGTAAATTGCTTGGTAATAGTGTGATATATGTTTGGCCCATTCATCTTCCTTGCTCGTGATTGGCCCATTAGTCTCATGCCCATTTCAAATGTGGGTATGAAAAGGGGCAAGGCATGGTTACCTATCATTGGTCCATTCTTTCTTATATGGGCCTCCCTCCATTTCAAACTACTCTTTAGGGGCACACATGAGGCGGAAGCTTATTCGCCAAGGAGGGATTCCTCTTGGGACCCAACCCCATCGTCCAGCAAGTTTAGTTGCCACCCACTACCACTGACAAGCAAATTTCTTAAACACACTAATGGGCCACAACAGGTCTCCTCAACACTTTGCGAGGAGTGATGATCTCATGATGTGCCAAGAAACTCTTTGTTTGAAACATTGATCGTGTCTCGTAAGTGCACTTACCATTATCTATAATCATAAAGACCTACCAAATTTTTTCAAATTACATGGCACAATTTATTAGATAGCATACAATTACTAAGGGAGGAACCTTACGAATTTTTAAGGCTCCAGGGACCCGAGGGCCTTCCCTATACTAAAACCACCCTCAAGTTGGCGATATTAAAAAAAAAATTGGCAGCCTTCAAAATGTAGCACATCGTGCACATGGAGACCGCTCGAAAAATAATAATAATAATATTTCAGGCGGTCTCGCCTAGCACGCCGACGTGCTATGTTTGGAGGCTACAAAAAAATTTTCTCATTTCATATAGCACAGCGACATGCTATATTTAGAGGCTACAAAAAAAAAAAAATTAGTTGTTTTACTTACCATGTCAGCTTATGATGTTTGGAGGTTGAAATAAATATTCCAAAAATGTTTTTACTCAAAATTTGGTCCTCAAATATGTCAACTAGCTTTTTTATAATTTACTCGACTAGCACACCTGCATGCTAGTCGAATCAGTTTCAAAAAAAAAAATTATTTTTTCAAAAAGTCTCTTCCAAAAAAATTTATTTTTTTTAAATAAAAAAATTGTAGACACCAGCATGCTAACCTTTAAAACTCAAGAAATAAAAGTAAACCTATATTTATAGAGTAACAAAGTATTTTGTGGTGGACCTATTTAGAATTTGATGGATAGTCAAATTTCTAAGTATGTATCAAACCACAATTCTTGTTCTTAAAAAATCATGTAGTGGCATAAAAAGAGTAGCACACGATATGCTACCATTTTGTTGGATCATGAGTAAAAAAAACTCGCAAAACTCGCAAAAAAATTTACTCTCAAAATGTCAAAACCCGCACAAGAAGAGTAATTTACTAGGAGCATGTTTTTTTAGCTTGTCTACTATTAACTAACAGTTGTACAACGAACTATTTACATGTGAACATGCTTTGAAAAACACCTCCAATTTAAATCAAAACATTAAACTGAAATATTGAGAGACTTGGACGGACTTCATTATTCTTGTAAGGCATATATACAAATTCTAGTTTAACATCATTAATGGCATTTAGCACAAGCTGATAAAAACATAATGTCAGGCAATGAATATTCTAGTTGTAAAACATCTATGTTTTGTTAGCCCGTGATATATAAATTCAATACTTCTCATTGTTTTCTATGTTTTTGGTTTGTGACAGAGAAGACTCATTTTTGGGAACAAAATATACATAAGAAAAATGGGCGATGAACATTGAATTCAATTCCCGGGATTCAATTGAGGGATCTTTGTTTTTTTTTTGTCATGAACCCTCGATTCGTTCCCGGGGATCACTTGGAAGGGTTCACAGCCCACTTTTTCTTATGTATTTTTTGTCCCCATAATGAGTTTTCATGTCATAAACTCATTTTTTGAGCACTTTTTGTATCGTTTAGTTCACATGTACAATACAAATTGACAAAGTTTTAGAATTCTGATCATTTTCATATCAGCGTTGAATGATAATATCGCTTGCTTGATTATATTTGTCAATATTACAACAAAAAACTTACATATTTTTTGTCCAAAACTTATATATTTTGTATTGAGAACTTCTAATTTTTATGCCCAGAAATGCTTGTTTTATGACAAAAACTTTGTTGTTTCCTTTAACATTTTCTAAATTTGATTCTAACTATGAACCTTAATTGTTGTTTTTTAGGACTTTTTCATGAAACGTATAAGGAAATATCAACAGGATATAACTTTTATAAGAAAATTTATAAAGATTTTATGTAGCATTTTCAAATATTTTATGTTGACTTGTTTCATTGACTTTAGAAACAAATTGAGAGAAGTTTACTACACAACTTTAAAATTAATCTAATTTTGTAAGAGATTATATGTTACTAAGTTTTATTAATCAATTATCATATAATGTTTTCTCAGTAATTTGATTATGTTTATTGTTGATACCTTGTATCATGCAAACCCTCTTTTGAAATATAAATATTTGCTCTTACATTGACATGACATTATATTCTTAATATCAATAAAATTTTATATAATGTTTAATAATCTTATGTTTGCATTTACTATTTCAAATTACAATATCCCAATTTTGACATATTTTAAGTACATCAAAAAGTCTGAAGTACAATTTGTTTTTGTTTGTTTGAGATGTATGCTATTTATTTTAAGAGTCTTGTTCATGAAATGGTTAATATACGAATCATAGTCTCAATTTTTACACTTTATAAAAAATTAACATCCAAAATTTAATGCAATTATTATAAAAACATCTATATTTTGGCTGAATCTATTTTGAACTGCCCAAATTGGACCCACTTTTTTAAAATCATCAAAAAAGCTAAATCTTTTGACGAAATCTTCAAATAGGTAACCTACAAAATTACCTATTCAGTACACAATAGTGTCATTTATTATAAGTCTATAAGACTCTGTTTTACCTTAGCTGGATAAAAAATTTCGGGGAATCGAAACTTATAAGGGGAGAAGAAATGGACATTGGGGTAAGTGAATGTGTTTGTATTATGTGATTTGGATTTTTGGAAATCCATCTAAAAATTTGCATAATACCAATTGTCGAAAATCTATTTGACAATGGATTTTGACCATAATTTTGAATGGGAATTGTGATGAGAAGTGGGAATGGATACATGGATCACATTTGTACGCGTTAGTACATGATAGAGCCTTATTCCTCAAGAGTTGGAACTCTCAGATGGGAGGGAGTTCGAAATCTTGTGAATGACCAAAAGGATTTTAGTTGAATGGTGACGGTAAACAAGGTGTAGTCCTTGTTAAAATCACAATTTCGAAAGGATTATTGTTATCCATCAGGGAACCAAATTATAGATTCTCCGAGGCTTGGATTGGGATAGATATGCCCCTATGCGATATAAAAGAATGTAACTCGTGGAGAAGCAGATCTTCTCTTCTTCTCTATCTCATTCAATGCTTTACATGGTCTCCTATGGGTCTACTATCCATTGGTTGCACTATAACTTGTGATATCTTGCAATTTCATGTGTAAGAATGATCTATATTTGGCTATTTCCAGGCTCACACATGTGTGAAATACAATAGCTTGTTGTAATTGTATGGACATGCAACAGTACTTTACGTTTTGATTCATGTATGATCAAGTTCTATAGAGTTTGCATTCTATTTGTGTGTAGATGTTGATTTTATTGGCAAGATTGGTGGAGTAGCTTGTTTTGTAACAGATCGAGATGGATTTTTAAAGATCTCTGAAATATTGGATATGCGGTTAGAATCTTTAGGAATGATGAAATTTCTCATACCATTTTGAATAGATTTATTTCGATTGTTTTGAGTTGAACACACATTGTGTTATTTCAACAATCTATGAACGTATACATCTTGTCCATACCTGGGTCAATGCCTAGTGGTATTCTTAGATTGCTAATTTCCTCTACGGTGAAGTACTTGAGGAACATGAGAGAATTTGATGCCATAAAGTATCTTCTGAAATTGGTTGAAGATCCATTTTCTATATTTTAAAAAAATAGGAGAGCCAGTTAATCTTTTTGATGTTTTTTAGTAAACAGACCTAGAAGCGAATAATTTTTCTGGAAAAAAAGTCGGATGGTATGGGACATTAGTGATTCCAAAGGGGACATATTGTGCTAGAGTGATTTGTAGACCAGTGGTTAATAGTTAAAGTATGGTAATACTAACGGGTGAATCCTAATGGTTACTTGTTTCAAGGTATTTTGGGAAATTATAGATTAAGATCTAGATCCCTAACGGTAGCTTATAAATATACAAAAGTAGAAAACCCTTAAAGCCTATTTCCTCACCTTCTAAAGAAATTACTTCTTATGAATTTCCCTCGAATACTAGACATCAGATAAAATTCATATGATCCTTCCAACGTGAAAATTACTTTCTTTTTCCTAAAGGATTTTTATCATCCATCTTTAATTCCTATTTGTATGGGTTAAGGCTTGAACTTTGAGATGTTCCAAGATAAGTGTATTCTTCAATTTCCTTGAATCTAATTGTCCCTCTTATGCGTAGATAGATCTCAAATAGATACTGGTTTATTGTCAACTTGTATGAAAATGTATTGGAAGAAAAAGTTTGTGTATAATAGAGTGAATCTTTTTTGGAAGGAACTAATTATTGACTTTTCAAGATTCAGATTTTCCTCAGTGTCATCTTTCTTTAGCTAATTTTTAAGAAATTTGGAGATTCAAAAAGGAGTGGTTGAAGTAATGAGGGTAAGATTCCTATTAGAGAACTTATTAGTTGCA